>BMAR01000028.1:600000-1004446 GCA_021605115.1 Astrephomene gubernaculifera | reverse complement strand
CCGGCAGCCGCCCCGCCAGCGCAGCAGCCAGCGGGGGGTCCACGTTGAAGAGGCGGCAGAGGGCGGATAGCCGGGAGCGCAGGACGGGGGGCGGGGTGGCGAGCAGGGAGGGCTGCGAGGAGACCAGCGAGCGGGCTAGGGGAGCCGGGATGGAAAGGAGGGTCTGGAGGGAAGAGAGAGGAGGAGGGAGGGAGGGACGGGAGAAGATTAAGCAGCGTAACAGTGGGCAGACATGGGTCGGGGAGCAGCTGCTAGGACCAGAACCTATCACATTGGCCCCCTCCAAAACCCTCTCACGCCCCAATGCGCCCCAGAAAGCAGCCCTTCAACCACCAACCACCCAACCGCCAACCCACCTGCAGCTCCCCGAACCGCTCCCGCAGCTCCCCGGGGGCCACCAGCAGCACCCGTGGCTGCCGTACCACCACCGCACCCGCAGCCTCCAATCGCCGCCGGGCTACAGCCTCGTCAGCAGCGCTGCTACTGCCTAGGCCTAGCAGCTCGCGCAGGGTTTCAAAGGACGCGGCGGCTGACCCATGGGTCAGTCGGCCCAACTGTCGCTCCGAGGCCATGATGGACTTGGCCTGGGCGGTGGAGATGTGCAGCAGGGAGGCTAGGTCCGCGGCCTGTTAGTGGGGCAGCGGGGAGGGTGCTGGTGGCGGTTATACCGGTATCTCGCTTACAGTAGTGTGGGGTCATGGACTGAAGGAAGGAGAGGGGCGCAAGGTGCATTGCCTACTGCTCACGCGTGCGCCACCGCAACGGCTTTGAGCAGCGCGTTGCTGCAGATTCCGGTACCCGCAGGTACAGCGAACAGCGTGCGGCATATAAGGAGGGTAAAAAGGAGGGCGGTGGCAGCACCCACCTTTAGGCGCGCATTGGGATTGGGAGGCGGGCGTGTTGCCACAGCACCGCCCTTACCCTCCCTGCCCCCCGCTGCTGCTGCTGCTGCCCGCGCCGCTGCCGCTGTTACCGCCTGCGAGCCGCCGCCCGCCGCCAGCTCCTCCGAAACCTCCCGCATGGCCGCCACGTCAGGAGTTGAAAACTGCTGGTGCAGCCGCTCCACCTTGTCGTGCACGTTGCCAGCGCTGCTGCTGCTGCTTGACGAAGAGCCAGCATGGGGCTCAGCTGCAGCCGAAGCGGCAGGCGAAGCGCTAGCTGCAAGGATAATGGTTTGGATTGAGTCCAAAGTCGGGCCTCGGATTGGGGTCGAGGTGTGGGTTGGCGGGTTGAGGGAGGGGTCCGTGGATGTCAGCATTAGCGGGGCAAAGGAGCCCTGCAGCACACACGCTGATGCGGCGGTTGCGAGTGTTGCACGCCATGCGGTGTGGAGGATGCTCCAGGCAGGATGGGGAGCGCAGGCGGCGAGTGAGCTGGAGTCAATGGAGCATGGATGGCTTATGCCATGTGGTCGAGGAGCTTCGGAGCTCGCCCGCCCGCTGAAGCTTGCCTCCGCACGGTCTGCGTATATATTACACAGCTTATCAGAAGAGCGTCTAAGAGCTACGAGGGCGCCGTGCAAGAGACACTACCTGCCGACGCTCCGACTGTGTCAGGAAGAGCGCGAACCCATCCCGCATTATTGCCCTTGATGTGCTGGGGTGCTAGCGTTCTGTCTATGCGATGCAGGATATGCCGTCGGCAGCTTTGGTTGTCAGGAATCGCCGCCGAGCCATGTCGACTGAGTGGAAGACTCTGTCGCATTATCTAAATGTTCCAAGCAATCCTGCTCTGATGTTTTCAATTGTATTAACGTGAATTGTAGGTATGCTTTGTAATGCTAATTCCCCCGATCGCACTGCGCGTCTACGGAGCTATTGGATCCCATCCTGGAAACAAGTAGGCTTCAAGCCGTAGACGCTGCTTTCATAGCAACGTTATTGTTCATCCATGCAAGGCGGTTATGCAACGAAAGATAGCCCTAAGCCTAACATCGATAGGTAGTTGGGGCTCCGCGCACACTACCATCGGAGCCTCGCTGGCTGGTATGGAACTAACCACACACTGCAATTTATTTAACCTGACCGTAAAAAGTGGCAGTCGATGCTTTTACTTGCGGTCGCCTGACTTCACCGTTGGCTCGCATGGTCCGCGCAACCTCCATATGCTGCTATATTCACATATGCCATACAACCCTCGTACCGCAAACCTTAGTAGCCGACATAGTTCGGTGCAGCTGAGCGCCACCCGGTCAGGGTCGTCGAGGCATTCGCCACACGCAACGTCGGCAGGACGCTCCGAGCATGGCTCACAAAGGCGCGGGGACCCAAAGCCCTCGTCATGGGCCAGCGACAGCAGCCCCACTTCAGCCCAGCGACGCGACCCGCTGCTGCGCCAGCGGGAGCCGCAATCCCTGCCCTCATCGCAGCGAACAGCAGGCCGCGGTCGAATGGAGGACCAGTCGCGTCTTAAAGAGAAAGCAGCGGCACCGGCAGCAGCCACCAAGATAGCACCGGCGGATGAAGAGGAGGATGAGGAGGAGCAGTACTTGCGGGAGCGACGGGAGGGATCCAGAGCCGCGGGGCCGGGACCTGAGCTCCAAGGACCAGGGCTGCCCGAGGTACGACATGAACAACGCCCTCACATCATCATTCCCCGCCCACACCCTGCTCCATCCCGCCCCTGCCCCCCGCCATCACCTCACAACCCCCCCGCCATCGCCTCCCGGCCTTCTATCCCCATTGCTTTGCCCGACCTCATGGTTTCCTATGGACCTTTGGTGTGGTCTCTGACCTCCCCTCCTCGCCCAGGTTGACTTCATCTCCAGCGCCTCCAACGCCTACGTGAAGCACCTGGTGCGGCTGCGCACCTGCGCCTCCCACCGCCGCGACACCCGCCGTGTGCTGCTGGTGGGGCAGGAGCTGATAGCGGAGGCGGCGGCAGCGGTGGCAGGTGAGGGGGCGGGGGCAAAAAAGAAATTCCAATGGTGTGATAATGGTACAAATTGCGGGGGCGGGGGCGGGGGTGGGGTAGCCGTTCTACTAACTGCCCGACTAGGGCACGCATGGTCCGAGCCAGGACCGCCCCCTCCTGAACCGCTGACGGGTCCCCGGCCCGGCCCCGGCCCTCTCCTCTCCCCCTCCTGTTGGCATCCCTGCACACTCCCCACTGCCCCACGTCACAGCTTGCTTTCCTCCTGATCTCCTCATCCCCAGGGTCTGGCGCTGCTGGCAGTAACGGCGGTAGCCCCGCCCGGCACCTGGGCGCCCGCGTGCTGCTGCTGCCGGCGGAGGCGGAGCCGGAGCCGGAGGCCGGCCCGGGGTCCGCTTCAGCTGCTGCTCCTGCAGGGCTGGCTGCCCGCCGTGTGGTCCGGGTGACGGAAGCGGTGATGAAGAAGGTGAGCGGGGTGGAGAACGCGCGCGGCGTGACGGCGGTGGCGGAGCTGGACCTGCCGCCAGAGCGGAGCCTGGCGGAGCTGCTGGCGGAGGCAGCGACGGTGGCGGAGGCGGCGACACCAACCTCCTCTTCTACTGTACCAAACGACTCACAACAACACCAGCCGTCAACCCAGTCACGTCAACGACCGCCGCAAACATCACAACCGCAACCTTCCTCACCCTCACCTCCGCCACCCGTACGACTACTTGTCCTGGACGGCGTGCAGGACCCGGGCAACCTGGGCACCCTGGTCCGCACCGCGCTGGCGTTCGGCTGGCAGGGGGTGTTCCTGCTGCCCGGCTGCTGCGACCCCTTCAACGACAAGGCCCTGCGCGCCAGCCGGGGGGCGCTGCTGCGGCTGCCGCTGGCGGCCGGCAGCCTGGAGGAGCTGCAGCAGGCGGCGGGGGAGGCGGGGCTGCTGCTGCTGAGCGCGGACATGGAGGAGGAGGAGGCGGGGAAGGAGGAGGTTGGGAGCGTGGAGGGTGAGGGCAGCGGGTTAGCAGCTGGCGTGCGGGGTAGCAGTAGTAGGCCGGTAGGGCTACTGGAGGCAGGGGGCTTGATGGCGTTGTTGGGGGGAGGAGGGGATGGCGGCGGCTGCAATCAGAGCAAGGAGGCTGCTGCTGACGAGGACGGTGGGGGTGCTGGGATGAGTGCTGCTGCTGCTGAGGGTACGGCCGAGGGTACGGCAGCAGCAGCCGTACCCCCGTGCGGAGGTGTGGCCCTGGTGCTAGGCAGCGAGGGCAGCGGGCTGTCCCCCGGTGTACGGCAGTTGTGTACCCGGGTTGCCGTACCCATGGAGGGGTGCATGGAGTCGCTCAATGTGGCGGTGGCGGGGGCGGTCCTCATGTTCGCGCTCAGCAGCGGGCCGCCGCGATTGTACGGCAGCCTAGCCGCCAAGCTGACTCAGGCTGTACGGCAGCGGTGACACCCAGGGCAGCCTAGACAAGCCGCTGACTAGGGCGCTGAAGTAAGAGTAGCAGCATAGATGGTGCAAACGTTCCGGAAAGGGTGTAGGCCTGTTAATTGGTACCCTATGCGATACCGCTGGACGTCTTGCCAGACGCGAAGAATTGCTGGTTGCAGGGCTGGTGCGCAGCATCACCAGCAGAAGGGGAGGTAATTATGGATTATCTGTTGATTGTATACGTCTGCTGAGCTTATACGTCGGCATAGTTGATGACGCTGCTGCGTGTTCCAAACAGGGAGGCGAAGTACGGCTTTCGAAGCGCTTGTGTTTAATCCGCTCTTGTCACATTGGTCTCCTTTCCTTCAGCCAGCAGCTTTCGTAGGTTACAACTAGACTCTCTGCCTACAACTGCCTACCCAGGCTCATAAAACAAACCGCTGAAATTCTTGGTAGACTCTACACAGATTGCGTCATCAATAGGCTGTTTGCGGCTTACCAAGTCTGACCACAGTCCACCTCCTCAGCAGTTAAAAGCCCTATCATGCTCCTTACCTCCAGCCTTTGCGCTTCAAAGTATGCTAGCCGCAGCATTTCGGGAGCCCGCCGTTCATCAGTTTGCTGCATCAGCAACAACAACAGAAATTATATTGCCGCAACTTCAACTGGCATAAGCATCCAACGCGGCCGCCGGGCAAGCCGTATCCCAGTTCGATCTGCTTCGCCAGATGCCCACGATGCCCCTCGCGGTGACGACTCGGAAGCGATGGGAGCGGACAACTTCACCGTGGTTCCGGAAACCAAATTCTCTGAGGGCATGAATAGCGGTAACAAAAGCAGTCTCGGCCAGCGTTCGGGTGACCCGCGGGTCGGTTTCGACGACTCGGAAGCCATGGGCGCCGACAATTTTGGGACTACTACGAGCGGCGGCGGCGGCAGCGCGGCGGACACAGAGCGCGCTGGAAATACGGCGGTGGGTGATGGTGGCGGTGGGATACGTCAGGTTGGGAAGGATTGGAAAGAGTGTGGTAGTCGCTTACAGATTTGAGAGGGACAAACAGCAGCATCTTACCTTGATTCTTGCCACCTCTTCTTGCTCTTCTTCCGACTGGTCTCACCGCAGCTTCCCTCCCTGCGCATGTGTATGCAGGGCGGTACGCCCCCCTACACCCCCTCGGCGGCCCCCCAGGCTCCTGCCGAGGACTCCATGAGCCGCCAGGAGATAGAGCCGGCGCCCTCCTCCCTGGAGCAGGCGGCAACCGGCGGCACCACCGCTAGCGGCGGCGGCAGCGGCGGCGGTGGGGTCAACACCGGCGGCGGCGGCAGCAGCGCCGCCGTCACAGGCGACGAGCTGGCGGCGGCGGAGCGGGCAAGCGGCCGCTCCGCCGCCGCTGCCGGCATGCAGGGCGGCCACTTCGTCATTCGTACACGTTCCTCCGAGGCCGGTCGCGGCGCCGCCAGGGAGGCAGCTCCAGCGCACGAGGGGTACGACAGCGGCAGGCCGTCGCGGGGAGCTGCTCGTGATGCAGGCGACGCGCCGGATCTATCGCGCCTGGATGCCGCCACCGCTGCGGGGGTGGCGGATGCGCTGGCACTGCTGGATGCCGACCAGCCGGAGGACCTGGAGGAGCTGGAGCGGGAGGAGGAGGTGGAGGGGGTGGTGATGGCGGGGTCGGGGCCGGATGAGGCGGACGAGCGGCACGTGGGGCCGTTGGTGCCCGGAGTGCCGGAGGTAGGGAGCGGGGCGGGAGGGGGGAGGGTCAAAGACCATACTAAACCATAGGGAGGAGGGGGGTGAAGGAGGATGGTGGGGTTTGGGATGCGGCAGGGCGAATTGGAGGAGGAAGGATCATCACGGCTGGTTCAGGGGTCACGTGGGGTTTGCGGCGAGCAGCGCTGCGCAGCTCATGCCAGTTGCAGAGCCGGATTGCGAAGCCGCAGTGCTCCTTTCCGGATTACTTCCCCTTCTTTCCCTCCTTTCCCTTCAGGCGCGGTTCTGGTCGGGCGATGTGGACAGGGCCGACAGCTCCTGCTTCGGCACCCACCACGTGGGCGGGGAGCACGGCTGCACGGGGACGCGGTAGGACCCAGCAGCAGCAGCAGCAGCAGCAGCAGGAGGCCCAGCAGCAGCAGGAGGCCCAGCAGGACTGCAGGGGGGGCTTGGCGGCAAGGACAACGTGGGTGTGCTGGTGGGGTGCCCCATGCTGCGGGAGCAAGAGGGGTGGGGTGTTGCTGTGGGAGACGAACCTGTGGAAGGTGGAAGGGTTGACGGGAAGGACTCGACAGGGGCGTTTAGCTGTCAGGCATAGGGCCCAGGCGCAAGACATGCCGAAAAAGACGGGAGGTTAGGAGGCGCGGGAAGATTGGTGCGACCCACGGGTCTCCTTGGGGGGAAGAACTTGGCTCCGGAACACGCCTTGCCGTTGATTGTGCCGTTGATTGCGTACACTTGTGCAGAATCATGGAGGCGGTGAGCGGTGTTGTGTGTTGGATGCGACTGCTTGGGCATTGCCTGTATGTTCACGAGGCTTTGGAACTCGGATACTTAGTTGCTGTACGGCAAAAGGAGGTACGGTACGAGTTGGTTATGTTGGTAAAAGCGCATTGCAAGGCTTGTGTTGGCTTGTAAGCTGATGGCCAGAAGACGCTGCGTTTTGGACTTGCCTCGTGCGTACACAGGCGTGGTCCATTAGAGGAAGTCCTTTCCAGGTTACGTTGCCTCGCCTTGCCATGCCTTGCCTTGCCTTGCCTTTTAGTGGTGGTCCTCCGTCATGTCGTCTGTCACACGATTTCAAGACGCCAGCTAGAGATAAGGCAGCCTGCATGCCGTGTATTTTCAGGCGCCCCCTGCACCCCGACCGGAGCTCTGCCTTAAACCTCCATTAGAAAGGTCGGGCATATCGCCCGTCTCTGTCAGATTAAAATATGGATCAATGAATAACTCTGCCGCGTTCGTGGTCCTTCAAAAAACTCCCAATTGGAGTCCAGCTCTGCCTTGGTACGTGCACTTTGCCGTACATTCTCACTTGCCTGCACCGGTAGCACAGATCGCAAAGGTTAAACAATAAAGTTGGGATGTCGTGAAAAACTTGTAGTGGCCCAGCTTTTGACTTTGGAGGCTGCGCGCGGACGTTGAACGTTGACGACACGCCGCCCAGCTACATTAACCTACAACCTGCAAAGGCAATTGCAATAAAACATATGTGAAAAGCGGTTACTTGTGTGGCCTGCAGAAGCTACGACGGGTGCTGACAGGCGACTTAATTAGATGCGTGTAATTTCTATATAACGCTAGGAACCTGGGTGGCTATACGCCTTTCGAATTAATCAGCGTCAGTTGTTATGGCGGATGATGATGAGTTTGGAGCTTTGTTTGGCGGGCATGCGCCGCAACCAACAATCTTGCCGCTCCTTAAATGTATGTGTCGCATCGCTTTTTGCGCAGTGTTTTGCACCTTGTAAGGATCCTTAGGGTTTGAAATCGTTCTAATGAGTAATGCTTACGCCGCGCAGCGACACCAACCCCCGCTGACAAAAGAGGCAGCGTAGTCGAGGAAGACGATGAAGTATACGCTCAGGTACAGCAACGAACTTTCGCCAAGTAACATATGCCTCGAAACTGGGGTGAAGGCATGCGGGTCGCACATGCTATGGGCGCTATGACGTGCTCCCCAACCCTCCTTGCTATGAGCCCCTCGTTCCCCATTTCCTTCACCTCTTCCCTTTCCCTCAGCTCTTCGGCCCGGTCCCTGTGGCCCCCCTGCCGCCACGCTACGTGCCCGCCAAGCCCGTCATGCCAATCGTGGTGCGCCAAGCCGTCGCACCGCTGCCCCGGCCCCCGCCTGCAGCCCCCCTGCCCGGTGAGCATGCAACGGCGTGTAACCGAGCCACATCACATCGCTATACTCTCTGTTGCACCTAGCACGGAATTAGGGATACCGGTAGGCCGCGCCCCCGGGGGCCCTGCACGACAGCCACGCACACACCCCTCATGAGGCTGTTGCTCCCTTTCCCCCTTGTACGGCATGCGCAGGCGGTCGCAGGGGTGCTGCTATGGCAGCAGCTGCGGCGGCGGCAGCGGCGGACGGCCCTGTGGCGGCGAGCGGCGGAGCAGCAGCAGCAAGCGGGCCGGAGGACCAGCCGGGCTCCGTGGAAGCGGCGGGTGCAGCTGACGGCGGCGTGGCGGCTATGCAGCAGCAGCCGCAGCCGCCCATCGCGCAGGTTTGGGCCGGGGGGGTGTACCGGGGTGTGTTGGGTAGTGTCCGAGCAGAGGGATGCATGCAGTTAGGGTTGCTCGAAGGTTCCTTGGATGTCCTGGTTGGCGCTCCGCAAGCGGTATCATGGAAGCTAAAAAGCCGCGCAACCACATAACAAGTCGCGCACCCGCTCCCCCCCGAACCCCCGACCCTGTTGATCGCTCCAACCCACATCAGCTCGCCGCTGAGGACGAGGATGACGACTTCGAGGTGACGCTGGAGGAGCTGGACACGGCCGCCATGGCGCAGCAGCAGCAGCAGCAGGCGGGGGGAGGAGGAGGAGCGGCAGGCGGCGGGCAGGGGGCGGCGCCCGGCGGCGGGGGGCTGGGGCAGCAGCGCATGGCCTCCGCGGGCAGCGGCGCTCTGCCGGGACTGGGAGCGGGACCCCCCGGGGGGCACCAGGGGGCGGATGCAGCGGCGGCGGCGGGGGGAGCAGCTGGGGCCAAGGGGGTACCGGGGCCGCGGCCGCCGCCTGGAGGGCCGCCTGGGGGCCCAGCGGCGCCGGGCGCGCCTATTCCCGGTGAGTTGGAGCATGGTCCAACGCATCTACGCTGCGTCTGGTGGACGAAAGGCTTGGTCCTCATGCCGTTTAGAATGTGCGCTAACAGACCCCCCCCCCTGTACATTGCAAGCAACACCACACCCCCTGCTCCCGGTGCTCGCAGGCCCCCGGCCGCCTCCGGGGCCTCCCCCGGTCCCCGGCGCCCGACCCGGGGCTCAGTTCGGACCCGGGCCGCCGGGCGGGAGGCCCTTCCTGCCGCGCCAGCCGCAACCCATCTACGGTGAGGCATCGTAGGGGTCGGAAGGGGCCGAAGAAACAAAATGGGGGTGCACCGGGGAACGGTCCTGACGACTGCTGTTACCGTGGCCAATGGATCAGCCTGCTCCTCCACTGCCTCTCCATCATCCCCCGTCGTCACTCTGCCCCACCTCAACACGCCTCGCCCGCTGCCTCCCCACCCTTCAACCCAGGCCTCAACTTCCGTTACAACATCGAGGAGGCCGCCTGGCCCACGGAGGCTCGCCCCGACCAGGCCATCAAGCTGCCCAAGCAAACCAGGGTCACACCGGAGGTGTGTGTGTGGGGGGGAGAGGGCGGGGGCGGGGGAGGCTGAATGGCTGGGGTGCAACATGTAGGCAGCAGCGCCGGTTGCTTTGTCCGTCGCGGTGATACATACCGCCGTCGTCGCGGCTGGCGCTGCTTGGCACGCAGTCTTGCAGTTGAGGTGACGTAGCGCTGGCTTTTTAAGCCAATGTTGCCGGTAGTTTGGTCGGTTTCCTGTTGCTGCATTTTCTGCTTAAGTCGCCGCCCTTGCCGCCGCTTGCCCCGACCGCCGCCGCCGCCGCTGCTGTACCCCTGGCCGCAGGAGTACCGGGCGTTTCTGTCGCTGGGTCACGGCGAGATCTTTGAGCTCGATCTGGACAGGTGGGGCGGCTGGAGTGGCTGTCTCGGGAGGAGCCCAGCGGGGGAGGGGTTGGAGGGGACCGGACACCGGCACCGAAAGAAGTCGCCACCTTGTACTCTCTGCCGTACGTCTGACCACTCCAGCGTCATTGCGTGCGGCACCCTGCCCACTTCCCCCCAGGATTATTCCCCACGAGGCCCTGTGGCGCAACCCCTCCGCCAACCCGGGTGACTACTTCAACTACGACATGAACGAAACCTCTTGGCGCCACTACTGCGCCCGCATCCGGACCTACCGGGACACATTCACCTACCGCAACAAGATCGCCGTCCTAGACCCGGCGGCACTCGCGGCGGCGGCGGCAGCAGCGGGAGGAGGAGGCGCGGGGCGAGGTGGCGGGGCCGCCAGCAGCGATGGGATCGACCCGACGTTGCCGGCGGAGGTGATTGCCGCCCTGAAGGCGGCGGCACGCAGCCGCAACAGGGTGAGTCGGGGAGGGCGCCGGCTGCGTTAGGGGAAGGCCTCTGCGGCAGGGCCACATGGGCCGGCGGCGGAAAGGCGCGTGTTTCCTGCTGACGTCGCGTCTTTTGAAGTGTCGCAACCTGCAACCTGCGGTCTTGTTGTAAAGCCCGGTACGGCCCTTGCGTACGTTGCTGTGCTGCCTTTGCCCTAGCCGTTGTCCACCACCACCACCGCTACAACCCCCGACACCTGGCCATGCATGCCCCCGCACACCGCCGCACCACAGGACCTCGCGTTTGGCGGCCCCGAGGGAGCTGAGGGGCTGGAGGGGCTGGGCTTTGGCGACGTAGGCGCAGCGGGGGACACTGGGGGCAGCGGGTGGGACGGTAATGAGGGCGGGTACGGGCTGTTGTACGGCAAGGGAGCTCGGGAGCCGCCTCGGCGCCGTACGACACCTCGGCTGGATCCAGATGTCATTCTGGCGCTGACAGAGGTGGGTGGGCGGGCAGGCGGGCGGCACGGGTGGACTGTACGTATTCGGAGGAGGGAAGAGGGGGGATATGCCGCGAGGTGGGGTGGGATGGGGCAAGATGCGGCATGGATGGTGGTGGAGGTGGAACAGCATGGTTGCTGTCCAGTTCTGGTTTTGCTGCTAACTGCGGGTCAGCCTTTCCTCCGTAGGCAGTTGAGGAGGACGAGGTGGTAGAGGAGGAGGAGGAGCCACCTGTGCAACCGCCAGGCGAAGAGACGCAGCAGCAGCAGCAACCGGCTGAGCAGGCGGCGACCACAGCAGCGCCTGCCGCAGGTACTGCCCCTGCCATTGCCTCCGCTGGGGGCGAGGGTGAGGGTGACACCGCTGCAGCCGCCGCCGCCGCTGCTCCTGCCGGCGAGGGTCAGGAGGAGTCCGCCCCGCAGACCGCCGCGGCTGCAGACGCGCCGCTAGGAGGCCAGGAGGCAGCCCCCGCAGAAGCGGCGGAGGCAGGCCAACAGGCTGAGCAAAAGGAGCCCTCAGCGCAGCCTCAGCCCGCCCCTGCTCCTCTACCTCGGCAGCAGCAGCAGCCCCGGCGGCGGGTAGTGCGGCTGCTGCCGCTGGTGAATGCGGACTACGACGAGCTGGCGGCGCAGCAGCTGCCGGGGCCGCCGCCCAAGCGCGCGAGGAGCCCCGTGCATGGCGAGTCGCAGGGGAGGGAAGGGATGGCGGGAAGGAAGGAAGATGAAGCCGGGTGATGATGCGTGTCCATGTGGCTGCGGGCAACAGGTTAGGGCCCTGTGCCTCCTCTTTTAGCTCTCCTACCTCCTACCTCCTGCACTTCCCTCGCCTACGCCTCACTTCTCTTCTGTGCTGCGGTTATCTCACCCTCTCGCCGGCCTCACGCCGCACAGGTCACGGCCGGCGGCCGGAGGGTGCTTCCCAGTTGTGGGACTCCGAGGACGGGTCCGGCCCGGGAGCAGGAGGCCGCGGTCAGGAACGAGAGCGAGAGCGCGGTCGGGACCGGGAACGAGAACGGGATCGGGACCGAGGGGAGCGGGATCGAGATCACAAGGACTGGAGCCGTCGTGACCGGGACAGGGATCGGGACAGGGACAGGGAACGGGAACGCGACCGGCGTCAGGGTTCCGGGGCAGGCGGCGGCGGTGCGGTTGGCGGCATGCTTGCTCCGCCACCCATGGTTCCCGTCATGCCGCCCATCGCCATGGGTGGGGTGCTGCCGCATGCCATGGACCCGCGGGACATGCTCGGACCCATGGGTCACCTGGACATGGGTGGCGATGTTTACCTGGACGGCGGCGGGGGCGATGGTGATGACGACGATGATGCCATGGAGGGAGGCCAGCCGGGGGTTGTCATGGGCGGAGGTGCTGCTGGTGTTGCCAGCGTAGGCGGCGGAGGCGTGGGCGGAGGTGCCCGGGGCATCACAATAAAGTTGGAGAGCATGCCGCCGCTGGCCGCAGTGCAGCAGCTACCCGGGTCGCCTTTCAGGCGGTTTGGCAGCGGAGATGGCAGCGGCCGCAGGTGAGGGGGGGAGGACAACGGCGATTGGGGGTGCTTGCAATCCGTGCTTCATGACATAGGGGATAGGGCACATCCTGACCCCTTTGCTCGTGCATGTATGCAGGCCCGAGGTGCTTGGCGGGCAGGGGGGCCCAGGGGTGGCCCCGAAGCTGGAGCAGGAGCAAGCGCCAAAGGGGTAAGGGTCCGGAAAGGACATCGGGGCTTCACCAGGAGTAGGGAAAATGTGGCGGGGGGTTCTCTTTCGTGGCATGCTCAATCGAGTAACAGCCTAGAGGCTGTACACCTTCACGTACAGTACGATTACTAACCCCGGCTCCGTTGCCCCCCACCAGGTGGAACCCCCTCGACGAGGCGGCTGCTTACGGGGATTTCGGCGGCGGCGGCGACTACTACATGGACGACGGCTACGGCAATGAAGACGACGAGGCGTCTTTGGACGAGCAGAAGCAGCAGGCGCATGCCAATGAGGACCAACAGCAGGCGCAGGTGCAGCAGGTGCAGCCACAACAACAACAGGAGCCTACCGCCATGCCCTCGCTGCTGCCACAACCCGACGAGGGCGGCTCCGTCCATACTCGCACCAATCCGGTCAAGGACGAGGGCCGCTCGCATGCGGCGGCTGGCGCGGAGGACGTCACCACGTCAACTGCGGCAGCAACAGCGGCGACCGGAGCTGCAGCGGGCGGCCCTTCTGGAGGTGCAGCGCCGCGCAGCGGAGGCGCCGGCCTAGAAGACGAGGGCACAGGCGACGCCGATTTCGCCTTCCATGGCGGTTCCGCTGCCGGTGGTGGCTCCATGAGTGTGCTGGACTTGCTGAACCCCATGGCAGCCATGGGGGGGCTGGCGGGCATGGGCGCGCTGGGGCCCATGGGTGCCCTGGGCGCCATGCAGGGGCTCACCATGCCTGGCCTGCTGCCCGGGAGCATGCCGCCGCTGATGGCAGGGGGCATGCTGGGGCTCGGGTCGCTCATGGGAGGGCCCGCACCGGCGGCGGGGGCAGCAGTCACCACGCCGGGAGGTGCAGGCACGGGAGCAGGAGGGGCTGCTGCAGTTGGTAGTGTGAAGACGGAGGGATCCGGCGGACAGCGCTCAGGACGGGAGAGTGGGCGGCCGGAGAGGTGCGTGGAAAGGGAGGAAGCTCCTGTACTGGGGGCGGAACATAGGATGCGAGCTCAGGATATGTGCTTGGGTATGTGTGGGTTCCAAAATCAAAGTTGTGTTGGGCATGCATGATTACAGGCTGCTTGAGGGGCATATCAGCTGCTCCTTCATCTTCCGGTGCTTGTCATAACCGCGGCCTTGCTCCTCCTTTCGCCCTATTGGCCCTTCAGGTCACATGGCGCCCACCGCTCTCGCTCTAGGTCGCCGCGCGCCCGCCGCTCACGCTCACGTTCCCGGGATCGCGCCACACGACGCGAGCGGCCCCGTAGTCGCAGCCGCGACCGGCGTGACAGGGACCGCCGCAGCCGTAGCCGCGAACGTGAGAGGGATAGGGACCGGGAACGTGAGCGGGAGCGGGGAGGTGGGAAGGACCGTCGGCGGAGTCGTAGCCGTGAGCGAGAACGCCGCGACCGAGACAGGGACAGGGAGAAGGATAGGCGTGACAGGGATAGACGGTAATGAAAGCTGCTAGGGTGTTGTGCCGGTGCTTGGGGCTTGTCACGTGAGCGCTGAGCTGCAGACTCGTTTTACCAACTTGGGCAAAAGCGTGGCTGTGCCATGAATCGTATCCCCGACGTGCTGTAGCGAAGTGTGACGTTGTAAGACGGTTACATGCATGCTCAAGTGTTAGGTTGTAAGTGGTTATGCCTCGAGTCGATGCCCGAGTATCTATACACCATGCAACCGGATATGAAGAGATACCATGCGCAGATAAGGCTACATCGCTAAAAAAAGCTCTACTCGATAAATCGGCTTCCTTAAGTTATGAAACAAAGCGCCTGGAACAGCCGGTAATGCCGGTCGTCAAGAAACATGGACAAACAAGTGATGTCAGGGTCGCAAATTTTCATACCGCAGGGGTAAACATATCCGTTCCATCGAGGGCTTGCTGCTATGACCGCATTCGATAGCAGAAACATTAGTGGGAGCAGTAGTACCTAAGTGTTTGCATGGGTCCCCAGCCTCCAGATAACAGCATGAGCATGTTCTTAACGCTCAAGCAACAAGTTACGGGCTGCCCCTCAGCACGCCGTGCCCATTCCACACCATGCGTCGGTTTTTCACTTCGGTACTGCCCACTGGTGTTATAGCCCATATCCTTGGCTTGTCATTTGGCAACGCATGCAGCCCCATTGCCAAATGTGTAGCCAATTTTGTCCCTACAAGCTAGGGGCCCCAACAGCCTCTACACGCACAGCAGCTGCATCAGGGATTCCACATCCGTGTCCTCGGCAGCCTCATATCCAACCCCACGCTCCTCCACCGCAGCGGCCGCAGCAGTACATGCGCCAGCCTCGCCGCAGCCGTACACATACTCGGCGGGCATTACAGGAGCACCAGCCGCCACCGCAGCAACGCCGAAATCCGCCTCGGTCGCAACCTGTGCGGGTTGGACATCAACCTGAGCCTGAATCCAGGCGCGCTGCAGCTCGGTGCGCATCTCCAGCTGCGACCGGCGGACCGCGACGCACGTGTAGAGGTTGCCGTCCTCCGCCATGCACTCAATCAGCTCCGCCGAGTCGCCGTACACATCGGTCAACAGGTAGTACATGTTGGAAACGGCGTCAAGGACCAGGTAGGAGCCATCTTCGTTGCCGTACACCATATCGTACTCGACTACTGGGTCGCTGTCTGCTGTGCTGGCGGGGAGCAGGGCGAGGTTGCCGGCGGTCTCGGTCTGGGGGCCCACGCAGGCGCCCTGAAGCGCCGATAGGGGGTCGGTACGCATGGTGGCGCTGGCCTTGGTGGGAGTGAGGGCGGGGAAGTCGTCTCCGCTGATTGCTAGTGAACCGGCGCGGCTTTCGAAGCCAGAGTGGACATCAAATTCTTCCATGTCCCTGTGAAGTGAGGGCGCAAGGCAGGCGGCGGTTGGTACACGACCAGATACCGTACAAACATTTCTTAACTACGGAGGCTGACGGAATTGAAACCGTCATATTAGCTCTGAACGAGGTCCTTGGCGAAATGAACTACGCTCAGTCCATGAATGGCTCCCTACCTGGCAGTGGAAGGAGATCCAATAGAGTCGCAGTCGGAGCTGGTACCGTCGTTGCTGGGAAACGTCGTGGCCGAAGACTCGCCATCCAGCCGTTTGCGTAACCTGGCGCTGAACTTGCCCCCGCTGTTCCGGGTAGTATGGGCCAACTGGAAATAATTCAGGTCCTTGCCCAAGCCTGCAGGAGGAGCACCAAGGTTGGTATGCCACAACACGTGCAAACAAAGTGTAACATGGGGTTAAAGAAGGTTTGCCAGAAAACCAAAACTGGAACCGTGTTCCCGCTGGCTAAACATTGCGATCGTGCAGGCTCTCTGCTCACCTGGGGCCTTGGCAAAAGCGTCCCAAAGCGTGGCAGCGTGCGGCGTCCGTTCCGGCTCCTCGTCGTTGCCCTTATCCGATTTTGCGTTGCCGCCGACGCCGACGCCAACTCTTGACTGCAACCAAGCCCCGGTGATCACACGTGCGGCGCTGTTGTTGACATTGTTGTTGCTGCTGTTAGCCGTCGGGTTCTTGGCCTCGGCCCGGAGCTTGGCCACCTCAGCGCGCAGGGCCTCACGCGTAGAAAGGTTCTGGATGGGTCCGCTGAGACCAGGAATGATGCGCTGCTCCTGGTTCGCGGGCTTGAGCTTATCAATGTTGACAGGCCGGATGTTGTTATTGCCCGTATTGGTGATGCCGCTGAGGGGCTTGGCAGCCTTCACCGCCACAGGCTGCTGTGCGGCACCTGCACAGCAACACAGGACAAACTTATTGCGGAAGGGGCGATAGCAAGAACGAGCACAGGTACATAGCAATGCTAAGAATAAAACCAGGTAGGCTAAAGCGAACTGAAAGAAAGGAACGGTTTCCGGGACAAAGGTATGTCGTCCAACCTTACCCTCGGGCGCTGCACGCTTCATGGCAGCGATGGCGACCTGAGCGCCGGCTTTGGGCTTGGGGGCAGCAGCTGCAGGCCGTGCCTTGGCAAGAGCTGCGTTAGCCACAGCTGCCTCCAAACGTGCCTGCTTCTTCTTTGGGTTGCTTGGAAAGAATGTCTGTGCGAAGGAAATATACAAAGGTCAGTTACCTTGGACCCATCCATGTGAAGGGTCCCAACTGCTGAAAACACCTCTTGCATGAACTTACGTGCATCTTGCAGACGTAACCAGGGCATGGCTTGCCGTTCGACAGGATTGCGGGACACGGAAAGCCGGTCTGTGGGGCCGAACGCGGACGCGGGCAAGTGCTTTAGGAAGATGTGTGGGTCAAACCAAGGCACCGGGCCCGCTGACACGCTAGCCAATGTCATCGACCGGTTACCGCTACAAAGCTTACGTCAGCGAGGCATGGGACTTACGCAGCGGTCTTTGCTATACTTGGTCCGCTTCAGGTACGCTGCAATGCAGTCCTCGTGGTACACGCGTCCGGGGCACGACTGGCTTGGGCAATCAATCTCCCTGGAAGTAGCATACCAGCAAGGTGGGCCTCGTCGCTTTACTCTACGAAGAGTGTCTAACATGATGACAACCCGCTAGGGATTGGTAAACTTCCCAAACAAAAATGGAAAAATTGGCTTTGCTAATGGGAACTTCAAAGGCGACACCAGGCATGAAATTAAAGGCCGCGGCTGACGAAAAGGCATAGCGCGCGAACTGACGAGTCCTGCACAGAGCCTGGGCGCTTTTACACAAGGTTACCTACCGCCTGTATTCTTGCTCTGTAACGGTTAAGTTGCACAAAACGCAGGTTCCAGTTGCAGTGGCCATTTCTCTCTGGAAAACCCCAAAGCACAGGGCAGTCTGTACGTCGCCAAGCGTCTACGTCGTGATGACCAAACACAGGCGAAAACAGCTTCTGTAGAAAGAAAGGAACGCGTAGGGAAGGCTAGAGGATATCGCAACTGCCGTAAGCAATGACGTATGGTAAAAATATGTTTATCTGTTAAGCGCTTTCCTTAGCCCTTGTAATCAGTATATACCTGTGTTGTAGGCAAATGGGTTTTATAATAAGCGGTCTTTTCATGTACGGCTATCATTGTACGACATCTCGCATGGGAAGGTGCAAAAAGACCTTTCAGCAAACCATTCTAACTAAAAGGAAAGTCCTTCCTGTTTCTTACGCCATAGTTTACCTTAACGCGTGTTTGGCATATGGGCCAGAGCGCTACCCATGCCCCTCGGCGCGCGCATGTTGTGGTCACTGCCTGATAGTTCAACCTGATCCACCCGAGGCAGCTACTTGTTGGCACTATAAAATGTCATTTGGGTCGGTCTGACTTTCTGCTGCCACAGGCTGCAACTATAGGCCGACACACACACACACACACGCACACGACGTTGCTTCTATGTTAAGCTTTGACGCTGGTCGCACTGAACGCAACCGTAAATGTGGGGTAGCGGTCACATGGATGGCAGAACACGGACCAATCTGGACGTACACCACCCCCCCTTGAAACCCCGCTTTCACGTTCATGGGCTACGTCAACGTAGCACCCGAACGTAGCCCTATGTTGTCGTGTGACCGGTCATGTTCACGTTGATTTTTCGCAAACGTAACGTAAAACGGTACACCGTGTGACCTACACACCTGTTGGAACTAACACCCCAGACATGTGCGCACTAAAAGACATGCCAGGCGCCGTAGGCTGCACCACGGCCAGAACCCTTCCGACTACATCCCAGATCTCACCAGCGTTTTTTTTCCGTTTCCAAGGGGGTATTTTTTATCGCTGCTAGAGCGATAGAAATCGGGCCTGGACAATCGCTTATCGCTTTCCCAACCAGCCAAGCCGAGGGGTTTCGAGGCTTATCACTTCATAAGGCGGCCTGGTCACACGTGCCCATAGCCCCCTAAACCCCAATGTGGAGGCGCTTTTCACTGGTCCCAGTGCCCTCCTGGACCCAAATCCCTAGCATGTAGAGGGTCTGACAGGGGGTGTGTGAGCGATGAGATACCATGGCACAGACACCTTATCGCTTTCTCACGGCCCTAGGACCAATTATTTATTGCTCAAAAAGCGATATATCGCTAAAAAAACACTGGATCTCACCCAATCCCTTCCCGGCGGATCCGGTGCCGAAAGAGCAGCCAAGCATGACCAGCAACACTAGATGCCAAGGAAAACCTAACTGCTGCCCTATACTCCCTTTCGTAAGGGATTGCCTAGTGCACCGGCTCCTCCTTCCCACGCCCGTCGGACGCCGTTACCACCTGCCGTACAACCCGCGCCACCTCGCTCCCATACTCCAGCCGGCGCATTTGCTCCAACGGCCAACCGCTGCCGTACGTCTCCTTATCCGCCAACACCGCCCCATTATACTGCGCCCGCACCCTCTGCACCTCCTCAAACGCATACGCCACCCCAGGCAACTCCGCAGCCGCCACCTCCTCGCAAACCGCCTGCACCTCCTCCGCCTCCCTCGGCCCCGCACTCCGACCCACCTCCCCTCTCCCTCCTCCTCCCTCCCTACCTCCTCCCATCACTCCGCCAAGCCAGCTCCACGACCTCCTCGACGGCTCCTTCCCCCGCCGCCACTGCCCCGTCCCCGCACCCCCGCCCGCCAGCCTCCGCGCCACCTCCCGCTGCACCGCCTCCTCGAACTCCCGCTGCGCCGCCGCCAGCTCCTCCCGCAGCTCCAGGGAGCGCGGCCGTACCGCCTGCGCGCCCATGCTGCGCCCCATTGCCGCCATGAGGGGATCCACGCGGTAGAACTGCGAGTCGTGCCGTACGACGGAATCCAGAGGCTTGCCCTTGAGCTGTTGGGGAGAAGGGCGGCGGTGAGGAAGGTGGGGGAGGAACGTAGGGAAGGACGTATACCGTTAGTTCAATCGTTGAGAATGCGGGTTTTTCACCACAGCGAATAGAGTTATGGAGGTCGGCGGTTAAACGCTCGTGCGTGTCCATTGTGTAATGCGACGGCTCGTATGAGGGAGGGCACAACTGGAGGATAACCCAATTCGAGGGGTGGTACCACGTACACATGAGCGTGCCACTCTTGCCCTGCTCCACAGTCATATTTTCCTAGTGCCATGGAATTCCCTGCGCCCTGCTGTACCTTCAAGTTATCCAGCTCGCCTCGTGCCACGCTGTCACGGATGCGCCGCTCAACCATGGCCTGCAGTGACCCATGGGTCAGCTCGGTCAGTACAAGCGCATCTGACCCAGATCAGATCTAAGCCGTTTCGCTCTCCGGGCATGACCCATAACTGAGAACCCCAACCGACCGTTGATGCCTGCCTACCTCGAAGCCGCTTTCTCCCATAGTGACAGGCTGCCAGTTACTGAGGCTCCCAGCCTCGTCGTCAAGAACCGGCACTCCCAACCCAGATGACAAAGAGGTGCCTACCCCCCCGCCCAGGGGGCTGCGTGCGTAGGCGTTAAGGTCGGCCCTGCCTCGGCTGGGGTGCAGCTCCTGCGCTGCCGAGTCGGCGGACGCACCTCCTGCTGCTGCTGCTGGCAATGCTGGGCTTGTCTGGCTTCTTGCTATTGCTCCTGATGATGAGGAGGATGACGTCTGGCCTCCGGCCCCCACGTCGCTAGAGCTGCGATTTGGGTCGCTGCTAGCAGGCTGCTGCTGCTGGGGGTCGCCCCGCTGGCGGCGGTAGTCGCCTGCCGCCTTTTGAGCACGTGCCACCCGGACTTCTTCCTGATGCAGTTGCAGGGAGTGAGCAACTTTTTCACTGTTGTTATTGTGTAAGGACGGGTTGCTGTGCCGAAGTACAGGGTATGAAGCAGTACTTGACGACGTGGAGTGTGTAGCAGCAGCAGTTACACGACCCATGGGCCCACGGCACTACCGTACGGCTCGCAACAGGGGTCATGCCTAGAGACACCGCTGATGTACAAGAGCACACAGACTGAGCACGTTTCAAGCAAGTGCGTAATGTTCCGTAGCTGCAACCCTGTCCTGATGCCCAACAGTGGCAGTTGGGCGCTGCAGTATCCTGATGCACTCACTAAAATGCCACGGAGAAACGAGCGATCCATACTTGATTCGCCACTGCTGCTGTATGCTCGAGCTGGAAGGGTGAAGGGTGCGATCCAACGGAGACAGCTGCTCCATCCCACCTCAACTGCGGAAGCCCCCATGTCACTGCGCGATAAGAAGCGCCGCATGCAGGCATTCTTCTGACATAATAATGATAGCCTATCCATACTTTGCTGCGCTTAGGGTGCCTGTTTGCGCTCCAAGACTGTACCCCTAGGCATACATGGTCCGTAGAGCACAAATGCCAGCGCAGAAGCTGTATTTTAGAAGCGCCTCACCACATCCGTTCATAGAGTTGATGGAAGGGTAAAACGTCCCTTGCCGCACCCTTCCCATAATTCACAACACCCAAATTCGTACACCCTGGCCAGCCCGGAGCCCCGGCGCTGGGGCCCTTTCTCAACCAATAAACCTGTGCATGTTGAAAGTGTGTTACTATTGGTAGGGTGCGGGACTAGTAATTTGCAACTAAGCACTCCTACCCTTACGCATCAATTCCATTTGACTCTTCCTGACTCTTGGTATACAATAAAAAATAATTGGCGTACCATGTCGGAGGCACAGCTAGATTCAAAATCGTTTCGTTTTGAAAGCGTGTTACAGCCACAATGGTCGCATTCCGAATCCCTGAACGAGCTTTCCCTGCCGGTTGTGGAAGGGGTAGCCTACAAGGGCACCCGAGCCGGCCTTGTTGTGCAACGTGGTGTGGCCCTGTTCAAGGACAGGTGCGTCTCTTGAGTTTTGCCTCGCAGTGTTGCGCGACCTTATGTGTCCGGTCACGTCCAGGTGCACCACCTACCATAACCCGGAGAGCAAAACTGACGCAAGAACATGGGTGCTTGACAAGAATTGCACTTTACTGCCTTCGACGACGGCGGAGTTGGTGACAAAGAGACGCGGGGTCCGACCCAAAGGGACATGGGCCATCACAGCTGCGGTCCAGGGTGTGGAGACGCACCTTGACCTGGTGAGCAGCTTCACATCGCCTGTTTCTCATGGCTAGCAACGTCATTACCTGTCTGGCAGGTTGCTGCGTACTACTCTCCTCCTTGTCAACCCATATGGCTCCAAGCTGCAGTCGAAAGCTACGAAACTGAGGTTTGCGTGCCCAGCATCTATGCTATTCCTTTCCGGCGCCGGCTTGGCACTTTAAGCGCAGACATAAACGCTTGGCAATCACATGCCTGGACATCAACAATTCCGCCGTACTGCCCTGCAGTACGAGGTGGCCCTCGACTGGCCCCCCAGCTGGGCCGCGGCGGGCTACACCTCGCTGGTGCTGGGCTTCCCCGAGCGGGCGGAGGCGGCGCAGTGGCACGAGGCGCTGGCGGGCGTGCTGGCGGGGCTGAGGGCGAGCAAGGGGTGAGGGGGGGCGTGCTGGCGGGGCTGAGGGCGAGCAAGGGGTGAGGGGGGGCGTGCTGGCGGGGCTGAGGGCGAGCAAGGGGCGAGGGGGCGTGCTGGCGGGGCTGAGGGCGAGCAAGGGGTGAGCAAGAGGGGGGGAGGACCTGAAGGCCGGGAAGGGAGGACTCCGCAGCCCTCCACAGTGGGTTACACGCGGCTTGGGCTCATGCCTGCATGCCATGGCAACCACTGACTCCAATCCTTGCCGCGGTCCTGTGCTTCCGCCTGCTGCGCCCCGCCCCAATGCCACCGCAGGCACTCCCGGCATGCCAGCGCCAACAGGTCCATTCCCGACCTCAGTGCCCCGTCACCGCCCATCTCCATCGCGGGCGCAAGGGCCGGGTCGGACGCGGCTGTCGTGGTTGCGACAGCAGCACCGGCGGGCGACCTGAAGGGAAACCCGCCAGCCCGGGTGAGGTCGGCCGGTGCTGCTGCGCGTTAGGGCTGGCGTTGTTTAGGTCGTCATTGCTGCACCAGTGTGAAGGAAGATGGTGATCTGGGTGGGCTTGTTGGAGCGTTTGGCTCCTTGCCGCTAACGCTTGCATCGCTTTTCCCCTGCATGCATGGATCCGTTCTCTCCTGTTTGGTTGCTGGGTGCCACATCGGTGCTTGCCTCCAGCCTAGCGGAACCGGTAAGCAGGGGTGAGACCGGCTGTTCGCAGTCATGGGCTGGGAGTGCATTCCGTGCGACTTCACGGCAAGGGTTGGCTGGCCTAGAAGCCTGCAATGCTGCAGACTTGGGATAAAAGGCAGCCCTGCTGGCATTGGATCCAGCCTTTTTATTCCAACCCACCCTCCCACTCCCTTCGCGTGGCATTGTCGCCCTACCTCTACTGCCAGTAGCTGACTTTAGCCGCTGCGTGCCATTTCTCTTGTTGTCACCTTGCAGCCACCAACACCAGCCTCGCCGCCGCCCCCCGAGCGGCGGCTGACGATGAGGAGCAGTGGGCGGATCCGGGCTCTGATGAGGAGCGCGGCGGCAGCAGCTCGGGCGAGGAGGACGAGGACTGTGCGCCTGAGCCCGATGAGCGCTGGGTGCCGTACAGGTGAGGGAGATCCCACGACATGGCATGCATTGTAACGGAAAGGGGTTCACGCGGGAGTGCCTTGCAGTAGAGCAGTTATGTACCTTGGCAAGACCTGATTTCGAGTTGCGTGTTGAGTGTTACTGAGGGCCTGGAATTTAGTTTTGTGGTTGCCGTGGCATGGAGGCTCTCATGGACGCTCGGCATATGGTTGGACGGCCGAGGTTGCTGCGGCGCCGCTGCGCTCGGTGCCATATCCGCACATTGCGCCCTGTCCGGGATGTGGGTCATCGTCTCCCGGACCCTTCCGCAACCCGCAGGCAGACCAACGGAGTGGCCATTTACCACCATGCGGCTGAGGGCAAGAAGGTGCGACATCCTTTCCTGTTCTGGATCTGCGGGGATGCACGTTTTCCTTGCTGGCGACGGACGTTGAACGGCCAGGGTCAAAGCGATGCCCTGGCCCAGGGCTTCAGACCTCGTCATAATAATGTCCTAGCATGCTGCGCTTCCCTAGACCCAAGGGCCATTCCAGGCTGCAAGTGGCTGGACAGGCCACTGACCCCGTGCTGTGCTGAAGCTCCTGTCCTGTCATCCTGACATGCCAGCATGTGTGTTTACTTGCGCCTGCCCAACCGCCATACATTCTAACTAACCGCCCAACCGCCATACATCCTATCCTTGTTCATTACTCTGCCGCCCCTGCACCCTCCCCCCAGTCCGGTGGTGGTGGCGAGTACATGGTGAGCTGCGTGATCCGCGGGCGGCCGCAGCGGGTGGCTGCCGCGCTGATGCGGCTGCGCGGCAACACCACCATCCTGGGGCCGGCGGAGCACGCGGAGGTGCTGCAGCGGGCGGAGGAGCAGGAGGGGCAGACCGGGACTACTGGAGGGAAGGGCAAGGAGGTAAGCTGAGGTGCAAACCCCGTCCGCTTGCAGGGCTGGCTGCATGTTGGCACTGCAGCTGCCGGCGCCATGGAAGCCTTCAGCGCAATACAGCTAGCTTTAGCTTACAACACATACGGAATGTAATCCTTTGCGACTGTCTGCTTGCCATTCCCCTCGCCCCAGATTCTTCGGCTGGTGCTGACTGCCTCGGGCTCCGCGGGCTGGTTCTGCGCGCCGCGGGAGATCATCCTGGAGCGCATGCGGAAGGTAGGGCGGGTTGGCTGGAGGTGGTAGGGTGGGGGGGCTGCAAAAGAGGCCTGCAGGGTGCAATTTTGGGGTACAAAAGGCGACACGCGGCGGATAAGAGCTCTATAGCAACTACGTGTCCTCAAACCTTAGTGGTGCTTACTGGTACTGGTTTCCATCACCCGCGTGATGCTCTGGACTGGCCGGGGCTGCTGCAGGATGAAGAGGACGGCGTCATCGTGATCATGTTCAAGTCCGTACAGCTACCCAACGAAGCCAACAGCAAAGGTGCGTCTCCGCCGAATGACGGGTTGCAACACGCGTGGAGTGGAGCATGTGCAAGCCCTGAAGCCACCGCATGTGCTGTCACCTGTAAGGCGGCTTACATGACCCCCTCCGCCGTCCTGGCATGCAGCTGGCACCGGTGGGCTGTTCGGCCGCGGTCTGTACCGGCGGCCTGTTCGCGGCGAGGTGGCTGGCGGCTACACCATTGCGGGTCTGCGGGGCGAGGGCGCCGCCTCGCGCGAGAGCCTCATCACCTGCATCGTGCGTGTGGACCTGGGCGGGGTGTGCGGGTCGCGCAGCTGGGTTCGCCCGCTGTCCTCCGCCGCCGGCTGGCAGGACAGCTTCCTGGACCGCATCCTCATGTCCGTGCACCTGCTGCGGGACGAGGTGGAGCAGCGGCGGTTCAGCGTGCAGCCATTCAAGCTGGTCGCATCGGCAAAGGCCAGGATAAACCAGGCAAGCAACCACGTGTCGAACGCCCGTTGTGAATGACCGTTACCGTAAAGCCTACGCGACACGCAGCGCCCGGGAGTCAGCATGCTCCATGTCAAGGTTTCATTAGGGAAATGCAGACATGCACTACTCGCTTGACTCTGCCTCCCTGTTGTACACCATGCAGGACGGTGTGCTAGTAGGCGCCTCCTCCTGCTCCCGCTCAGCCCCACCCGCCCGCATCATCTCCGTCTCCGCGGCCTCCGCCGCCGCCAGCAGCCCCTCGGGCGTGCTGGCCGACCGTCCGATGGCTCGCATGGCCACCCGCCGGCTTAGCAGCGGCAACCTGCCGGATGCACCTGGCGCCCCGGGGCACCGAGGAGCCTCGGCGGGCGGCGTTGCGGTGGGTCGGCGGGGCATGGGGAGGCTAGGAGGGTGCAGGGCCAAGGGAAGAAGTGGGGGAAGTGGATGTGGGCAGCATTGGTCGTGACACTGTGCCATGCTACAGCCTTGCTTGTGGCTGCATGGCTAGGTAACGAGTGGCCAACGCTTCATGGCAGCCCTAGGTCTGCCTCCCGACCTTGACCCAATCTTGTTGGCCACCCTCCTCTGCCTCCCTCTCACTCCCTCTGTCCTCTTACCCTCCAACCCCGTGCAGCCCATTTCCGAGGAGGGCTCCTCCGCCTCCCCATCGGGCGGTGCTGCCGCCTCCGCCGCCCCGGACTCCCCCCGCTTCACCCTGGATGTGCAGCACGTGCTGTCGCTGGCCTCCATGCCGCGCAAGTACTGGCGGGAGATCCACGTGCCGGGAGCGGACGCGCCATTCAGCGTGAGTGGGGGCCGACTTGCTGGGCCGGAAGCTTCACGGGAACCTGGTCGTCTCCTTACCCCTGCCATGCATCCCGGAGTCACGTCTGCATGGACCGCTTGCAACGTGAGTGGACCGGGCTTTCGGGCGATGTGCCCTTCCCTGGCCTCCGCAGGTCCGCGGCGCCACGTACCTGAAGGACAAGAAGAAGGTCCCCGCCGGCCAGCCCGCGTTCAGCCTGGGGGCGGTGGAGATGGTGGTGCTGCCGCCGCCCGGCACGCCGGTGGCTGGCGAGACGGAGGGCACACGAGGTGAGGGCTCGCGTGAGGAGGCTGAAGGACGCTTGCTGCCACTGCCGCACCGTTGCATACGAAGGGCACCAGCACTGTGGCCGTAACGGCGCTGCTGCTCATCCGCTTACGTCTTTCCTAATGTGCCCCCCCATTTTTTACTCATTCTTGCCAAACCCGCTGCTGCGGTTGCCGCACCGCACTGCAGGCGCGCTGAGCCACGTGGGGCGCTTCATCCCCTCCATCCGCCAGGGCGGGGCGCCCTTCTCCATCATCATCCACCTGGTGAGGCCCGGGCCTGGGCGGTGCAACTCACGCACCTATGCTGCCTGCTGTAGGAGGCTGGGGGCTTGCTCTAGGGTACATGGGCGTCTTTTAGTATTTCGAGTGCTTCCGCATGGTTTGATTCCAATGACATCCTTACCGCGTCTGGCCAACTGACCCATGGGTCACCTTATGGTTTCCCGCTGCCCCGCTGCCGCGCCTTTCCTTCTCGCAGATCGTTCCCGGTTCGCCCATGTTGGGTCTGGTGGCTGTGTTTTGCTGCGAGCAGCACCCCTCCATCCTGGGCTCCCCCCCGCGCAGCCCCATGGATGAGAAGCACGACTGGCAGCCCTTCGACTTCGTGCTGCACAAGTGGGTGGGGGGAGGGGGAACAGCAGCTGGAGAGTAGGGGAGACGGCATGAAGTGATGGACCCTTGGGAAGGTCTGGAAACGCTTGCCAATGCTAAGTGTGGGCTCACCTCCCCCCCAGGTTCGTGTACGGCAGCGACGAGACCCGCAACCGCATGCTCAAGATGGTTCCGCACATCGCGTCCGGCTCCTGGATGATCAAGCAGAGCGTGGGCAGCACGCCCGTCATCCTGGGCAAGGCGCTCAAGACCAGCTACCACTGCACGCCCACCTACATCGAGGTGGACATCGACATATCCGCGAACAGCGTGGCAAACTACGTCACCGGCATGGTGCGGGGAGCCACGGCCTCGCTGGACATCGACCTGGCCTTTGTGCTGGAAGGTGAGGAGCGGTGCGGCGGGGGAGCTGGACTGGAGTTGGGTGGGAGCAGCTTCTCGCGGTTGCAGGGGCCGCCTCCCCTCACAGCAGGGATGCACGCATGGATGCCGCGGAACCCCGGGGGCATATCTGTATAGACCTCTCCTGACCCTGCTAGCGTTGCACTTCCCGCCCCGCTTGCCCTGTTTCCTTCCCGCCTCCATCCACCCTATGCGCTCCCCTCTTCCTCCCCCTCCCCCCCCTCCCATCCAGGTACCGCCCCCTGGGAGCTGCCCGAGTGCCTGCTGGGCGCATTCCGGCTCACGCGGCTGGACTGCAACGCCGCCGCCACTCGGCTGGACTACAGCCGGGAGCTGCCGCTGTCGTCACCGCTGGGGGGGCCCGAGCTGTGAGGGCAGCCGCCTGCGAGGCAGGACGGCGGGGCCGATCTGCTGGGGTGATGGGAGCTCCCGGGGGACGTGAGACCGAAACTCTGCTGAAGATGGCGAGGTGCTCAGCTGGCGACGTGCTGCCGGGCGACGGTGGCAACGGAATGTGACGTGTAACGGTTGGGCGAGCGAGGTGGAGAGATCGCCGGCAGGGGACATCTGCGATTATCAATACCAAGCGGGTGCTAGGCCGTGGACGCTGTGTGAAGTTATCGGTACAAACTTGTGACTTGCGGTTATGCTCGAGCATTGCGCGCTCTAGTTTGGGACGGGTTGCAGGCCACAGCAGAAGGACGTCGGAACTGGAGACGAGTGATCTGTGAATAGCCGGACCTTTTGCAGTTTTGGTGGCTTAGCGCCAGCCGGCGGATTGAGGCAAACTGCCGAGGCGGAGCTATTGCTGCCTTGGGGTGCTGTTTGGGGCCGTTAACAGGTGCTGCTTTAGTTGCTGCCATCGGTGTTCCCCAACCGCGAATAATGCTGCTCTGGGTAAAGAGCAACAGGAGGTGTACAGCTATGTACAAAGGCTTGGACGGATACGTTCTTTGCATTGGAAATAGTACTTAGTCATGCCTTTTTCTCTGTCGCCTTCCTTCCCCAAATACTCTTTGTCAATATCACTTGCATCGTACATATGAACATCATGAGGCTCGGCCACGTATGAGGCCCGCTCTGTGGCGATCCGCGAGCTTTCCGAGGCGTATGTGCGACCATTTCACCGCTGTTCTACATCCATTCGTACCCAATCTGTAACCTTACATTTTGTGTACATTCCAGGTGCCATCTGAACACATGCAATGCAGCAGTTGCTCCATTGACGCGTTGGTCCCCTGGCTTTGCGGACATCACAGCCACTCCTCAAAGACCCATGGGTCACTGCCAGGGCTAAACTGCCTTCCCAACCATCAGTAAACTGGCTTCACCAGCAAGGAGTGGCCCCGCGTAATGACCGGCCTGTATATGATCGGACCTCTCGTACGACATCGTGTACGGACGGAAAGGGCGTAGCCGCACAGTTGTGAGGGACACGCCCCCGGCGCCGCTGCTGGCGCTGGTGCCGCTCCAGCTGCTGGTGCTTTCCCGGCGTGCTAGTAGTTGCACCCATTGCCTGCGCCACTGAGTGCGTGCAGGTAGAGCTCCATCTCCAACCCCACAAGGTCCCACTCAATGAGTCACTCAATGAGTCAAAAACCCTAACATGCGGGTTCAGCACACAACAGATGGCACGACGCGCCACACCAACACCGCCCCGCATGTCTGGGAACCCTGACACCTTCAGTCACGTATGGTCAGCACCAACTGGGGGGAGGGTGGGGGACATATGGGACTGGATTGCTACGCCTTTCACAAGCCGCCCAAGACCCCTGGCCGTTGTGCCCTGCTGCCCGCTTGGACCGCTTACCCACAGGTGCCACGTGTGACATGTCGACCCTGCTTCCACAACCCCGCATCCTCGCCTCCCCCCGCCCACACACACACACACCCGCGGTATGGTTTCTCTTTTACCCCGCATGCAGGTCCGCGGCGCCACGTACCTGAAGGACAAGAAGAAGGTCCCCGCCGGCCAGCCCGCGTTCAGCCTGGGCGCGGTGGAGATGGTGGTGCTGCCGCTGCCTGAAGGACGACAGAACTGGATACGGGTGTTGACTGTGAATAGCTGTATATGCAGCTTTTATGCAGCTTAGCTGCGCTGTAGTAATGTAGCAAACAACCGAGGCGGAGGGGAGGATTAGCATATTGGGCCTGGAGTTGGAGCTATCTTCAGGTGCTGTCTTGGGCCATTGGCATCCTCTTTAGACGGTCGCTGCTTCATTTACTGCCATCCATTTAGGAACAGTGTTGTTCTGCAGAAAGAGCAACAGGAATTGTGGAGCTGGAACGGATGCTTGGGCGGAAACGTCCCATGCTTGGGCACCCGACATCATTAGTACTTATCATCCCTGCCATAATTCTCTGTCGCCATCCTGCCAAATCACCATTGTCAAGAACGATTACTAATTAAAGCAACTGGCAAAATTGTTAGGCGGGATTTTACATTCTGCGTTCTTTCCGAGGCCGCTTACGCGAAACCTTTCGCTGTCCTGTACCCAAACTATCCCAAACTGCAATCGCATTACGTTCAATAGGCGCCATTTAAGGATACAAGCATTTAGCTGTCGCCGTTGTTTAGCGCTGTGGACCGCTCCTGAATGCCCTGAGCCACTGCCTTTGTGGACAAGGCGGCCACGTCTAAAAGACCCCTGGGTCATTGTCTCTCTTTCACATATACCAACTGTAATCGCCTGTATTCAGACTCAACTGCGCAAATCGGCTCATCCACAAGGACGGCCGTCCGGCTCTCCAACTGCCTTCCTCACTCTCCGCCATGCCTCCTCCCAAGCCCCCAGCCTCCCCCCCTCCTCCTCCTCCTCCCGCCCAGCAGTCACCCCCTCCCCCCTCCCTCGCCGCCTCCTCCATCTCCTACCAGTTCACCTCCCTACACCACCAGCCCTCCTGGCCCTCCGAACTCGCAGCCGACGCTGCCGCCTCCGCCTCCGCCCCCGCCTCCACCGCTCCCCCCCTCCTTGAGGGCGTAGCCTACAAATCCACCCGCGTCCCTGGAGTGGTGGTCCGCCGGCGCATTGCGCTCCTCTCCAACGGCCGCACCCTCGCCACCTTCCACCACCCCGACCTCCCCGTCGCCCTGCAGCGCTCCCGGCACGTCACGCACTGGCACCTGGACCGAGGCTGCGCGCTGCGGCCCGCGACGGTGGCGCAGCTGGAGGAGAACGGACCCGTGGGTCGCGGCGTGCGGCCGGGTGGCACCTGGGCCATCACAGCAGCGCTGCAGGGCGTGGAAGCCAGCGTGCAGCTGGTTGGTGGGGGTGGGGGAGGTGATGGGTGCGGGAAATTGAAGATTGGATATCAAGTCCCTCCCTCTCCCGTTCTTAAGGTGGTTGCAGGAAGTACGAGATTGATTGTTTAATGACTCTCCCCTTCCGCTCTTTGCCTCCTGCTGCCATTCCCCCCTCCTGCAGTACGAGGTGGCCCTCGACTGGCCCCCCAGCTGGGCCGCGGCGGGCTACACCTCGCTGGTGCTGGGCTTCCCCGAGCGGGCGGAGGCGGCGCAGTGGCACGAGGCGCTGGCGGGCGTGCTGGCGGGGCTGAGGGCGAGCAAGGGGTGAGCGGGGGCCGTGCTGGCGGGGCTGAGGGCGAGCAGGGGGTGAGGGGGGGCGTGCTGGCGGGGCTGAGGGCGAGCAAGGGGTGAGCGGGGGCGTGCTGGCGGGGCTGAGGGCGAGCAGGGGGTGAGGGGGGGCGTGCTGGCGGGGCTGAGGGCGAGCAGGGGGTGAGGGGGGGCGTGCTGGCGGGGCTGAGGGCGAGCAGGGGGTGAGGGGGGGCGTGCTGGCGGGGCTGAGGGCGAGCAAGGGGTGAGGGGGGGCGTGCTGGCGGGGCTGAGGGCGAGCAAGGGGTGAGGGGGGGCGTGCTGGCGGGGCTGAGGGCGAGCAAGGGGTGAGGGGGGGCGTGCTGGCGGGGCTGAGGGCGAGCAGGGGGTGAGGGGGGGCGTGCTGGCGGGGCTGAGGGCGAGCAAGGGGTGAGGGGGGGCGTGCTGGCGGGGCTGAGGGCGAGCAAGGGGTGAGGGGGGGCGTGCTGGCGGGGCTGAGGGCGAGCAGGGGGTGAGGGGGGCCGTGCTGGCGGGGCTGAGGGCGAGCAAGGGGTGAGCGGGGGCGTGCTGGCGGGGCTGAGGGCGAGCAAGGGGTGAGGAGGGCCGTGCTGGCGGGGCTGAGGGCGAGCAAGGGGTGAGCGGGGGCGTGCTGGCGGGGCTGAGGGCGAGCAGGGGGTGAGGGGGGCCGTGCTGGCGGGGCTGAGGGCGAGCAAGGGGTGAGCGGGGGCGTGCTGGCGGGGCTGAGGGCGAGCAAGGGGTGAGGGGGGGCGTGCTGGCGGGGCTGAGGGCGAGCAAGGGGTGAGGGGGGGCGTGCTGGCGGGGCTGAGGGCGAGCAGGGGGTGAGGGGGGGCGTGCTGGCGGGGCTGAGGGCGAGCAAGGGGTGAGGGGGGGCGTGCTGGCGGGGCTGAGGGCGAGCAAGGGGTGAGGGGGGGCGTGCTGGCGGGGCTGAGAGCGAGCAGGGGGTGAGCGGGGGCGTGCTGGCGGGGCTGAGGGCGAGCAGGGGGTGAGGGGGGCCGTGCTGGCGGGGCTGAGGGCGAGCAAGGGGTGAGCGGGGGCGTGCTGGCGGGGCTGAGGGCGAGCAAGGGGTGAGGGGGGGCGTGCTGGCGGGGCTGAGGGCGAGCAAGGGGTGAGGGGGGGCGTGCTGGCGGGGCTGAGGGCGAGCAAGGGGTGAGGGGGGGCGTGCTGGCGGGGCTGAGGGCGAGCAAGGGGTGAGGGGGGGCGTGCTGGCGGGGCTGAGGGCGAGCAGGGGGTGAGGGGGGCCGTGCTGGCGGGGCTGAGGGCGAGCAAGGGGTGAGCGGGGGCGTGCTGGCGGGGCTGAGGGCGAGCAAGGGGTGAGGAGGGCCGTGCTGGCGGGGCTGAGGGCGAGCAAGGGGTGAGCGGGGGCGTGCTGGCGGGGCTGAGGGCGAGCAGGGGGTGAGGGGGGCCGTGCTGGCGGGGCTGAGGGCGAGCAAGGGGTGAGCGGGGGCGTGCTGGCGGGGCTGAGGGCGAGCAAGGGGTGAGGGGGGGCGTGCTGGCGGGGCTGAGGGCGAGCAAGGGGTGAGGGGGGGCGTGCTGGCGGGGCTGAGGGCGAGCAGGGGGTGAGGGGGGGCGTGCTGGCGGGGCTGAGGGCGAGCAAGGGGTGAGGGGGGGCGTGCTGGCGGGGCTGAGGGCGAGCAAGGGGTGAGGGGGGGCGTGCTGGCGGGGCTGAGAGCGAGCAGGGGGTGAGCGGGGGCGTGCTGGCGGGGCTGAGGGCGAGCAGGGGGTGAGGGGGGCCGTGCTGGCGGGGCTGAGGGCGAGCAAGGGGTGAGCGGGGGCGTGCTGGCGGGGCTGAGGGCGAGCAGGGGGTGAGCGGGGGCGTGCTGGCGGGGCTGAGGGCGAGCAGGGGGTGAGCGGGGGCGTGCTGGCGGGGCTGAGGGCGAGCAAGGGGTGAGCGGGGGCGTGCTGGCGGGGCTGAGGGCGAGCAAGGGGTGAGGGGGGGCGTGCTGGCGGGGGGGCCCTAATCCTTCACCCACCTCTACCTCTCAACCTTCACCTCTTCCCACGGCTCCTCCACCCGCAGTCGCTCCGAGCTGCCTGCCAGCGGCCCCGCCAGCGCCGCCGCCTCGCCAGGTGGCCAGCAGGGCTCCCCGCACAGACCCACCCCGGCTGCCGGGACCGCTGACAACGTCCTCGTGCCTGCAAGGCAGGAGGGGGCGGAGGAGGGGCTGCATGCGGCAGCCGGAGGGGCGGCTGCCGGCGGTGGGGGTGGCGGCAGTCCTGCGAAGGCCAGCGGCGGGGGCAGCCCTGGCAGCGGCGGGGGCAGGGGCAGGGGCGGTGGTGTCACACTACCGCTACCACCCAGCCGTACCAGCCCTGCCGCTGCTGGTGCTCCTGACGTGGCGGGTCCCCATGTGGCGCTGTTTGGGGTGAGAGGGGAGTTGGCAGGAGGGTGGGAAGGGGGTGGTTTGCCGCAGGGGGCTGGAGAGAGTCAGAGGGAGTAGGGGGGCAGCTCAGGGGGCCGATGACAGGAATGGCTTGTTTGTTTCGCATGCTGCTGGTCTACATGTCCTCATGTCGGCAGCGCATGTCGTGTCTCTCCTCCTGGCTCCTTACAAACCCCCCAGACCATGGCTTAGCAAAACCCGGCCGATCGGTCAAGCCGGTCAAGCTGACACGCTCCTTCTGCTCCTCCTGCCCTTTTTGCCACGTGCTGCGGCAACCCCGGAAATCGCGCCCGCTTGCCTCCACCACCGCCACCGCCTGCCGTACTGCCGTGCCCTGCCGTACTGCCCTGCCGTACAACCTGGAACGCCGTGTTGTGACTGGGCAGTCACTGGAAGCAGGTAAGCTTTTCTCCTGGAGGAGGAGGGGAGAACAGTGCGCAACAAAAGCCGTGCATCTTGACGTACGGGTTTACTGCCGTACTAATTTTGATACGTTCCTTGAGCGCTTCACATCCGCCCAGGCCCACTCCCACCCCTCGCTCTTCCTTGCTACCTGCCCCCTCCTCGCACATCTCATTTATTTGTTTTTGCCTCCCCCTCGCCTCGTGCTGTGCCGCAGAGGCAGCCCGGCGGCGCACCCTGCAGGACAGCCCGGGCGCCCCGGACGAGATCTGGCACGACCCCGCTTCGGATCTTGGATCCAGCTCCGCCAGCGGTACGGCAAGCTCCGATGGCGACGAGGGTGACGATGATTATGTCCTTGATGCAAGCGCCCGCCGTCGTCTTGGGGGCGGAAGGAGCGGCGGTGGGGGTACGGCCGATGTTGATGCGGAGGGGGCGGGCGGAAGCGCTTCGGATGACGATCTGCCGCCGCCGCCGGAGGGAGAGAGGTGGATCCCCTACAGGTGCGGATGCCGTACCACCGTACGTGACCGCTCATTGCCGTTGCTTGGCCGCGCCTCTCCACTGCCACCAAGGCCAGTAGGCCACCTGGACTGCCAACCCACGTCGCGTCCCAGCGAGCACCTCCTGGTCCTTGTCACCATGCATGCACACCCGAGCAGGGGCGTGCCCGGGACGTGCGCCGGGTGCGGGTTGCCTTCGCCTCCGTCATGCATCCCTCCAAGCTGTGGGACCACAAAGCTTCCATGCATCCCTCCATGCTGTGGTCACACCTTGTACTCCCATCATGCGCACCCTTTCGTGCCTGCCTCATGGCTGCCCCCACATGTCACAGTGTCACATGTCACCCCCCTCCCTCCCCCCATGTACGGCAACACGCTGCTCGGCTGCAGACAGACCAACGGAGTGGCCATCTACTACAAGCCGCCGGAGGATGGGAAGGTGGGTGGGGCTTGGAACGGCTAGCCAAGGGGGCGGGACAAGGCACGGAGCAGCGCATGGAGCCCGGGTTTCATGGCCGGGGTGTCCATGTCCTCACCGGCCCCCACGGTTCCTTTGCCGTTCCTCGCCTCCCTGCCACCGCCCCTGCCCTGTCTCTCCCCTCCTCCGCCCCTCATCTCCCTCCCGCCCCCCAGTCCGGTGGCGGCGGCGAGTACATGGTCAGCTGTGTGATCCGCGGGCGGCCGCAGCGGGTGGCTGCCGCGCTGATGCGGCTGCGCGGCAACACCACCATCCTGGGGCCGGCGGAGCACGCGGAGGTGCTGCAGCGGGCGGAGGAGCAGGAGGGGCAGGGGCAGGAGCGGGAGGGGGTGCGGGAGGGGGTGCGGGAGCGGGCGGGGAGGGAGGGAGCGGTGAGAGGGGCCAGGACGAGGAGTAGGCTGGGGAAGGAGCGGGAGAGGGAGAGGGAGCGAAGCGGCGGGCATCATGGGCGGCAGGTAAGGAGAAGAGGAGGAGGGAGGGAGGGTGTCGTACTGGGGTCGTGAGCAGCCTTGTTGGGAACCTAAGGCGGCGGGGGCGGGGGGGCCACTCACTCGGGTTTGATAAACTGAGCCGCGGATACACTGACCCTGACCGTAGGTTACCGAAAATTGCTTGATGGGTTTGGGCAGGGTCACATAGTGTTCCCCCTTCCTGTGTCCTTCCCCTCTTGCATACCTTGCGCCCCACCTCGCACACCCACCTCACCTCCCGCCCCCAACCGCCCAGATTCTCCGGCTGGTGCTGACGGCCTCGGGCTCCGCGGGCTGGTTCTGCGCGCCGCGGGAGATGGTGGTGGAGACCATTCAAAAGGTGGGAGCATGGCGGGGTGGCGGGTGGGTGCCGTGTATGATGTGGTGCCGGGCGCGTCCTCCCCGTTGCCCGCGGTGGGCGGCAAGGCAGCAACCATGCACCCCTGCCTCCATGCTCCCTCCTCCCCCACCCCACCACCACCACCACCTGCTGCTCCAGGACGAGGAGGACGGCGTCATCGTGGTGCTGTTCAAATCGGTGGAGCCGCCGCCAGGTGAGATGTGGGAGGGCAGGGCAGGGCAGGCCGCTAACGCTTTCCCACCCCGCTGACCCATGGGTCACACCCGCACCTCCTCACCGGCTGCACACAGACACCAAGAAGAGCGGTGGCGGCAGCTCCGCCGCATCCCGCTGTCTGTTCGGCCGCGGTCTGTACCGGCGGCCTGTTCGCGGCGAGGTGGCTGGCGGCTACACCATCGCGGGTCTGCGGGGCGAGGGCGCCGCCTCGCGCGAGAGCCTCATCACCTGCATCGTGCGTGTGGACCTGGGCGGGGTGTGCGGGTCGCGCAGCTGGGCTCGTCCGCTGTCCTCCGCCGCCGGCTGGCAGGACAGCTTCCTGGACCGCATCCTCATGTCCGTGCACCTGCTGCGGGACGAGGTGGAGCAGCGGCGGTTCAGCGTGCAGCCATTCAAGCTGGTCGCATCGGCAAAGGCCAGGATAAACCAGGTGCGTGGCGCTGGAAGGGGTCAAAGACCATACCATACAATAGGAAACCACAGGTTAGGGCAAAGCAATGGGGATAGGGGGTGGAGCGAGCGGTAGGGGAGGATACTGGAATAGAGCTTGCAGTGAGGTTGCTAGCCTTGCTTTCGACCGCTTTAAGGAAGAAGAGCAGCAGGATCGCAGCTGCGTTGCTTGCTGGTTCAGAGGTGGCCCCAAGAACCCTTTACCATGCTGCTTGCAACGTCCGCCCCCTCCCCCCACCTCCCCGCACAGGCCGGCCGGCTGGTGGGAGATGCCTGGGCGGCTCGCGCGCAGCAGCTGGGTGCCGTAGCGCAGCCGCTGCCCTCCCGCATGGCCTCATCACGCATCACCATCGCCACTCCAACCGCCGCCGCCGCCGCCGCCGCCGGCAGCAGCCGAGCAGCCGCAGCCGCACCCTGGCACCGGCTGGCCGCTGCTGCTGGCGCCGCCGCCGAAGGAGCTGCCGTACCACCGGCGGTGGCAGCGGCAGTGGCAGCGGCGGTGGCAGCGGCGGCGGCGGTTCCGCCTTCAGCCGAGCTGCGGGAGCGACTCCAGGCTCTCCAGCAGCAGCAGCAGGGGCAGGGGCAGCAGCTGCAGGGGCAGCCGGGGCTTCCGCCCGTCCTGGTCCCCACACTATCGCTGGGTGAAGCGACGGCGACGCCAACACCGAGCTTCCTAACGCCGGCGGCAGTGACGCCAGCAGCGGCGGCGGCGGCGGCAGCCCTGGCGGCGCCGCCGCTTGACTTGCCGTACATTCAGTCTCTGGCGCTGCTGCCGCGGCGCTACTGGTCTGAGATCCATGTGCCCGGGGCGGACGCGCCGTTCAGGGTTGAGTGCACAAACTCAGTTGGTCGTTAGGTCAATCGAGTGCTCTTAGAGCTGCTGCTGTGGGCAGCACATTGCTCGGGGACCCCTGTGACAGGCTGCTGTTAAAACACCTGTGCCTGAGCGACTCCGCGTTCCTTACTGCATTCGTTTCACCGTCCCTGTCTCCCTCCTTCCCTCCTTGCCTTCTGACCCATGCTGGGGTCAGCGGCACCTCGCCGCCCTGTTGCACGGGCCTCGTCATGCCGTACCAGCGCGACCCGCGCTGGTCCTTGACCCGCTTGCTCCCCCCGCACACCTCCCCGCACATCGCCCTGCATGCACCACCCACCGCTCCGCATGCAGGTCCGCGGCGCCACGTACCTGAAGGACAAGAAGAAGGTCCCCGCCGGCCAGCCCGCATTCAGCCTGGGGGCGGTGGAGATGGTGGTGCTGCCGCCGCCCGGCACGCCGGTGGGCGGCTCCCGACGGGAGGGGCGCAGCGGCAGGGCCAGCAGCAGCGGCAGCGGCGGCGGCGGCGAGGGCACGGACGGTGTCGCTGACCCGGGGGTCGGTACGCCGGGTGTGGTGGAGCATGTGGCTCGCTTCATCCCCGCAGTGCGACTGGGCGGGGCGCCCTTCTCCATCGTGATACATCTGGTGGGCTGGGAGGGCGGGGCGGGAGGCGGCTGGTTGGGTGGGGCGGGGCGGGGCGGGGGTGCTTAGCTGCCTGCCCGGCTGCCTGATGCCACCCTTGTGCCTGATGCCACCCTTGTGCCTGATGCCACGCCTTGCCCATGTGTTGCATGCTGCTAGGACACCACCTCAGGCGTCGCACCACGTTTGATACGGTACTCCCCACGTCGTCCCTTCCCTTGCCCCTTGTCCCATGTACGGCACCGCACGTAATACGCGTGTCCCACGCGTGTCCCCGGGTGCCTCCCCAGCACCTCTCATGCGACCCTTGATCCGTGATCCGTCCCCATACCCACTCGCACACTCCTGCTTTCCCTCCCCGCTCTCCCTCCCCCGCCCGCTCTCCCCCCGGCGCAGGTCATCCCCGGCAGCCCGCTGCTGGGCATCGTGGCTGTGTTTTGCTGCGAGCAGCACCCCTCCATCCTGGGCTCTCCCCCGCGCAGCCCCATGGACGAGAAGCACGACTGGCAGCCCTTCGACTTCGTGCTGCACAAGTGGGTGGCGGAAGGGGAGGGAGGGAGGAGAGCGGGAGAGGAGGGCGGGAGAGGAGTGAAGGCGGCATGGAGGGGGAGGCCCTTGGATAGGTCTGGAACGCCTGCCAATGTTAATAGTGGGCCCACCTTCTTGCGCCTCCCTTCCTGCCCCCCCTCCCGCAGGTTCGTGTACGGCAGCGACGAGACCCGCAATCGCATGCTCAAGATGGTTCCGCACATCGCGTCCGGCTCCTGGATGATCAAGCAGAGCGTGGGCAGCACGCCCGTCATCCTGGGCAAGGCGCTCAAGACCAGCTACCACTGCACGCCCACCTACATCGAGGTGGACATCGACATATCCGCGAACAGCGTGGCAAACTACGTCACCGGCATGGTGCGGGGAGCCACGGCGTCGCTGGATATCGATATCGGGGTCGTGCTGGAGGGTAAGCCTCCCACCGCCCCTGCCGCCTCCTCTTGCCCCCACTAGTCGTTTGGTTTCCTCGCGGCTCAGTGTATCTAACCCCGAGTGCCCTGCTGCTGGGGACATGCAAGGCAAGCTCCGTCTTTCGTTCCATGTGCTGCAGCTGCAGCCGGTGGCAGCTGCAGCTGCCTGACGCCCTTCTGTCAGGGTTTCCGCTTGATGCCCGGCCCTTTCCTCCCTACCCGTGCCCGTCCCTCTTCCTAATAGCCCTACCGCTTCCTGCGTTCATGCCACAGCCCTCACCCCCAATCCCAGCATCCACCCTGCCTCCCTCTCCTCCCCCCCCCCTTCCCCCTCCAGGTACTGCCCCCTGGGAGCTGCCCGAGTGCCTGCTGGGCGCATTCCGGGTGCACCGACTGGACACCGCCCGCGGGGCCACGCAGCTGGACTGGCGCCGGGTGCTGCCGCTCACACTGCCGCCCACCCAGCAGCAACAACAACTGGCGGGGACGGTGGCGCAGCAGCAGCTGCAGCCGTAGACGGCTGGGTGCAGCGTCGGCACTGTCGCTGTCGCTGTCGTCAGCGCCGCCGCCGCCGCCGCCGCAGCAGCAGCAGTCGTACACGTGGGTGCACACGGGCGCCATGTAAGGCGGGTGTGGCAGCAAGGCTGGACAGCTGCGGGCGGGATGTGGTTCATGGAGCGTGCAAGGAAAGGGTTGTGAGGGGCGCGCTGTGAGGGGCTCGGAGGGGCTCCTGGGGAAGCCATGCGAAGTGGTTGTGTATGTATGGGCATGGACGATTGGAAGGGACGGGGAGAGGGGTGCAGGCCAGGGCAGGGAGAAGGTCAGAGCAGGGTGGAAGCCAGGTACGACATCTTAAATGTACGATGTTAGCGGGTGTGTGCAACAGTTGATGGCGGGTGTTGGCCCGCTTGATGCCCAACGGGGGTTTTTTAACGACACGTTGGGTTGGGTTGGTGTTTTGGAGTTGCGCTTAGCGGTAGGTCTTGCTGGCGTGTAAAGATGAGGGTTGTGGTTGAATACACAGTATTAATTTTCTGCACTGCTTTGCAATACCACGTTTACCATGTAACCAGGTAGCCGTGCTCTGGTGCATCCATCAACCAGTAAAATTCCTCCGGCTGTCAGGCTTTGGAGCGCAGCCAGGGCAGGGCGAGGACAGCAGGCGCGCGTTGCAAGCTGGGCTGCTACAAGGTGCATGTAAGGCCCTGGCCCGCAGGCAGGGAACTTGCATTTCCTGACCTGGCACATCAACCCTGACCTTGACGGAACTTCAATTGCAATACCTGTACCCTGCCTGTGCGCCTCTTATTTAGTCGTGTCCGCGTGAAGTGCCCACCAGGTGAGCCCTGCAACACCCACGAGTGCGTAGTACGCGCCTTGTTGGGGGTTGTGTATGCGGGGACCATAGCACAGGCGCGGGCGAGGGCAGGCGTGCATGTTGCGAGGTACTTTCGACGAAAGATGCACGCAGCCATGTACGGCAAGATCCGTAGGCGACCAGGAGAATGCAGCTAGCTGGAGGTTGTGCTAAGGCCATGCTGTACATTACAGTAGTATAATAGTGTACATCTCGACACAGTTATAACAGGCGCTATATCAGTAAGAAGGCAAGGTTCGTCAATCTAGTCGCCGAGAGACCAATTGTCCTGAGCGCAGTCGAATATGGCACCACGTTATAGTGAGCATGACGATCGAGCGGAGCCGGAGGAAAGGGGCCGGAGGAACGATTCCAACGGAGGGAAAAGAAGTTATGAAGACCCACCGCAAGGACGCGGCAGATTAGGTAAACGTCTGTGCTCGATATTGTCGTCGCTATATACGTCGTTTCGATTACCATTTTCCTAGCTAGCAGCTTAAGCTGGGAGCCCTATATAAGGCAAACCTCTCTTTCATTGTTATAACTGAAGTGCCGGTATCCTTGTCGCCCTCCCATTCATAGCGGACCGCTTGACGTATCCTGCGGATCGTGCGTCGGGTTTGCCTCAACGCGGTGGTCGCTCGGCCCGGGATGCACCCGACGATCCCCCACGCCCTAACAAGTATAGCGGTCATGATGACCGCGTTGAACGCGGGGAACATGGCGATGATGGCTATGGAAACGGCAGCGGCGCTTGGGATCGTGGCCGCGGAGGCCGGGAGCGCTCCTGGGAGCAGCATGGCGCTGACCGGGGTGACAGATTGGAACGCGACAATGGCCGCTCCAAAGGAGGCCGAGGTGGCGGGCGATCTGGCTTCGGGGACTGGCCGAGAAGCCGCCGTGACGGGCACGATGACCGGTTGGAGCAGCACTACGGTAGAGGCGCCCAGGATGACAATGGTGGTGGTGGTGGAGGCGGTGGTGGCGGAGGTGGAGGCCGCAGCAGGGCAGCACCACAGGAGGGCAGTCGCTGGGGTGGCGCTCGCGGAGAGGCCTTTGACCAGGAACGCAGCGGCGGCGGCAGGGGCGGGTCAAGGAGCTACCCCAGCCGCAGCCGCTACCACAGCGAACACGATGACCGGGATGGGGACGCAGCTGGCGGCGGTGGGGGTGGGGGTGGGGGTGGGGGCGGACGGGGTTACGGCGACGGCGGCGGTGGCGGACGGGGTGGTGGCCGCTACCGAGGTGATCACGACGATCGGGTTGGGTACGGTGGCCGGTACGGCGGAGGGCGGCGGTACGGCGAGCATGACGACCGGGACGCTGGCGATGAGGAGGAGTACGGCGGTGGCGGGCCGGGTCGCGGCTGGGGCGGCAGGCAGCAGGACGATACCGAGGGGTAGGTCCGCAGGGAGGCTCCTTGCAGGAAACAACTGACTGACCGTGTGATAAGGCATCATCATCTCTGCAGGGGGGGGGGGGTCCGGGGGGTTGCGTGGTGGTGCTGCGCAGTGCTGGGACACGTAGGCAAGCACGTAGGGACCTGTTAATGCTGCGCGACTAGACCGCGCATGGCCAGTTGAACAGCAAGGACAAGCTGAAGTTCCTCCTCCACGCCAGAGTCACGCATGTATCGCAATCTTCCAAGCGGTAGTTAGTTGCCTGCAGGTTTCCCATCTGCAACCTGCCTCCTGACTTGCTTTACCATTGTCCTGTTGTGATTGCAGGTATGGCTACCCTCGCGGCGGAGGTGCAGGGGGGCGGGGCGGGGGCCGCGGCGCCGGCCGCCGCCCCTACGGCGACGGTGCCGGCGGCAGCTTCCTGCAGCGGCGCGGTCGTGATCGCGACCGGGAGCGCTCGCGCAGCCCCATGGGTCGGTGGGGCCACGACAAGTTCCAGGAGCTCCTGCAGGAGGGTGACGGCGACGGAGCTGGCGGGCAGGGGGGGAATGCACAAGGCGAGGAGCAGGGGAAGCTGCGCGGGCGGCGGCGTTGGGGCCCGGAAGAGGGGGCGGTGCCTGGGTTGCGCGATGGGAGGGCTGAGCAGGAGGGGTACGGGGACGGTGGTGAGGCGGAGGGAGAGGAGGGCGGAGACCTTGGAATGGGCGGCTCGGGCAAGCTGGACGATGAGTTGATGGCCGAGGCTGCGGAGGCGGCGGCGGGGTTTGAGGAGCTGGCCTAGGGGACCCGGGCTGTCCGGATTGGGACAGTGCCATGCATGTGTTATAAGCCGCGGATGATGCTATGGTGTTGTCTTGATTGGCACGAAGGCCTTGGGGAACGCACATGGCACGGGTGGAAGCCCGTGCTCTTCAATGCGGTGCGGCGTGGTAAGCATGTTTGGCGCGAAGATGTTGTGCAGGACGTCCTGGCGCTGGTGCGGGTGACTTCCCGTAATGTAGGCGGCTACACCTGCGGTTTCCTGCGCTTGCAGTCTTTCATGTACGTGCTTGTGTGGAATGGCAGTGATGAGCGACGCGGTCCTATGGACCTACCTGTACTGCTGCTTTGTAGGAAGCCTGGACATAGGACTTGTAGACGTAGGAAACCTGGGACTGCATGCTGCAACAGCAACCCCCATGCCTGGACCGAAATGCACAGTGTGGTGTCAAACTGCTCCTTCTTGGACGATCAACCACGTCACATCCCTGCTTCGAGGAATCATAGGCAAGAATACAACCAGTTACACCTACAAACGAGATGCTACTAAAACGGGCAAACCATAGTTCGCAAAGAAAACTGAATGACATATCTTGTACTGCCATGAGAGTAGCTAGCACGCCTTTCCAATAGCGATTCTAAATACTGGTAACACCATTATCCGAACAAGTTTATATAGGAACAATCCATGGACTAGTACCGGTAGTCTGCTACCATGCCCAACAAAGGGCGACTTACTTGTTAGACTGCCTTGAGACATGTCAAAAACGCTTGGAGGTGTAGCGCTGGTAGTATTCCTTCTACAAGTACTTCTCCACCCTGCCTCGGCCGACGCGACGGCCTTAAGTCCGACATGCGCTAACGCTTTATCTGAGAGCCTTAACACAAGGTACTTGGTAACATTTTAGTACGTGCTTTGTTTGGGAACGAGGCATACTGGAGTGACAGGAATGGAATGTCTGGTTGGATAGTGGTTTAAGACAGCTCCACTTAATTGACGCTGGTCACCCCCATATTGTAGGCTGGCAGATTGTGGCGATACTACGTCCTGTATCCAAAATGTGACAGACGCAAGCACACTTGGCGTATGGCTTGCGCCTGTCCTGCGCACATCGTGCGTAGCCGACATGTTCTTTAATTCCAACAATGTAGGTTCGAACTGTCATAATGCATGTATGTAGTCGGTTGCGATATGACAAACGGTTTACTTGCACGGGCGCGCGAACGGGCCTGGCTGGTCCCACACGCACCTTTTGCACAGCAGCAGCTTCAATTGCACTTCATTCCAAATCCTGAGCTGGACCTTATTGCAGTCTTTCAATACCTCGACAACATTTGGCCTCAACTACCTTGCAGACCCTGAAATGGTTTCAGTATCCAGCCTGGCACAACGGCCTGATATTCAATTGGCTCTGGGAGACGGCTGCCAGGATTCCTGCGCTCAGGGGCCGCTTCAGCCAGGCGGTGCCGACCCGCCTGCCACCGCCCGCGGACATTCCTGACGCGGAAACCATGCACGCGATAACGGACGGTAGCAACTCCGCGAACTTCATCACGGAGGATGTCTCGGGGCAGTCTCTGGGGGTCTTCCTGAGCTCCCAGGTGGGCATTTTTAACGGCACATATGACACATAGGGGCACGTACGGCATAACTCACCTGGGATTGCATGCCCTGTGGCTTCGCATGCCCGTATCCTGCATGCATGTCCCCGGCGGCTGGGCACCTCCCGCACGCCCCCTTCCAGCTCCTGCCCTGCCGCTCCCCCTCCCCCTTACACGCCCAGCCCCCTCTCCCCCCCTTACATATCTACTTCATGCGCCTCAGCAGGAGTACCAGAGCGGCCATACCTCCGGCCTGGGCTTTAACCACCTGCCGGAGAACGCCTGCGCCGACACCACCCAGCCCACCGGCCCGCTCCACCCGCGCACCTACCTGATGCTCTTTTACCGCCCCGACGCGCTCGCAGCCCTGCATGCCGCCGGCCACACCACCTCCGCATCCCCGCCGGAGGACTGGGACGCCATGCTGGACCTCCTGCGGGCCCATGCAGCTGCCGCCAATGCCACCCGCAACGCAAGCGCTGTTGGCGCCAACAGCAGCCTGCCTCGCTACGGTCTGTGCCTCACCACCGACCCGGGTTGCGGTCGCCTAGGCGATGTGTTTGCAGCGGTGGCTGCCAGCGTGCTGCAGACCGCGGGGACGCAGCAGGGCTACGTGTTTGACCTGAGTGTGGCGCCGCCGGCGGTGGTGCAGCTGGTCAATGGTACGGGCTGGCGTTACGCCGCCACGCTGCTGCAACAGCTGCTGTGGTACAATGCACCGGAGGCGGCCGTCGGTATTGCTACCAGTAATAGCAGCAGCAGCGGCATGACGTGCAGGGGCGTGAGCCAGGCGTTTGTTACCGGCGAGTGCCTAATGACGTTGGAGTGGGACGCCGCGCTGCCCGTCATGTCGGCTGCAGCGGCGTTGAAGGCGAATGGAAGCCTGGCTGTGGCGCCGCTGCCCGGCAGTCGCTGGGTGGTGCGGCGGACGCCCTCGGGAACCGCGGACGGCAGTCCCGGGGAGGCGGAGGCCCTGACGCCCTGCACTGCGGAGCTCTGCGCCCTCAGCGGCAGACATGACCTGCTGTACTTGAACCAGACGGACTTCATGATAAACACAACCGCCCCCTCTGATGGCTCAGTTGTTTCCATGGCAACTGCGGCGGCCGCAGCGGCTGCAGCTGCCGAGAGCAGCAACTCGGTGCTCGGAGCGTTCGCATCGTTGGAGGCGGCGGAGCTGGCGAGGCGGGGGGTGGTGCCCCTGCCGCGGTACAACCGGGCGCCCTACTCGGCCTCGTATGCGATGACCGTTCGAACCAGTTACGCAGGTAGGGTGGGCAAGCGGGCGGACGGGCAGACAACTCAGTCCTTGGCTGGCTTCCTAGATGCCCCTCTTTCCCTACTACCTGCCTGTGCCTCCCACCCATTGCTGACGCCAGTGAAAACCAGCTTCCCTCTCTTCCCTGCCCTCAACCAACCCAGGCTATGGCATGGACGGCATCACCATCGCGGGGGTGGCTGCCATACAGCAGTCCGTTCTGGACCAGCTGGACTCCTTCCGCAGCGGCCGCCAGGAGGTGTGCGACGCGCTGCGGCGGCCGCTGGGCTACACGGTGCACCTGACGGGCGACAAACAGAACTGCAGCGGGTATGCGGCGGCGGGCTGGTGGCAGGCGCTGGAGGCGGCGGCGGCGGTGGCGGGGGCGGGAAGAGGAGGTGGAGGCAGCCTGGAGCTGGCGGAGGCGGCGAATGCGACTGCGGAGCTGGCGGCGGCTGTTGGGTCGGGTGATGTGGGTATGGCCGGGGGGTACCTGCGTGCGCTGTGGCATGTGGTGCACCATCCGAATGCGGCGCCGGATATGCAGTCGCCGGTGCCGGTCAACTGGTACAAGTACGCGCTCAGCTACTCGGCGCTGCTGCTGCTGCCCAACACCTCCTCCTCCAACACCGCCTCCTCCTCCAACACCTCGACGTCGACCGCACCAACCACCACCAACCAAACGCTGCACCAGACCGACGACACCAGCGCCGCCATCGCGCTGCTGACGCGGCTCTTTGCTGACGCGGCGACCGCATTCGGGTCGGAGACGCTGCGCGAGGCCTACGTGGCGTCCATCTCCGCCCCCGCCTGGCAGCCACCCAGCTCAGCTGGTGGTGAGGAGGACGATGGCGGCGGCAGGGGGCTGGGCTCCGGTGGCCTGGCGGCCATCGCCACCTCCCCCGCGGTGGCGGTTGTGGGCGGGGTGGTGGCGGTTGTGCTGCTGGTGCTGCAGCGGCGGCGGCGGCGGCGGCACCGGGACCTGCTGGGGCGGGTGGTGGCTCCGCGGGTGGGGCCGGATACCACACTGCTGGTCACGGGTGGGTGTGGGGGCGCGTGCTGGGAGGGTTGGAAAGGAGGTGTATGCATGCTGTATGCAAAGCGTGCTATAGTCAGCAAAGTGCATTGCCGGCCTCTTTTTGTTTGCGGGTTCCCCTTGCTTGGGTTTCCTGCCGCGAAATGAGCAGCACTGCAGCCGCTGCACTGCAACCGCTGCACTGCAACCGCTGCACTGCAACCGCTGCACTGCAACCGCTGCACTGCAACCGCTGCACTGCAACCGCTGCACTGCAACCGTTGCACTGCAACCGCTGCAGCTCATGCTTGTTGCAGCTCATGCTTGCTGTTACTGATGTGCCACCGGTTTGGCAAGCAAGCAAACAGTACCTTACGTGTTGTATTATGGACATGCTTACATGCAACCGAATCCTCTAGGCTGCGAAACTGCGAACAGCGATGTGAATGGCTTACAACCATACATCCATCCTTAAACAGCGCGTGCGAGCGATGCGCAACCCAGCCAAACCGACCCCAGTTCGCCCCACCCCACCCAACCCCAAACACCTCCGCAGACGTCCAGAACAGCACCCTGCTGTGGGAGCAGCTGCCGGTTCACGTGATGGACCTCACGCTCAAGCTGCACCACTGCGCCATCCGGAGGCAGATCGCGGAGTACGACGGATACGAGAGCGCTACGGGTGGGTGGGTGGGCGGGTGGGTGGGTGGGGCAGCGCTACATGTTTCTGGGGACACGCGCCCGACCAGCAGTGGCGTTGCTCCTGCTCTAGCCTACCCTTTCCCCCCAGTTGTTTCACTTCTCATTTCTGTTTCCCCTCCCCCCCCACACCTGCTCCCTCCCTCTCCCTCCCTCGCCCGCTGCTGCCGGGTGCGCAGAGGGCGACTGCTTCATCGTCGCCTTCGCGGACCCGGGCAGTGCGGTGGCGTTTGCGATCAACACGCAGGTCGGTGGTGGCGGGTGTGCATGGTTGGGAGCAGGACGGGAAGCCGGGCTGGAAGGCAGTCCCACTGCCGCCGATGCTGCTGCTGCTTCCGCCGCATGCATGGGCTGCTACCCGGGGCACTGTGGGAAGTGTCTTGCTCACTGTCGCACCACTACCCCCATGTGACCCCCATGTGCGCGCCTGATACGTACGGTGGTACCTCCCTGTCTGCACCCCCCCCCCTTCCAGGTAGAGCTCATGCGTCTGGACTGGCCGCCCGAGCTGCTGGAGCACCCGGACGCAGCGCCCCTCGTGGTGGCGCTGGCCGACCCACGGGTCGCCTGCCATGCCGCACTGGGCCTGCCCATACAGCCCGTCCCCATGACGCCGCCCCTCAGCCCCCATGGCCAGCCTAGCCCCCTGCGCATTGGCACCAGCCACCACCACCCGCACTACCCGCTGTCATCGGTGCTGCTGTCCGGAGGTTCCCAGGCCAGTGTAACGACCAACCACCTCTTTTCAACCGTCAACAGCGGCCGTTATCTCGGCGGCAGCAGCCATTGCTACCCCTCTGGCGGTGTCCCCACCATCCTGTCCACTTGCACGACCGCCACGATTAACAACATGTCAGTTGAGGAGGCGATGTCAACGGCGGCGACTGGGCCCCTCGTCACGCTTGCCCTCACCACCGCACCCGCCGCCGCCGCTCCCGCCCCCGCCGCGCTGCCGCCGCCCTTGGGCGGCAACCCGTGCAGCAGCGCCTGCGACAGCAGCCCAGCCGAGACGGCAGCGGCGGGGCCGCCGACGGTGCAGGCGCTACAACTGGACTTCCAGCAGCCGCCTCAACAGCTCCAGCTGCAGTCCCAAGGCGACTTGCCGGCGCCCGCTGCGGCGGCCTGCCTCCTTGCCCCCCCGCAGCACTCCCACGGCCAGCTGCAGCTCTGTCGCATCAGCAGCTGCACACTGGAGGGCGGGAGGCCGTCGGGGGGTGCGGCTTGGATCGCCCGCGGCGGCGGCGGAGGTACGGTCACAGGTGCGGGCGGAGGAGCAGGTGCGGGTGGCGGCTTCGTGCACATGCAGAGCTATCCGGAGCTCTCTGTGCCGCTCCGTGAGGCGCTGCTGCGGGATAGCTTCGAGGTGGGTCGGGCTAGGGGCGCCGCCACCACCACCGGAGGAGGAGGAGGAGGAGGCATGGCGGGGGGCGGCAGCGGAGCCGCCTCTGTCACCAGTGCTTTTGCTGCCGTTGCGTCGCATCCGCTGCCGCAGCTGCGGCCTGCGAGTCTCCCCCTGCTGACTGCGTCGGCAGCAGCAGCAGCAGCGGAAGGTGTGATGCGGTCTGGCAGCGGGGACCTGGCTTGGCGCCCGGGCAGCAGCCGGAGCTGGAGGGAGGACATGCGGGGTGCGCTGACGCTGTGGGTGGGGTCCGCGGGGCTGCCCTGGGGCTCAGCGCGGGAGGATGTGGAGCAGCGGGGGGCAGCGGGGGCGCGGGGCACCGGCGGCAAGCGCGGCGGCGGCAGCGGCGTGATGGACTTCTTGGTGAGTAGCGGTAGCGGTACTGCAGCGGCAGTGGGTAGTAGGATGCGTGCACTGTGTATGGGGACGGAGGGAGCGTGGGGCTGCAGCAAGGGGCTACAGTGCTACTGCCTGCTGGTGCCCTCGACTCTTCCTGGTTGCCGAGATGCAAGGGCTGCGTGGATGCAGCCTGCAGCTTGCCTCGTAGCTCTCACGCTCCGTGTGTGGGGTGCTCAGATCCCGCTCGCGCCCCTCCCTTGCCCATCTCCCTGCCCCGCCCCTGCCCCTCCCTCAGTTTGTGACGCTGCCCGACGGCCGCCAGGGTCAGCTGGCTTACCGCGGCCTGCGCGTGCGCATGGGGCTGCACTCGGGGCTGGACGACCCGCAGCACATCGCCTTCAACAAGGTCAGCAGCGCATTCAAGTACTATGGTGAGGTGCCCTCAGCGTACTGGCTAGAGCAGACAGCGTTGGTGACGGCGTGGAATGGGGGCCCGCATGCGAGGAATGGGGGCCCTCGTGCGTGGCCTGTTGTGCCGTGTCGTAGGAAGGTTGGCGGCAGCAGAGCATGCCCCATCCCCTTTGTGTTTTTTGGGGACAAGCCCTGGCAAGGTTTGCTTTGGTGCGGCAGGAGCACGAGGCAGCAGCGGGGCACGACGAGAGCTCCTTCCATGTTTCGTAGTTTTTGCCGCCCCCTCCCGCCCTGTCCCATGCGGCTTCCCACCCTCACCCTTCACCCCTCCCGCTCCCAGGTCCCTTTGCCGAGACCGCCAAACTCGTGAGTGACGCTGCCCCGGGCGGCCTCGTCACGCTGTCCGCATTCGCATTCAACCGCCTGCGCAACAACACGCAGCAGCGGGGCAGCAACGGCAGCAGCAGCAACACCGGCGGAGGCGGAGGCGGTTCCGGAGCCAGCGGCAGCCGGGCAGTCGCAGCTGACGCGGTGGTGCTGTACGGCGGACACCATGTGTTTGTGGATGCGGAGCCGCCCGCACGACCCGGCGGGGGGTCGGCGAGGAATGGCAGCGTCAGCCGTGGCACTGCTGCCCCCGGGGGTGCGCCGCCCTCGCGTGTCATCTGCATGGCCTCCGCGGCGGCCCCCTCCTCCACCACTGTACCTGCGGATGAGGTGGCGGTGGGAGCGACGACGTCTGCGGCGGCAGTGGCGGAGGCAGCGACACCAGCCAGGTCTGCAGGCGTTGTTAGTACTCGTGACACCAGAGCTGCCGCTGCTGCTGCTGCTGCTGCTGCTGTTCCCGGTGGTGCCGCCAGCAGCGGTATTGTGCTGGGCATCATGGGACGAACGACGGCGACACCAGCTGCAGCAGCAGCTACCTCGCAGCCCTCCCCGCGGTCCCGGTGGCACGGCTGGCGATCACGGGTGGCCGCCATGCTGCTGTCCAGGCGCCACCCGCAGGGCAGCAAGCCAGCAGCCGGCAGTACCCGCCCCACCGCTGCTGTTACTGTTACTGTTACTACTCCTGCTGCTGCTGCTGCTGCTGCCGTACCCCACGGAGGAGGCGCTGCCCCCGGAGGCGCTTCTTCCTCCACGCCCCACCTCGCCTCCCACATCTCCGCCTCCTCGCGGCCGCACTCGGTGTTCCTGGCCACGCATGCGGCGCTGGTGTGCCGACTGGCGCTGGCGCCGCCGCTGCGGACGGTCCGGCGGGAGCAGCTGGGCAGTCTGGCGGCGCCGGTGGGGTGCATCACGGTGGCCTTCATGGTGCGGTGTGGCGGTGTGGAGGGGGCGGGTGGGGGGCGGTGGCGGAGGCTCTCTTGCTGTACTGGCGGCCGGGCCAAATGAGGAATGAGACGAGCAGGCGGTCCCTGCACCTCCTCACCAGGCAACCGCCATGGCTGTGCTAGCATCGTCGTTCTTACCCCTCTCCATCCACCTCCCTTTCACCCCCTCTGCAGAAGGTGGTGGGCGCCTCCACGCTGCTGGCGGACCTGCCCGGCCCCGCCGCCCGCGCGCTGGAGCAGTTCCAGCGGCTGGCATGCGGTCTGCTGGGGGTTGCGGGGGGGTACCTGGTGGAGGGGGGGGACGGGCTGCTGCTGGCGGCGCTGGGCTCCCCGGGGGCGGCGGTGGAGTGGGCGCTGGAGTCGCTGGCGGGGCTGCGGGAGCTGGTGGGGGTGGGGGTGGGGGAAGGGAGGGGGGGAGAGGGGAGGGACGAAGACTGTAGCGGACCATAGGTAACCACGGTGGGGGTGGGGAGGGAGGGAGGGAGGGAGAGTTGGAGGGAGTAGGAGGAGTAGGAGGAAGCAGGGGCCTCCCGCAAGGGCAGGGCAGGGTCGGGTTGAGGCCGTGGCGCTGCTGGCCGTGCTAGCTGGCAAGGAGAGTGAGGGTTTGGTGTTGTGCCTTGTTTCATTCCCTTTCCCCCTTCCCCCCTCCCGGCCTGCAGGAGTGGGAGGAGGAGCTGCTGGAGCACGAGCTGTGCTCGGTGGGTGGGCCTTGGGGGGGGGAGGTACGGGGGGGTTTGCGGAGGTAGGGCGGGGCGCCCCTCCTGAAGGCGGCTGCTGCCGGCTGTACCCGCACAGCACCCACTGGACCCGTTGCGGCAACACACGAGTTGTCCCCCTCCCCCGCCCCCACAGGAGGAGGTGGTGGTGCACACCAGCGCCTCCGATCCCACTGGTGCGGCAGCAGCAGCAGCAGGAGGAGGAGGAGGGCAGCAGCTGGGCGGCAACAGCAGCGGTACCGCCACCTCCTCCACCACCCCCGCCGGTTCCGGTGCCGCCCACCGCCCACAGCAGCAGCAGCAGCAGGGGCGGCAGGGGCGGCAGCACCGCGGAGGCACTGAGCTGCAGCGGGGCCTGCGGATTAAGGTGGGTGTGCGCCGGGTGGGATGAGCGGCGGGAACGCAAGGGGGGCGGCGGGGTTGCATGCCGCCGGCCTGGGCCACCCTCCCTTACCTCCTCTTCCTTCCGCTCCCCTTCCCCCTCTCGGCTGTCGGTGCTTTTACCTCTTTCATCCCCACCGCTGCTACCTACCGCTGCCACACCTCCTCTCCTCCCTCCCTAACCCCACCCCTTACCCCTCACCCCCACTCCTCTCACCCCAGGTGGGTCTGGATGTGGGCCTCGCCTCCCACACCCTCACCGAGGCATCCGGCCGCCTCAGCTACCGCGGTCGCGTCATGAACCGCGCAGCACGCATCGCAGGCATCGCGGCGGCCGGTCAGGTGCTGTGCAGCGGAGCGGTGTGGGAGGGCTGCCGGGGGTTGGAGGGGTTTGCGGAGCGGGTGGGGGGGACGTGTCTGGGGCGCATGAGCCTCAAGGGCATCGCACAGCCGGTGGTGGTGGTGCAGTGCGTGATGAAGAGCTAGGTGTGGGGTGAGGTGGGGTGAGCGGTGAGGAGAGGGGTGGGGTGGGGTAACAGGGGACAGGGAATGAGGGAATGCGAAGTACCTGAATGCGAGCCGGGTGGCATGGCTTATGGAGGGAGTTGTGGGGGGGGGCATGACGGTGAGGAGGGTGAGGGGTTGGTGACATGGTGAGACGAGGGGGGGGGCTGACGAGGATTGGATTAGGTTTAAACGGGCTGGTGTCAGGAAGGGAGTGGGAAGTGGAAGGTTGGCGAAACGCGGAGGGCAGCTGGTTACTGAGCATTCGAAAATGGTGAAAAACCTTTGTTCGTTAATTTCGTGAGCGCTAAGAATGAGGAGTGGAGGTTAATGGCTCTTTGTCAAAGCACTCGGCACTGGCAAGAGCGCGCGGAGAGGCGGGTGACTGCGCAATGGGGGCCCTTGGGGGCTGTGGCTGTGTTCATGTTCATGAGCAATGCTATGCTGATCCGGACACCTACCGTGTATCGCTGTGAAGGATAGTACATCAGCTGCCGCAGCAGATCCGGCGTGTTTTTTCCTCGTTCCAATGGCACCCCGTACGGGATGGGTTCGAAGCTTACTACTAGATTTTTGGCTTCACACGGTTTTGCTGGTACGCACTGCTGGAGGGAGAGGTGCCTTGAGCGGGCAGTGGGCCGGCCGCTGTCTAGCGGATGTTGCTGCTTGCTGGCCAGGCCGTGAAGGGCTGCCCTGGTGTGGTCCGGAGTGTGATGGCACCAAGTATTCGTATGTACGAAGCAAACGCAGGTTGGCATGGGGGTCATCCCCACCTCGCATGTTCTTGTTCCTCTTCCTTTCACGTTGTTACACACGTGCCATGTGAGTATTGGTGAAGGGGTACATGGCCGGTTTCCTGCTTGGGGTGTGGAACCGGGGTGGCAGATTTGGCGCTGTGATGCTGATGCTGTGTGTACTATGATATTGAACTGGGTCGGAGAACTGACGCTAAGACTGGATATAGTTAGGAGGAGTGTTGTCGTAGTATGTTGTCATATGACTTGTGCGTGTGCGTCTGCACGCATGTGTATGGCCCTGGGTGTTCATAAGCCGCACATGTTGCAATTTCAAGTCTGTTGTTTGTGGTTGTAAAAGTTTAGGGTGTTAAGCAGTTGCAGTTGATAGGGGCGGACAATGCGTCAGTATCCATGCTTTAACGAAGGGTAAACGTCACGGGCTTTAATTTTGTTTTGCGGGAACGTTTTGGAGAGTATGTGGAGATTGCCAGGTGATTACCAAGTGAAACGGTGTGCACATGTGTATTACTTGGAGGGATGTTTGACGGGGTGCGGCTTATGAGTGTTACGTTGCGCGGTTTTGTTATGGGATTCGATGGGCTTCTGAGTGTTGCCGCTCGCTTTGCTTGTCAGCGGGTTGCATGCATGATGCGACATCATGGTGCATCCCTATACATGGTGCTGTTTTGGTGCATTCCCTATACATGGTGCATCCTGTCCCAAACTGAACGCACCGCAATCCCACGTGACCCACACGCTCCAATACCTAATGCACCTGGATGGATATACCGGTAGGTGTGTAGTCCGCGGATGCCACTTGAAACCATAGTTGCCATCTGGTTACCGGGCTGTCAGCTGTAAGCAGGCATGACGGCATCATCATATCCATTCCACATCTGCATATACGTAACGGTACCCGGCATGGGGCCACCGGGCAACTGCGAGCACCTCTTAATGTTGGAAGCACATTCTTCCCAGTCCTCGTGACCCTGCCCTCCCAGCCCTGCTGCTAGCACCCCAGGGCAACGCAGCCGGCAGCCAGGCCAAATGACACAAGCAAGGCAGCAGACAAGGACGGTGGTGGGGCACCACCAGACGCCTGCGTGCTCCCAGCACTCTCCCCTCTCTCGCCGGTCCGCGTCACCGGGCACACATCCCCCTACCCGCCACATACCGACACCGCCGCACCGCAGACGTCCCTGCCCCCCACCGGGACTGCCCAACACTCAGTCATCGCATCACGTCGCATGTTCGCATGGCATCCTCATTCCTCTCGCGCCTTCACTCCCAACATCCCTCACGGCGGAGGCTCCCTACAGCGCCGCCGCAGCAGCAGCTTACACAGCAGCACGAGGGGGAAGCTCGAGCACACAGCACAGCACACGTTCCTACCCGCGGCCAGTTTTCTGAACACACACACAAACAGCTCTCAGCACGCTCGTCACCCTGCCTCAGCGGAGGGGGCTCACGCGACCGCACCCCCACAACACCTCACGAGCCCGCACCGCGTTGCACCTCCACACCCCACTCTCAGCGCCCCCCGTCCTCAGTTCCCCACCCCTGGCTAGTCTTTCTTCTCTACCCCCCCCCCCCTCGCGCCCCCACCCACCCCACCCCCTCACGCCCCGCCATTACCCCGGTGGTGCTTCCTGCGCGCCCAGCGAGGGGCCGTCTCGTCGTCGTACCTGCGGGGGTAGTGCCAGGTGCCAGGTGACCGTAGCGGCAGCGGAGGAAGAAGTGCAGGACGTGCGGGAACCACCTACACCCCCTCCCACCCCACCTGTAGTTGTATGTGATCTCGGTCCCCGGCGCCAGGTCCCGCTCCGCGAATATGGCGATGCGGCTCTCCCCGTCCACTGTCAGCACGCGCGCGGAGGCGACTGGGTCGTCGTTGTGGTTGGCGCAGCGCAGCTTGTTGCCCCTGTGGTGCGGGTGGGGGGGGTAGGGAGGTGGGGGAAGGGAGGTGGGGGCGGGTGGGGTAGGGCGTTGCGTAGGAAGGGTATTCCAGGCAACCCACATCCACATCCCCCGGGTTTCTTCTCGCTTGCCCAAAGCCAGCCCTCCCTCCGCACCCAGCACCCCCACCCCCACCCGCCGTACCTGAACTTGGCGTCCAGCACCCACTCGGTGTTCAGGTTAAACAGGTAGCTGCATGCGGGGTGGGGGATGGGGAGTGGGGGGGGGGTGGAGGGGGGTGAGGCGAGGTGAGGGTTTATCCGAAGGCAGCAGAGCAGGGGATCCAGCAGGGGTAGAGGGGGAGGTTGACGGCAAGTCCCCAGCGAGACGGTGGCGGCGGCGGCAGGCGCACAGTCGCTTACCCCCCTCCCTCTCCTTCCCTCCCCACCACCTGCTGTTCATGTGGTCGTACACGATACCCCGCCTGTTGGCCTCCTCCTGCGTGATCAGGTCGCCCGTGTACTCCCCCAGGAAGCCGTTCTTGGGCACGTGGTGCGCCGCAAACACACCCCACCCCGCACCTGGGGGGGGGAGAGGAGGGAGGGAGAAGGGTGTGGAAGGGATGTGCGGATACCTTTCGGGACCTTCACGACCTGCGCTGCCATCATCATGAGGAGGACGTCCAGTCTCCAGTCAGCCGGCGCCCCAGGCCAGGTGGACATCCGCACGGACGATTGCAGCATCATGCCAGCATCATGACCCCGCACCACAACAGCAGCAGCGGTGTGCAGCCGCTCAGCCGCAACCGCACCCAACCCACACACCCCGCCCCCACCACCCATCCCTCCAGCCAATCCACAGCCCGCCCCACCCAAACCGTCATTCCCTGCAACCTCCCCACCCCCAATCCCCCCCCAGCTTGGAGCCTACATGTCATGTGGTAGGTCAGTTCATCTCTCCCTCCTCTTCCTCCCGGCCCGGCCCCCCACCTCCCCAACCCCAATACCCCGACATCTGGGACACAATTTCCTTTAAACTACGGTCAGTGTTTCCGCGACCCAGTTTATCTACTCACCCCCCCTACCCACCCGGAATGTCCGATGTCCCCAGCACCACATGTGCGTGTTGCCGCAGGCGCATCCGCATGTTATGGCACTCGCGGGGGGGCGGCGGGCGGCCCTCGTCGCGCGCCTCCAGGGTGGGGGCGCAGCCGGCGCACAGGTCGGGGTCGCACTCGCGCCCCGCGGCCCAGCAGGGGCAGGCGGCGGTGCGACAGGCGGCCTTGCAGGTGCAGCCGCGGAACCTGGGGGGGCCGGGGGGGGGAGGGGGGGGAGGGGGGAGACAATGGGAGGAGGAGGGAGAGGGGAGACAATAGGAGGAGGGGGGAGAGGGAAGGATGGTGTAACCCATACACTAGGCGGGGCAACCTATACGGCAGTGTAAGGAGGAGAAGACGCGAGGTAGCAGCAGCAGCAACAACGGCTGTGCATTACCCCCTCCCCCTCCCCCGACCCGACCCGCCCCCACCCGCCCTACCTCTCCTTGCAGTCGGCGCTGCATGCGCAGAACTTCTCACAGAAGTTGTGTGCGGCCACGCAGGGGCAGTCCTGGGTGCAGCGGCCGGAGCAGGTGCAGGGCTGGTACTCCTGCCAGGGGTCCTCGGGTCGGTGCTGCTTGCGGCGGGACACAACCAGGGAGCGGTTGGTCAGCACAGCCTGGGGGGGGAGGAGGGGGGGGATAAATGATAAGTGCAGCAACGGTGGGAGAGGGGAAGGAGGGGGGAAAGGAAGGGGGGAGGCAGGGGGGAGGACCATACCAAACCCTTTGGAGACCACAGGATAGGGGATAGGAAGCGGCAGGGGGGGCGGGAGGTGGGGAGTTGCAGCCGGGGCAGGGGGGAGAGGCGATGGCGTGGATAGGCGGTGGGCGGGTAGGTGGAGGAGCTAGCGTGACGTGGAGGGACGGAGGGAGGGGGAGGCAGGCTGATGGCTGATGGCTGATGGCTGATGCTTTCCGGAAAGCATGCTGAAGGTGAGGGCAGTGCGAGAGGGGGTGGGGTGGGGAAGGGACGTGCGGGTTGGTTAGGGTTATACAGGATGTAATAAACCGGGCGGCGGCGTGGCGGGTCCGCACGCCTCACATCAGCGCCCTCCCTCACTCTCCGTTGCTACACTTATCTCTAATATTTCCCTCTCCTTCCCACCCACTCCTCCCGCCCTGCCCTGCCCTGCCCCCAGCCCCCGCCCAGCCGCTCCCGACCCCCCCCCCACCCACCTTCTTCGCTCGGCCGCCCTTGCGCCTCGACACCCCCACCGCTGCCGCTGCAGCCGCTGCATCGGGCTCCAGCTGCTTCGATAGATGCTGCTGCTGCCCCGCTGCCGCCGCCCCCGCGACATTCCCAGTGGTGGGCCCCCCTCTCGGCGCCCCCCACTCCTCCTGCTCCCGCCCCCCCTGCTGCCCCGCCTGCTGCTGCCCCGCCTGCTGCTGCTGCCCCCCCTCCCCCCCCTGCTCCCGCCCCCAGCGGTCCATCTGGCGCTTCACCTGGTCGCAGCTGCGGTGCGGCCCCACCAGGACAGCCACCAGGCAGGGGTTGCCCCGACCGAACACCTGGGGGGGAGGGGATCAAGAGAGGGTTGGATGTCCCATATTAGGCTGGGTTAGGGATGGGGAGGGGAGGAGTGCGGGGGGCGGGGAGCAGGAGGGGGGCATGAGGCTGTGGATCCGAGTTCTCGCCACTTGCCGGTTGGGGGGTTGCGCGCGGCCGCCTGGCCTCCAACCCCCCATGTGTTGGTGAGATGGTGTGCGGGGTGGGGTGGGCGGGAGGGAGGGAGCGGGGTGGGGTGGGCGGGAGGGAGGGAGCGGGGTGGGGAGCCTGATTCACGTGCGCACCGCCCGCCTCCCTCCAGCCCCCCTCCACCCACATCCACTCACCTCAATGCCCTGCTGGATGAGCGACAGCTCCAGCCGCCTCCACCCGCCCTCACGCCCGCCGCCTCCGCTGCCGCCTCCTCCGCCGGGACCCGCCTCCGCCCCGCCGCCTCCGTCCACCTCCATCGCCTCCCCCTCCCCTGCCTCCTCCTGCTCCTGCCCCCCCTGCTCCTGCTGCAGCTTCCAGCATTGGGGGCCGCAGGGGGTGCGGGAGGTGTCGGGCGGGGGCGGCGGGGGCAGCTGGTGGGGGCGCACGTGACCGCCGCCTGGGGGGTGGGGAGGTGAGCAGGCGGGGACAGGAAGGTGAAGGGGCGGCTGCGACGGCTACCAAGGGTTTCCCCAACACGCCGCGAGGTGCCCCCTGCACTACCACCTGCCCAGAGGGGGGGGCCCTTACACAGAGTCGCACCACCGCATGGCGCCCCCCACCGCCCTTCGTCGCCCCACACCGCCCCACACACCGCTTCCTCGCCCACCCCGCTATCACCTCCCTCCCTCTCCCTCCCCCCCCGCACCATGTGTCCTGCAGCCGTACGTCCTGCAGCGGCGGCACCAGGCGGCATCCAGGGCCACCACCACCTCACCGGCCTGATGCGCGGGGCGAGGGGATCAGCGGGGTGGGGGCAAGGTAACAACATGTAAGGGCGGGTACAGTAATACTGCATGAGGCGGGGGAGGAGGTGATTAAATCCCTCGCAGAAACGCAAGACACCCCTACAGGCCTCAACCAGTAACCACCCCGCCCGCCCGAACCCCAGCGCACGTTCACGCTGCCCCCCTCCCTCACCCCCCTCCGCCTCACGTCCATGTCCCCCAGCTGCGGCTCCCGCGCCCCCCTCCCGCGCAGGTAGGCCAGCCGCTGCGCCACCGCCTCGGGCTGAGCAGCGGGCCGCAACACCTCCAGCAGCGCCTGAGGGGGGGGGCGGGGGAGAGGGGGCAAGGGCAGGATGGTAGGAGGGCAAGGGGGTTGACTGGAGGAGCTGCGCAGGCGGGCGCAGGGGCTCCAGGAGGGAGGGGGGAGCAGGAGCGCCGCCAGCCAGTGAGAGAGGGAGGGGGGTTGAGTGAGGGGCGGGTCCCGGGAGGGGCAACAAGGGAGCAGCCACCTGCCCCTTCAGGCGCAGCTGCGCCCCACCCCCACCTCCCCGCCCCCTCACCTCCAGCAGCTCTGGCGCCTCCCACCCCGCCTCCCCCGCCAGCTGGCTCATGACCCAGTCCTCCGCCGCACCGTCCGCGTTCTCCCAGGGCAGCAGCTGGCGGGGGGGGGGGGGGAGAAATTCCAAAGTGTGGTATGATAATGATACAAGTTGCTGACAATCCCTACCGTGAGTCGAGCCGAAATGGTGGTTAAAGCAAAGCGAGCGAAACTTACCGCACTTACCAATTATGGAGAAACCTTACCATAGGCTTGGGCATGTGTGGAGGCTGCTGAAGGTGAGGTGGAGACCCACCGCGCCGTTGGGCATAGGCAAACAACAGGAACAGCACAACACGAGCACGCATAAAAAACTACACAGACTGACACACGATAAAACACGTACCTGCGTGCGGGGGGGAGGGGGTGCAGGGGGGTGCAGGGGGGAGGGGGGAGCAGTGTAGGGAAAGGCGGGGCAGGAAGCAGGAAGGGCCACAGGGGTTGCTGCAGGGCCGCCAGCAGCAGGAGACATAGCAGCCGCAAGCCGCAGCACCAGAGCAGCTGGGGCGGTGCAGCTGCTGCCCTCTGCCCCGCCTCCCCCTCCTCCCCCTCCTCCCCCTCCTCCCCACCTACCTCCTCCGCCTCCCCGTCATCCGCCGGCACCGTCTCCCCGCCCTCGTCCACCAGGAACATGCGGCGGCCCTGGTCTCCCGCCAGCTGCGTGCGGCGCAGGTAGGACCAGGAGGTGTAGGCGGGCGGCTGGGGGGGGGGGGGGAGGGAGGGGGAGGGGAGGAAGAGGCGGACCGGGGCATTAGCTTGGTCAGGGGTGCTAGTGGATTAGCACACTAGTGGGTTGGCACAGTTCAGTAGTTCAGAGGGTTGGCGGAAGGAAGGGCCGCCGTGCAGACATGCTCCCTTCCCCAGTCCCCTTTTCCCGCGCTTCTCCCCCTATGGTGGCGCCCTGTCATCCAGCTCGTCAGTTGTCCTCGTTTCCCCCCGCTCCCCCCTACCGGATGCACTGCGGGCAGGATGCGCACTCGAGTGGTGGTCACCGTCTGGCCCCCGCCGCCACCACCACCACCACCGCCTGCCCCCGCTGCCCCTCCTGCCCCCGCCGCCCCCGCCAGCCTGCATGTGATGTTGACAGTGCGGGTGGACAGCGGCAGCAGCCGGCCGCCCAGGGTGGAGGGAGGGAGGGGGGGAGCTGGGCAGGGAAGGGCGGAGGGGGGGGAGGCAGGAGGGACAGAAGGGTGGGGGAAGGGGTGGGTGAGAGGTGCGGGGTGGGTGAGAGGTGCGGGGTGGGTGAGAGGTGCGGGGTGCTGCTGCAGGGCCCTACACATGATGACGAGCCCGACAGCACAGGCCACCCGGGGCAGCCCAGTGCGGAGACCAATACACACACGCATGCGTGACCACACCTTCCCCAACCCCCCGGCTCAGTTCACCTGACCCCCCGACGCCCCGACCCCACCCCCCTTCGCACCAGGCGCCGCATCCAGGGGCCCCATGCGGGGAATGGGAAGCGACCTGAGCTCCTCCGCCTGCTGCTGCTGCTGTTGCCCCCCATGCGCCTGCTGCTGCTGCTGGTGCTGCTGTTGGTGGAGGGAGGGAGCAGGAGCGCCTGAGGCCTGGGGAGCAGGAGCCCCCCCAGTGGCGGCGCCTCCTCCCGCCCCCGGCCCCGGTCCTGCGAGGCCCTGCAGGCGGGCAGTCGCGAAGGCTTCCACTGCGGCCTGAGGGAGGGAGGTGAGGCGGGTGGGAGGTGGGGTCAGGGGAATAGGGGGCTATAGGGGGATGTAGGGTGGGTGGATGAGGCGGGAAGCGAGCGGAAGGGCGACTGGTGGAGGAGGGCGTTGGTAGTGGGGCGATGGGGATAAGAGGGTAACTGTCATCGCTAGTCGTCAGGTGACAGCAACCGGCAGGTTTCATTTGGTATTCCCATACGCTAAGTAGCGTTGTTTACCAGGTTTGAAGCAAGCACGTTTTCATTTTCCTCCTTCTGCCGTGCAAGGAAGTCCTTCTTGAGCGTGCGATACCGCTTTACCAGGTCAGGAACTGACAGCGGTGTCCCTGCGTTTTATTACCAAAAGTTTGAATCTTTGCCATCGGTTAAAACAACAAGAGCGAAAGCAAGGATTTCATAACATCCTTCACTTTGTGGTGACAGCCCGGGAAATCGGTCGCCCTTGGCAATTCTTATAGAGCGTTTCTATCTCGTATTGCAGTATATATTATAGTGGACACCCTGCAAGCTGCGGTAAAGATTCGGTGGCAACTCACCTTGCCCGCCTCGGGACAGAACATCCCACTGAGCTGCTGGGTCGTTCGAGGAGAATTGATTCACCATATTATGTTGTTCATAAAGCGTTAGCACCTAGCGGATATATGAATTACAGCGTCCATCTCCGCTTGGCCTTGCTTTCGGATGTTTTAAGGAATTTGTCGTCAAAGGCAGTGTAAGGACCTATGTCGCCTATATACGTTAGCATACGCTAATATTACGGACCAAGGCTTCTTGACCTACAATTCGCCGTGCGCACTTTCTAGATGGACGTTTGAGCAGCCTGACTAAGCATGGCCCATGTACAGGACGAGCACGGCACATAAAGGATAAACCTGCCCAGGAGGCTGCTGCAGTATGGCACTACCATTATTACCCTTTTTGTGCAGTTGGCCTGAGGTTGATCAGATAAACAACACCAACCAATGTACCAAGCCTTACAAATGAGCATGTCTCCGTTACAGTCCGGCATCCTTAGGGCCCATCGGCTTCCTGGTCCCTCCAACATCACGTCCAGACCCAACTTCGCCATGCGCCCATCCAGGGAAAAAGTCAAACGCCCGGCCCGCCCTAGCTACTGCAGCACCTCGAACGAGTCCACCACCCCGCGCAGCAGCTGCCGTACCTCCGGCTGCGCCAGGAAGCGGTGGCGGGTGGTGGTGATGCGCAGCGTGTACTGCACACCCTGCATTGCATGGCAGGGTTGGGATACATGGGGTCCAATCATACATGGGGACATGGAATTGATGAGAAAGGGGCGAGGACAGGCAAACTTGGCGAGTGGATGATAGGCCCCTTTTTAAGGCACGTTGAGAGTTAGGGCCGGAGGCTACTGGCAAACTGCAGACAACAACCATGACCGCCGTACGTCTAACAGGCTCAGGCCGCCGCAGGAAAGTTGCGTTGGAATGGGGGCGCACTGGCTCCGCAGCACGGGCTGCATGCGTGTACGGCATACCCAGCCCCCGCATGCGTCCATGCGCATCCGCCACGGGAGCTTCCCTGCTTCGCGGTATGACCCAAGCAACAGGTAGTGGCAGCCCCCCCCTCCACAGCCACACCTGCGTGACGGCGATGACTCGGAACTCCCGAGCAGCCCTGTGTGTGTGTGTGTGTGTATCGGTATGTGTGCGGAGAGGCAATGCGGAGGAGTCAGGGAGGAAGGAGTTACCCGCCAGGAGCCCCGTCACGACGACAGGAGGGAGCAGATACCCCGCAGATCAAGCCGTCAGCGGTCCGCATGCACTCCCCCCCTTCCCCTCCAGCACCGGCAGCGGCACCCACCCGAACATGCCCGCCGTGTTGCCGCCGAACTCCAGCAGGGCCACAATGTACGACACGCCCCCGCCCCCGCTGCCACCCGTACGGCTGCCGCCACGTGTGATGCCGTACGAATCCACCACTGCGCCGTTGGGTGCGGCCCCAGCGAGGCGCCGAGCCACCTCCTGCAGGCGCTCACCGCAGACCATCGCATGGGGGTGGGGTTGGGTAAAGAGGAAACAACTAACTGACCGTGTAACGGGGTGGGGTTGGGATGGTGTCGACAGGGTTCGTAGAGGGGAATGCAACACTGTCACGACCAGGCAAAGCAGCTTTGCGGCGGCAGGGGTGGTGGCAGGGTTGGGCGAGGAAGGGACATGGGAACTTGCCAGGTAAGGGAACCCCTCCAGTCCCCGCACCCCCGCACTACCCGCACCCCCCACCCCACCCCCACCTGCGGCTCCCCCAGCTCCCCGGTGCGCCCCACCCCCTCCGGCGCCGCCCCGCCGTACACCGCCAGCGTCTCCGCACCGGGCTGACCGGGGTTGTAGAAGCTGGCCAGCACGGCTGGGGGGAGGGGGGGAGCAGGGGGGGAAGGGAGGCAGGTGAAAGGAGGAAAATGGCAAGCTGTACGGCAAGGCTTCACGAGGCCTCAGGGAGGGAAGGGGGAAGCGGGACATGCAGGGACGGGGCAGGGTGGAGATGCGGTGGGCTGGGGGCTACAAAGGCGCAACCCTATCATGCCTTGTCCGACAAACGGTAGTGAACATGAGGAGGAATACTTCTAGGGGGTGCAAAGAGAGCGAGGAGGGACCCGTGGGTCGCTGGCTGCTGGCCTACGTGAGTCGGGCAGCAAGGTGGTCACTTGCGTCCAGCCGCAGGGGCGGCTCAGACGGAAGCGACCCGCCGGGTCGGTGTACGGCACCAGGAGCCACGGAGACGGAGACGACTCTGCATTGGGGGTAGGTGGAGGCAGGGGCAGGCAGGGCGGGTGGGTGGTATCAAGGGGCGTGGAAGGTACTGTCAGTGGTGTTGTCAGGACTTGCCTCTGCCGTTGATAAGACCCCGTTTTTGGCGCGCGTCATGCGGTGTGCTGCGGACCGCTTAATAAGGACAGTGTGCGACATACCGGTACACAGTCCGTCCTGGGTGTTCCTGAGGTACCGGTAAACCCCTGTGCCGCTGCTAAAACAGGCTGCTGCTGATGGCATTCCTTATCATCCTCCTCGCTGAAACCTGCCGATCAGGATGTACTGACGATCTGTCGTGCCTCCCCCCTAGGACGTTCCAGGGGCGTCACGGTATCTCTGCCGGCATCATGCACCCACGCGCAGTTAGGTGCCGGAACCGCTGAGCTTACCGCTGCTACTGCTCCCTTGGTCGCATGCTGCAGGCTTGGTAAGTGGGGGGCCGTTGGCCCCGTCTGTGGCGCCTCTGCAATGTCAGGCAGGGCTGCTGTTAGCAGTTAGCGGTTGGCCACCTCGATCGCCTTTCGGAATGGCAACCGGTACTACAATTGCATGCATGTCTGCAGAATTAAAGTGTTTAAAAAGACAATGGCCGTGTCTCGATTACAACTTACGACGCGGGTTGTGTGTGCATAGTGAAGACGGTAGCCAGGGCCAAAACGGTCGCAACATTTCGCCGACGCAGCATGCAGCATCCCTGCGCTTCGGGCCCCGCTTCGACCTTGGCAGCCGGGAGGAGCCGGACATCGCTATGTAAGCGGTGTTTAAATGACTCCGCACGGACACGGGGCGCTCTATGGAAAGGTGCGACGCATGGTCCTGAAAATGGGCATGACGCGACGGGGCTCCCTAACCTCATGTAAGCTATTGTTTAGCCCTTGGCTTTCAGCAAGTTTTACGTTCTTGCCTTGTATATTGCAGCGCAAGAAACGGAAGGAAAAGTCGCTTCCCGAGTGCTGCAAGCAACCAGGTTCACTTGCCAGGCCCCGATAGTGGTGCATCGCGCAAACTTTATAATCCGGCTTAAGGTAAGAAAGGAGGAAATCAGGTGGTGCGACGATGGACGAGAAGAACGTTGGGGAGTAGGGCTATTAAGCTCGGGTAGGTCAAAGCAATGGGTGACGCTAAGTAAGTCGCTTCTAGGCCGCTATGCCGGTGTGCATTGTGCACATGCAAAAAGAGATGAGGGCAAAAGCAGTCGTGTGATAACTGTTAGCAACCGCAATTTTGCGATTATCCATAGCGCACTGGAACTGGGCGCAAAACATAAGACAAGAGACACACCGGGAAAGGGTAGTGGCTTAAGGATCTGGCTGTCATAGCGGGACCAGAACTCCTGAGTTCCGTTTAAGACGGCTCCGAAAATACATGCAAATAGCGGCAAACAGGTGGGATTTTACCAGATGCCCTTCACTTCGTAGGTTTTCTTTGAACAGTCTTGAAGGGATCTGCCTCTTCTGTAGCCTAAATGCAATTGGCTTATGTCCGCCAGTACGCCACAGGCCAGCGCAACTAAGCGCAGCGAACCTAGTATTTTTCGTAGCCCTTGCCTTATTTTTAGTCAGAGTACTTCCCCTCATCTTTTAGGACGAGTCAGCAAGCTTGCGTTCGGCCGCGAGCGTTTTGCTTAACCACTCGAGCGATGTCGACAGGGGCCAAGCAGCCGAAACGAGCAAAAACCATCGACACGTTTTTCAGGCCCAAACAGAATTCCAAAGTCTCGCAAGATGGCATCACGGTGCGCCCTGCTGGCCGCTGGCGTGGCTGTCGTTTTACAAGTCCTGACAATGCCCACGCAAGCTACACTCCTACAAACATCCTCCTGCCGCGCTGCGTTTAATACGTTGTAACGTTTCTATTTCTTTCAATTTTCCACAGCTAGGAGTTTTACCGCCGCGGTGCGGTGTCGTGATCAACGCCACGGACGGCCCAGGCGACACAGCTCCAGCCAGCGAACCGCAAAAGCCTGTCATCATGCCAGATTGCACCGCACCTTCGGCCGGTGAGGCGGACGCGGCCGTTGCGGGCGGCTCGTCTGGGTCTCCGCCAGGCTCGGGACGCAAGCGGCGACGGCGGCAACCTGCCTCCGATCAGGGTGGTGGCAGTACGACAGAAGTAGAAGTAGTAGCCGCTGAGGGAGCGGGCGTGCAACCCAGTCCTCCAGGCGAGTACAGTGTTACATGAAGACGACGTGTGTATGCTCGGATGCCAGCTGGTGTCAGGTAAAATGTAACAAGGAATCAGTTCCTACATGCCGGGAAGGCGACTCGTACCAGTACATTTCTGCTGCCGCATGCTGACGGCTTTTTCTTTCTCTGCCTCCGCCACCGCTATATCACCACAGAGCTTGCAGCATCGGAGCTGGCGGCAGGAGGAGCGCCAGCGGCGGTAGCGGCGGTAGCAACGGTCACAGCAGCAACAGCAGCAGACATGCTAGCAGCGGCAGCAGACTGTGCGGCTGACACCAAGCGGCCGACCGTGCAGCCACCCGGAGCCAAGGAGGGGCAGCAGCAGCAGCAGCAGCAGCTCGAGGGCGCGGAGCCTCCCTCCGCAGACGGCGATGGGGAGGGGCTCACTCCCGCCCAGCGAGCGCAGGTGTGGGCGGTTGAGAGCTGGTCAAGTCGCTGTGGCCTTGTGGCCGTTATGCCGCGGACGACCCATGGGTCACCTCAAGGTTCCATACTGAAACGCGCACACCCACATAGCCTCCGCATTCGGTCCTTCCAAACTCCCACTCTACCAAGTCCCCCACACACACCCCGCCCTACTGCCCCCCCTACATGCATGGCAAGCTGGCAACCGTGAGTCATGAGCCACCTGACACCTGGCACCTGACACCTGCCACCGCACCCGCTGCCTCATCCAACCCATCCCACGCACCCATCTCACCCATCCATCCCGCACCACCCCACCGTCCCGACCCAGATCGCCGCCAACCACAACCGCGCCCTGGCCCGCCGGGCAGTGGCCGAGTCCTCCGCCCCTGGCGCCCCCCCGCTCAGCCTCTCCTCGCTGCTGGTGGAACCCGGCTGGCGGGCGGCGCTGGAGGGGGAGCTGAGGGGCGCGAATGTACGGCAACTGGAGGCGTTCCTGCGGGGCGAGTGGGGCGCGGGACGCAAGCCGGTGTTCCCGCCGCAGGAGTGCATCTTCCAGGCCTTCAACGCCTGCCCGTTTGACCAGGTGGGGGGGCCAGGACGGGAAAGGGTGGAGGTGCTGGGAAAGGGCATACACACGCGGAATGGCCATGGGGTTATACCACATCCTAGCTCACACCCCTCCACTGCCCCGCCCCCTGCCCTCCGGCCCCCCCAGGTCCGTGTTGTGATCCTGGGCCAGGACCCCTACCACGGCCCCAGCCAGGCCATGGGTCTGTCCTTCAGCGTGCCCCGGGAGGTGCGGCCGCTGCCGCCCTCGCTGCTCAACATATACAAGGAGGCGGCGGAGGACCTGCAGTGGGGGGGGCGGCCCGCGCATGGGGACCTCAGCTCCTGGAGCGTGCAGGGTGGGGATAAGGGGGGAAAGGGTGGGTTTAGGGACGATATTTCGGTGGCGGTTCTTCGCAGCCCCTCTTGCCTCCATCTAATTCCTCCTCCGGTTACCCCCTTTCCACCTCTGCTCTCCCTTGTTGCCAAGGGGTGCTGGCCCGCCTCTAACGCATTCCTCCCCTCCCTCCCCCTCCCTCCCTCCCTCCCTCGCTTCCCCCCAGGCGTGCTGCTTCTCAACACCTGCCTGACGGTGCGCCAGGGCGAGGCCAACAGCCACTCCAAGCGCGGCTGGGAGGCCTTCACGGACGGCGCCATACGCGCGCTGTCGCAGCGGCGCAGCGGGCTGGTCTTCCTGCTGTGGGGCAACCCGGCGCAGGCGAAAGCGAGCCTGGTGGACACGTGAGAGGGGGAGGTGGCGGGCGGGGGGGAGGGGGGTTACGGCGCCTGCGGCACACCTGACGGTGCCTGGTGGGTTGGGACGCGGGGGGGGGGGTGCGTGGGGACACACACCGAGGCGTGTGGGTGGGGTGCACTACGGCTTCTGGATTGTATCGTACCGATACATCGCCGCCCCACCGCATCCAACTCGCACCCCACTCCCCCTCCATCCCCTTTTCCCTCTCTGTTAGCACCCCTGTTAGCCCCCTTGTGTCCCCATGCAACAACCCCCTCCTAACCCCCTCCTAACCCATCCCCCTCTCCCCTCCCTCCCGCTCCCCTCCCCCCCAGTCGCAAGCACCACGTGCTCAAGGCCGCGCACCCCTCCCCCCTCTCCGCCTCCCGCGGCTTCTTCGGCTGCCGGCACTTCAGCAAGGCCAACCAGCTGCTGCAGCAGCAGGGGCTGCAGCCCATTCAGTGGCTGCCGGAGTAGGGGGAGGGGCATGGGGGCGGGCGACGGGAGGCGGGAGGCACTAGCAGGCGGCAGGAGGCTGGATCCCTCCCTGGACTCGGTAGAGCATGCTTGCAGTGTTCCAGTTAGGGCGCTGTAGGGCTCCCTCAGGTAGACAAAGGCAAAAGAAACTGTGGGACAGTGTGGGAATGAGACTAGGTTACGTTTCTGGTTCTATCTGGAGAAGATGAAAGCGTATATTGAGGCGGTGACGGCAGGTGTGTGCACATGAAGGGAGGAGTGCCCGTGGCTAGAGGCGTTGCAGCGCCGGGGGGGGGGACACCTTGCGGCCCAAGCATCATCCGGTGTTGTTTGGGAAAGCGGACCGCCCGGGCATGTTTATGTGCAGGTCCTGTCTAGGCGGGAAAGCAAGGAGACACTAGCGACGAATGAGCGGGAGCCGGTGATGTACTGCAAGAGGGGGCCGCGGCTGCTGCTGTTTAGCAGGGGACCTGCCCAGGGAGGGAGACTGTGCCCATGTGGATGGTGCGCTGGGGTGGAGTGAGCGCTGGATGGCTTCCTGGAAGAGGAGCGGAAGGATTGGCAGCAGGGAAGGATGTTACCGGTATACTGCAAGCAATCCTGCTATAAACAAGTTCGTTGGCTCTTGCTTGCTCGTGCTTGCTTTTGCAACATGCAACGTTTACACGGGTGACGTACTTGGTCCCCACGAACCTGCCGACCAGCCAACATTTGCCATGCACAATGATAAAAGGCGCCATCCTACAGATTCTTCCCCCACTGTCTTGCACGTACGTATATAGAGGTACATATGAAGAGGGCACAACGCCCGCCCGCCCGGCACGCTCCGCATCCCCGCCGCCGTCCACCAAACAACCGCCTTGACAAAACGACGGTTAGCCAACCCGCCGGAAACGCGTTGCGCCCATGCAACAATGTGTGCGCTGCTCCCAAGTTGTCCGGCCCCCAACAGGCGCCCAATAAACGACATGTTACACAAACACACCCGGGGCCCTTGCTGCTTCATAACAGCCGCTTCTTTCATCAACCGCCCCTCTCAACAACATCTAGCCTACACTACACTACAAGGCAACGGATCCGTGGCTACCCTACGTGGTATACCACTCGACCAGTTGGCTTGCCACAGGTTGCTGTACAAGGGGCCCCTGCCGTACAATGCTACAATGCTCTATACACAGTAGTAACAATGCTACAATGCTACTACAATGCTTCATGCAGCTGCAGGGTAGAGGTGCGCAGCCACCCGGCCGCCGCCCTAGCTGCCCTAGCTGGCCTAGCTCGGCGCGCGCAGGGTGTGTGTGGCGACCGGTGTGACCCCCCCCCTTGCAGCTGCTGCATGCGCCCCCCCCCTCTGCTCCGCCGCTTCACGCCAGCGGCTCCCCGTCAATGAAGCGCTGCGGGAAGGCGACACGGCATTGGGTGGGAGGCGGGGGACTTAGGGCGGGGTGGGAGGGGGCCAAACAAAGCAGTGGTGGGCTAACATCAAGTGGCGGCGGCGGCGTCAGGGTACCCCGTAGAGGTAGCACGGTACGGCACCTCCCCGCCCCAACCCCCAAACCCCCAAGCCCCCTACCTGGAACATTGCGAAGGCCTCCCGCGGGTTGGTCTCCGGCACCATGTGTCCCGCGCCCTTCACGGTAGCGTAGCTCAGCCCGTGCACGTAGCGGACCACGTAGCCGGCAACCTGGGGGGGGTGGGGTGAGTGGGTGAGTGAGTTTGTGGGGGTATGTGTCAGGTTGTGGGAAGATGGAGTCGTGAGTGGCGGTTACGTGTCGGGTGAGGGTCGCCGCAGGGGGGTCGCGCTAACAACGACGTGAGGTCCGCACGTCTGCTCCCCCCTCCTCCCCGGGTCCCCCCCACCCACCTGTTCGTCCGCCACGAACCAGGGCCGCCACCCCGCCTCCACCTCGTATCCCAGCTCGGCGGTCCAGGCCTCGCTGCCGGTGTGCGGCACCGCCATGTCGTGGTCGCCGCTGTAGATGAGCGCCCGCAGGCCGTGGCGGCGGGTGTTGTTGACGTGGATGGGGATCATGGACCCGTGGGTCCGTGTGTAGGAAATCTTGTCTGAGCAGAGCGTCCAGGGCCCGATGGAGGAGGCGGGGGCGGCGTGGATGGCGGCGCGGACGGAGGGGTCGTTGAGCCAGAGGTCGGCCGCCCTGGTGGGGGGGAGCGGCAGGGGATTAGATAAACTGAGCCGCGGAAACACTGACCCTGACCGTAGGTTACCGGAAATTGCTTGATTGGGGGAGGGAAGGGGAAGCGGGACATGGTGGAATGAAAGAAGTAAAGAAGGCAAGGGGGGCGTTGGGGAGGACATGGGTGGCAGGAGGGGTTGAGGTGGGAGGTGACGGGGCAGGGGCGGGGGGTCGTACAGGCGGAAGCGGAGGCAGGGAGCGGAGGCCGGGGGCGCCATGCAGGCCCCAATGCTTCTGCTCTACTCGACCCGGGGATCATCAGCTTTCTCCCCCCACCCCTTTCGCAAGAGCTCCCTCCACAGTAATCTCCGCACGCCGCACCCCCGTACGGCCACAGTACGGTTCGACTCGCGACCGGCTTCCTTAACCCACGGCCGCAGCCACATCCAGCACCACCCTGGCCCTCCCCACCTCCACCCCCTACCTCACCCCCCGCCCCCCCCACCTGGAGTCGGTGCAGGGGGGGCTGTGCGACAGAGGAGGGCGAGGAGGCGGAGTGCTGACCCGGGGACCTGGGTCAGTGCCCTGACCCGCCCCGCCGCATGACCTGCGGGGCGTGCCACAGCCGCCTCATACACACACATGTCGTACCGCACGTTGTACGGCACCTCGTACCACTCTCGCAAACCCGAACGAGGCACACCACTGCTTCCCTGTTCCCCCAGATCCCCACCCCTCACCTGGAGTCCGTGCAGGGCGGAGTCACCCCCAGCCGCCCCTGCCCCTCCGCTGCCGGGCCCCCTGCCGCCGCCGCCAGCCGCCCCGCCACATGCGCCCAGTTGAGTACGGGCCCGGGCCGCACCACCCCGCCCGGCAGCGGCCACACGCCCTCCAGACCCGCAGCGGCAGCGGCGGCAGCCAGGCGGGAGGAGGAGGAGGTGCGGGTGGTGGCGGTGGTGATGGTGGTCTGGGTGGACATGGGCACCGCCTCCGCCTCCTCCTGCTCCTGCTGCTGCTGCTGCTGGTGCTGGTACCCCAGGGCGCGGCGCAGGACGCGGTTGCGGCGCTCAGCTCGTGGGTCGGCTGCCGCCACTGCCCGCCCCCCCTGCTGCCCCTCCGTTGCTGCCCCCGCCCCCGCCGCGTGGAAGCAGTACTGCAGCGTGTCGTACACATTAAGTGCCTGCAGGTTGGGGGTCAGCTGCCGCCACAGCCGGTCGCAGGAGCTGCCTGGGGGGGGGGTCGAAGACCATGAGGCGGGGGGCGGTAGCAATGAAGAGTGTCATGGAGGCGCTCCCCGGCACCCAAGCGCGCTCCCCCTCCCCCTCCCCCTCCCTCACCCGCGCTCCTGTTCCAGTACTCGCCCCCGCACTCCGCCTCCAGCCTCCTGAAGTCCGCCCAGGGCAGCAGGCTCTTCCCCGCCGCGAAGGGCGGGTGCGCGTTGCCGTCGTAGCGCTCGTCCGTGCAGCCGTTGCCCACAAGGTAGCCCTGGGGCGGGGGGGGAGGAGGTGAGTGGGCATGATGGGAGGCGAGGGGAAGGGCGGGTGCGGCTTGAGGAATTACAGCTGAGCAATGGAGCTGCAGGGAGTGCCCTCCGCCACCCATATGGGGGCAACTCCGCTACGCCCCCCTCCCCCCTAGGGCTACCGGGTTGGTGACGGCTGCTGGATTGGCACTCCGTTGCTGCACTTATCTTCACTTCTGCCCTCCCCCCCTTCCTCCCTCCCTCACCCCCCCCTACCACAATGTTGACGTGCGGGCGCTCCCCCGCCTCGTTCCCCAGCAGCACCTGCCGCACCAGGTTGGGCACGTAGATACCCGCGTAGCTCTCACCTGCGGGGTGGGGGGGGGAGGACAGGTGGGGGGCGGGGGGGGAGGGGCCCAGGGGAGTAAGGAGGAAAGCCTACCGGTAACCCCGTGACAAAAGCTCGTCAATAAGTTGTTCCATGGTGTTGTCATGGTTGCATGCGGTCAATGTAGCGGTGCCGGTGGTGGAGGGACGGAGCGGGCTCCGGAGCCGCACTCCCGCCCCCCTCCCATCCTCCCGACCCTTATCGCTTCCCGCCCCCGCCCTCGCACCGCTGACATAAAAGTCGTTATCGCCGAATTGCGGGAAGCGCGCGAACCAGCCGCGCAAGAAGGCGTCCGCATCCGCCGCCGTACGGTCGTCATCCACCTCGTAGTCCCCCGCGTGCCCGCTGTACGACATACCCACCCCCGCGGGGGAGTCCAGGAACAGCATGTTGGCCACCTGGGGGGGGAGGGTGAGGGAGGTGGGAACAGCAAGAGGAAGCTGACGAGCTGTATGGCGAGGCTTCACCAGGGGGGAGGGGAAGGGGGCGAGGGCCGAGGGGTGAGGGGTGAGAAGGCTGGGGAGGTACGATGACACTCATTAGGATTCAAGTTGACCCAGTCGTTTAACCCAACCGTTTCACCCCCGGCCCCCCAACCACCTTGTTCCAGGCGAAGGGGTTGCTCCTCAGCTGCACACTCAGCCCCCGGCCGCCCTCGCCCCCGGGCCCCGCCGGCCCATGGGTCAGTTGGTACGTGAAGGGGCCGTGCTCGTACACGAAGCCGTCGAAGGAACTGCAGCCGGGGCCGCCGTTGAGCCACAACACCTTTGAGGGCGGGGAGCGGGGAGGGGGAGCGGGCGCGGGGGCGACGGAGATTTGTGCTGGGAGGAATGTCATTGAGCTTGGAATGGGACATGGGGGGCAGTGCTAATGATGCGGGGTAAGGAAGGCGGTAGGAAGGAAGGTAACAGGACATGAAAGCCGCAAGACAGGACAGAGGCACACACGCCGGAACGCTCTCTAAAACGTACGGAGATCAGCGACCCACGGGTCTGAGCAACCCCCACCGCTGTCCCCATCACGCTTCTTCCCTGCTATTCGCAGCCATACAAGGAAGCTGCCCCTGTACTCCCTTTGCCGCCCCTTCTCCCCACTAACTAACTAACTAACTAACTCACCACTGGGTCGTTCGCGGGGTCCCGCTCGCTCTCCACGAAGTAGTAGTACAGCCGCCGACCTCGCGCGGGGTCCACTGTCACATAGCCACCTGGGCGGGGGTGGGGGACGGGGGAAGGGGGGGGGCGCCGCAGTGGGAAAAGATAACATAAGCGAGGATCGGGAGTGGTTGAGGAGGTGCTGCGGGTGATGTTTATGCGGGGCACCGCCCGCTGGCCGGCAGGCCAAGATGGCAAGAGTAGGATTTAGGAGCTGTGTTAGGACTGGCCAGGAATGCTAAGCGCGATAATTGATGTCGCAAAGACGAAGTAATGGCTGGAATGGGCTTTTCAGAAATTGGGAGTCCTTGTTCGTGGCGTTGCCTGCTTTCCTTGGTTGGCATGCGCGGGGAATGCTTACCGAAATGGCTCGACGGGAGGGCGTTCTGGAAGCCGGGCAACGAGTTGATCTTGTCAGCAGCTGCCTCAGGTGTCAGCTGGCCATATGTGACCTTCCTAGTGGATGCGATGAAGCCCTCCTCGCTTGAGGCGAGCCTTGCTGCACAAGCCCCAGATGCGAGCAGAAGCACCGCCAGCAAGGATATGGGCCTCATCCTTAAGCGCTTAATCACTAGCCTTAGTGAACTGGAGCTGCATAGCACGGGCATTCCAGGGCTTTGTAAGATGCGGTTCGCGCGCTGCCGTGCATTGGTAGTTAAACGTAATCCATTCGTCCTCCGAATCCTCGCGAAATGCCAGGGCGAGACGTTTGCGTCACTGCAAATTATAAAAGACGCTCCTGTCTTTACTTATGAGTGAGCACCTTGCAATGTTGCCAGCCCCTAAAAGCCCCAAACGACTGAGCGCCTTTAAGCCTTGTTTCAAACACAACGGAAATAAAATCAATTGCCAACACGTACTAGTAGAGTATTGCTAAGAGACAGTGCGGAGTCTCAATGCAGCACCCAAACGCTCCAGGCAGCAATGGCTGCCGTAAGGGACGCCATCGAAAGGCAGCAAGTGATACCTTTGCTTGGGCAGCAAGCGCTTTGCTTGAGGACTTTCCACCTCAGCTTGCCCAGCAACATGTTTCCCAGGCGAACCCTTTCCTGGCAGCCGGCGACCGAAATTCTTTGCTTGCCGCTTCGGGCCCTTTCAATGGGCAAAACTTGGAGCTTGGAGCGGGGTTGGGCAGCGTCTTGCCGGACGATTTGCTGGACCTTCTGCAAGGCACCGAGCAAGACGAGCTGGACTTGGACACTGAGCTGGACGCAGACGTTGACATCGACTTGGAGCTAGGCCCGGACATCGGCAGCAGCAACCGAGCCGCTTCCACGCAGGGCAAGGTCAGCACCTCTCATCCCACATTAGCGACTCCATCGGCAGCTAGCACCGGTGCCGCCGGCGTCTTTAGCGGACTGGCGGCCCCCGCGGCTGCCGGGCCGCATGCCGCTGCTGCTGCAGCAATAAAAGCAGAGGCGGAGGCGGCAGTAGGTTCTGACCACGTGCTCAGCGGCAGGGCCACAGGACACCGGCGCCAGGGGTCAGCCTCCTCGTCGGCTGCTACTGCTGCCGGCAGTTGTACGGCAACGGCTGCTTCGCTGTCATCACTAGCAGACGCGGCGGCGGCAGCAGCTCCGCCTGCGGGCCCCCGCCACGTGCGCAACCCCAGTGACCCGCTGCTGGTGAGGAGAGGTTCGGCAGCACCCCGGGGGTTGCGGCCGTTACCTCATGCCGTACATGTGTGTGTTTCGGTGCCGTACCATGCAACACCGCACGACTCTCGAGGCTCCCTGGAGCGGGGGTCCGGGGTGTTGGATGGTACGGCTCCGCACGCACATCCCGCTGCATGCAGAGAAGCGCGGTCGTGCCACACCTCTCTGTACCCTTACCGCCCAACGTCCCAGCCTGTAACCCTCTCTTCCTCTCCCCCTCATCCCACACAACCCTGCCTTCTTTCCTCCTGCCCCTCCTGCCCTTCCTGCCCCTCATAAGGGCCTGCCCCCGCTAGCCCCCCTGCTAGACAAGCCCTTCAGCGACTTCGCGGGTCAGACCCGCTCCAACGCCCTCGACCCAGCGCGACTCGACCCCAAGCGCGCTCGCCGCATCATCGCCAACCGCCAGTCCGCGCACCGCTCCCGCATGAAGAAGCTGCAGCTCATTCACCAGCTGGAGCAGGAGGTGGCGGCGGCGCAGGCGGCGACGGAAGCGGTACGGCAGCAGGTGGCGGCGGCGGCGGAGCACCGGCGGAGGCTGCTGACGGAGGCGGCAGAGGCGGCGCAGCGGCTAGCGGTGCTGAGAAGGGAGGTGGCGGAGGCGGAGGCGAGTCAGGCGGCGGTGGTGGAGGAGCTGAGGGCGAGTGCGAGGGCGGGAGCGGCGGCGGGCGTTTCCCTGGTAGCAGCAGGAGCGGTGGTGGCGGCGGCGGGGGCAGTAGCAGGGAACGGTGGAGGCGGTTGCGCACTAGCCACACACGCAATGGCAGTACAGCAGCCACAGCAGCAGCAGCTGCGCCTTCCTCCGTGTCTCATACCCCAGCCTCAGTGCTCCCAGCAAGTCCGCTGCAGCAGCGGCTGCAGCAGCAGCTTGGGGGCCAGCTGGAGCCGCCCCGCCCCCGACCACTCCCTCCTCGCGCCCGGCCCCCCGCCTCCGCCTCCCGCTCCTCAAGCTGCCGCACTGGCTCCACCTCCTGCTGCTGCTGCTGCTGCCCCCCACATGCTGCCGGGCCCCGGCCTGCCAGTCCCGCCCCTTCCGCCTCCGCCGCTGCGACCCGGCGCAGCCGCCTCCGCTGCTGCCGCTGGTGTGGTTTCCGAGCGCCCCTTCCAGCTGCCGCCGCCACCGCTCATCCAGGTAGCGCCGGCAGCTGTTGCGGTGGCAGCGGACCCTATGGCCCGGGCGCCTGCCCCCTGCGACGGGGTTGCCAGTGCGGTCCCGGGGGTGCAGGGGCCCCCCACCGCCGCCGTCCCGCCCGTCACCGTCATCACCACTACGGGGCCTGCACCGCTGCCGCTGCACCCATTGGTGGGGGGAAGCGGAGGGTCGAGCTGTGGTGTACCTGCGGGCGGCGGCGGGGGGCAGGGCTGGCTGGGAGGAGCTGGCATGTCCTCCTGTTGCGGCCCGGCTGGGGGTGGCGGAAGTGCGGCGGCGGCGGCGGCGGGGGAGGGTGGCAGCCAACACGGTGTCCTGGTTTTAGAGCCTCCTGATGAGGCGAATGCTGCTGGGGCGGCGGAGTGTGAGGGTGGTGTTGATGACAGGGTCGGGTGCGGTGGGGGGCTGGGGTTGGAGCTTCTGGGGCTGGTGACAGGCGCGGGGGTGGTTGATGGGGACATGGACGCGGAGGAGGGCGGGGAGGGCGTGGGTGCGGTGGCATCACCCATGGCTCTGGACCGGCTGTACAGTGTGTCGCTGACGCTGGCGGATGACATGGCGGCGGGTGGGGAGATGATGGGCGGAGGGCTGGGGGAGCTGCTGCTGGTGGAGGAGGAGGAGGAGGGGGGGCTGGTGGTGCTGGAGCGACCCGTGGGTCGTCAGGCGGCGGGCGGGGTGATGGTGTCGTCGGAGCTGATGTGAGGCCTGGGCTGAGCGGCGGAGTGGGGGTGGGGTAGGCTAGTGGGTAGGCAGGCAGGCAGGCAGGCCATGTGTGTGTTGCGTTGTTAGGTTCGCTGGGCTGAGCCTCCGGGTGCGGGAAGACGGTCAGGAAGTGGCGGTGTACAGGTTATATATAGTGGGGAGGGACCTAGTCAGGGCGGTTCATGTGTATTGTGTTGCGATACGGGTGCATTGCATTGTGATATGCGGCTGTACTGATGCCCTCGACCGAGAGAGTGTGTAGTTGAGCAGAAACAAGAGCATGCAGTGTGTGTGCATTGTATATAATTTTAAGCCCATGGGTGGCTATGCCTAGCTGATACTTACTTGACACTGCCGTTGCTGTTGGGCTAGGAGCCTTAGGCGCGTTGTATGCGTCACCTTGCCTTGCTAGCTTTATGTTATGATGACGGCAGCGCAAGCGGCGCATGTATATCGGTAGGATAGCCAACTTTTCGTGGTTCGCGGGTACACTAACAAGGTACGCTATGCCGCTATTCCGACGCCGATCCTGCCTGCTGACCTGACCTGACCTGCTGAGACGTCACACTAGTACCGTACGCGGAACCTTGATGCTGCGGCCGCCATCCCCGATAGCGTGAGGCGCGTGTGCTGCGCCGCGCCCTCGGGCTGCGGTTGTGTTGCGGACCTGGAGGCAGCTGCGGTGTCGGGTGCAGCAGACGGGGCGCTATGCGGCATGTTGCCATGGAGGGCCTGCGTCTCCGGCGTAAGGGAGGAGTGTTCCGGAGGCAGCCGGTAACATGCCGCACTGCGACTCTGCCTGTACTCAAACCTGGCCGTCATTTCACGTTTCCTGTTGCGCGTCGGGCGCGCCGGATGCCGCTGGCACCATCAGAGCTTTAGGGCGCCTGTTTCGAAGCGGGCAGAGCGCAGTGATGGTGGTAGTACTGGTGCAGCAGCAGCAGCAGGACGGTGCGTATGTCCTGGATATTTCGGGGTCATATACCCACATGGGCTCTGGCCTCTGGGGGTGGGGACACCCGGGGGTTGGGGGGCAGACCTGCAGTCCTGCCCTGCGCGACTTTACGTGGCCTACCGGTGCCATGGGCCCCATGTCACCATTCCTTCCTTCCGCTTCGCTCCCTACCGCCTGCTGCCAAGCCCCGCCTGCCCTGTTCTACTGCGCCATAGCGACCTCACCTCGGCCTGTCTCACCTCGCTTCACCCTCCCCTCCTTGCTCTCCCAACCTCTGCACTACCGGTACCCACTAGCGACAGCCGCACGGCTATCAGACGGCCGCACACCGCTACAACATGGTGAAAACGTGTTAGCACCAGCACCGGCAGCACCACCTTTCGTCACCACCACCATAAATCAAAACCCCTAAAGCACCCTGGATAGAAGAGCAAAAGCAGGAGAAGCGCTCATGAATGAAGCGCCGGTAATATTGTATACGGCACTTGCTACGCGATTGTCGTACACCTCTCGCAATTCGAACAAAGGACCTACCACATGGAAAGACTGAACACTACTCCCTGCCCGCGCATGCATGCAATCCCGCGTAGTCTGATGGCATCTCAACAGTCACCCCAGCCTAGCTATCTGCCCGCGTGCCTGGCTATCTACTTGCTACGCAACTAAGCCTTGGTTTCTCCACCCCAACTAGCTGCTTGCAAGCATGCAGTCGACGGATTCGTCGAAATGTAGCGGCTGTGATATACCAATGCCAAGAACGAGCCATGGCGCGAACCAGCACATGATGAAGATGCCTGCCCTGCCAACCCGTGCACGCGTCCTTCACTGCCACCAATAGAGGCGCAGCAGCGTTTCGTGTCCACTTTCAAGAAAGGTGATGTGATTGTTCACCCCGATGTGAAGTCCATACCCTCTGCCTGCTCCGTCCCCTCCGCAGCTTCCCTCCTCCGCCTTGCCACCGCCCCACCCGCCCCATTCCCCCTTCGCCGCGCCACTCCTCCCCTCCTTCCCACCGCCCCGCCCCGCCCGCCCTCCTCCTCCTCCCCGCCTGGAGGCATGGCGGTTTCACCACCTCCACCACCTCCTGCAAACCCACCTCCTCCTCCTAAGGCCACATGGAGGTGAAGGCCCCCGCCGCCCCCACCTCCAGTACCCTCCTCCTCCTCCTCCGCATCAGAGGAGGCGGGGGATGACGCCAGGGAGGAGGGAGGTGAGGGAGGCCGCGGGAGGAAGGGGATGGCGCTACGCAAGGGCGGTCGCCTGGGGGGGAGGGGTGTTGAGGGAGGACAGGCAAGGGACGTGGGCATGGGGCCGTCACAGGGGTAAGAGCGTCAGTGGAGACACTGCAAATGCTTGGAAGGCATCAAGCGGGCAAGAAAGGAACAAGAAGGACTAAGGAAAGCCGCATGTGCAGCATCATGACATCGTAGCACCCACACCTGTCGTACTGTACGAGTCGTATACGTCCCTCCTTGGTGCCGTACGCCAATCCCTCCGCCGGGAAGGTGTTGAAGAGCGCCACATTCACCTCGTCGTCCGCACTCAGCAGCACCCGCCGCAGCTCCATGTCCGGGACACTGCGGCGCCGGACGGGGCAGCAGGGGGACGGAGGAGGTTGCGAAGCAGATGGCGGCGAGATGGGGCGACAGAGGGAGAGAGGACAAACGGGAAGCCAAGGGGACGGCAAGGAAGGCCTTTTTGGGACCAGGAAGGCGGGGGATGAGAGGTTGCTAGGCATTCGGCGTATACGAGGAAGGCACTGCGTACAGAGGCTGGCTCCCAAACTGCCGTACTACACCGCATTGGCAACCCACAACGCCCAGCGCCCATCAAACACGGCCCAACCGACCCATGGGTCACCTCCCCTCCCACCTGTACACCTCCACCACGGAATGCACCCCCGCCAGCTGCCCCCCGCCGCACGCCACCAGGCTGCACAGGCTGATGTGCCGCCTGCCGTACGCCAGCAGCACGTGGTCCCCCGTGGGGCTCATCTGGATGCTTGTCATGCAGTGGGCCGCCAGCACGGGGCGAGCATGCAGCAGGGAGCCGAAGAAGGGCCCGATGGAGGGGGTGCCCGCGGTGGTGGCGGCAGTGGCGGCGGTGGCGGCGACGGAGGAGGAGGCGGTGGGCGCGGTGTCGGAAGCCTGGGCCTCGGCGTCTGCGGCAGCGCCGTTTGTGGCGGTGGCAGTGGCGGTGGCGGGGATGGGAGGTGTGCCTGTGTAGAAGACACAGAGCTCGTAGCAGGGCCTGTTGGCGGCTGCCGGCGGCACGGCTTGCAACGCCGCCGCGACGCTGTCGTTGGCAGCGCCGGCAGCGGCCGGACGGGGCGCGGCCGTCGCGCCCCCGTCAGCTTCGTTGCCGTCGGCGGCTTGACGGCTGGCGCCGCCGCCGCCGCCGTTGCCACCTAGCGCCGCTGCCCCAGCCCCCGCCATTCGGCTCGCCTGCTCCACCTCCCCAACTCGGGACTGCCCCCTGCCGCCGCCGCCGCCGCCGCCGCCGGCCGGAGCCTCCGCCGGCGTCGCCCTCACAGCCGCCGTCGCCGCATCAGCTTCCCGCTGCACGGCCAGGTGCGCCTTGATGCTGGCAAACGTCGACGGGGTCTCCCACACGGCGGCAGGCGGCGCAGCGGCGGCGGCACCGCCGTCGTCGCCGCCATTTACCGCAACCGCCGCCGCTGCTGTTGCTGCCCGGGACGTCGCCGCGGCCGGCCTCGAAGCCGGTTGGGCTGCTGGTCTGGCTGACTCGCCGTTCGCACCTGCAACCACCACACCAGGCGGTAACCTTCCAAGCAATTGAAGACGTGAGCAAAACACTGTACGGCACCCGGATGCCAAAGGAGATGCCCTGCCCTTACTGCTCTCCTCACGCACGTCGCCAAGCGCACATGCCAGCAAACAGAAGCACATGCCGCAGCCCCTCCGTCCTTCTCCCAACCCGCCAGCTACCCACCTCCACGCTGATTCGCCCGGCCAGCCGCCGGAGCCTGCTGCCGGGGTATCCCCCGCGCCCTCGCGCGCGTCATGGGAGCTTGAGGCTGCTCCAGCTGCCGCTGTTGCTGCTGCTCTTGCTGCTGGTTACTAACGCGCCCGCCCGCCCTACTATGCTGCTGCTGCTGCTGCTGTTGCTGCTGTTGCTGCTCCTGGGGGCAGTGGTGAGCCGCCGAGAGAGGATCCGCCAGTGCTGCTCCTGCCGCTGCTGCCGCTGCGGCAGGTCCCGGTCCGGCGGCAGCACTGGTGGTGGCGTCGGCGCCGCCCCCGTCGTCAGCCAACACACCGGAAACCGCGGACACGGCGGCAGCCATGCGGCGGTGTACGGCAGCCGAGTCGTACTCGGGCTCCCCCTCGGGCGAGGTGGCGTCGGGCCTTTGTTCAGGATGCGGGTTGCGGATGGAAGGCGGGTGCCGATGAGGGAATGTGGGGGAGGGAGGAGAGGTCGCGATGTGGAGGCATGTGAAGAGACAGGCGGGGAAAGGTTGCGTATCCAAGCTTCAAACGCCTGCGTTCCGCATTCTGCATCCCCTCGCCGACCCTAACCTCGCCTCGCCTCGCGCCCTGGGCCCGTCATCCACCACCGTCGAGAGCAGCCCCCATGAAACCCACCCATGGCAGCAAGACCCCTGGCAGCAACCCACTTGGAGCCCCACACCCCCTCAACACCCCAAGAGCCACCCTATGCGTCCGCCATGCAAGCACAACAGCCCCGGCATTCTCCCCCTGCTTCACCCCGGCCCAAGGGGTGACCCTGCTCTCGACCCCACCTGGACACCGCCGTCCGGGCCGCCAGCTCCACGGTGTTCTGCGGCCGCATGTCGCTACCCCACTCCACACTGTCAGCCATGTCGCCCTCAGCGCCCCCATCGCCCTCCTCCTCCTCACCACCACCACCATCGCCGGCAGCAGCAGCAGCAGCACCGCCGCTGCCCCGGTAACCCGCATAACTGCCCTGACCGCCACCGCCGCCACCGCGGCGGCGGCGGCCGCCGCCTCCGGCACCCCCCGCTGCCCCCGCTGCTGCTGCTGCGGCCTTGCCCGCTGTGGCTGTGGTGGCGGCGCCAGGGCAGCAGGCCTGGGTCACCGTATCGTCGTCGTCACACATCTCACCCAAGTCCCCGTCTCCGTTGTCCCCGGCGCGGCGGCCGGGCCATGCGACAGTCGCCTCCCCTCCGCCTCCGCCGGCCCCCCCGGCTCCCCGCGGCACACCCTCCCGCGGCGCCGCTTCTGCGTTCGGTTGGAAGGAAGTACGGAATGATTATGCCCCGATTCCCTAAACAAAAGGGATGTAAGGTTTACAGCTCGGAAGTGCCATGTAACACTGCACCGCATGCACCTCCCAGATCCGCCCTCGTACCTGCATCCCCCGCCTCCCCCATCTCCACACTCCGACAAGACGACGGCGACGCCAGCCCAGCCGCCTGACCCAGCCGCATGAAAACACCGCCGCCGCCGCCATCGCTCCCTCCGCCCTCCAAGCCCTCCTCCCCCTCCTGGTCGGCCAAGGCGCCATCATCCATCTCACCACCGCCGCCTCCCTCATCTCCCGCACCTTCTCCTCCGTCACCTCCCTCGCAGCCGCAGCCGCCCGAGTGTGTGGCACGAGGTCGGGCGTGTGTCCGGGTGGCAGCAGCGGCCTCCGCTGCAGCAGCCTGCGCAGCAGCCATCTGGGTCGCCTGCGAGCGGGCGGGCGGGGCCAAAGGAACGCAAAGAAATGGAGATTGCTGCTGCACGAAAGAAGACACAAGATGCTGCTCGCGGTACCATGCAAGCCCCACATGCCGCCACCAAGGCCCCACCTGCTGTCCCCCCCCCCCCTCTCCCCCTCCGCCCCACCTGCCACCGCAAGCACGCCTCGCTGGGTGTGTCCCGCGCCGCGCAGCACACCAGGAAGCGGCCGCAGGAGCTGAAGTGGATGCCCATCTCACTGGCGGGAGGGTGAGGGGGCGGAGGGGCCAGAGAGCGGGGCGCGGCGGGGTGGGACGGAGGAGTTAGCAGGGGGAGCCATGGAAGGGGGTGGGATGGAGAGACGCAGCAGTGAGCGAGGAAGGGAAGAGGACCCGCGGATGAGGGCATCCCGGGGCGCTAATCCTCAATCCCAAGCACCACTCCCAGACCTCCCAGCGTCCCACTTTATCCCTAATACCCCTTCCTTTCTCCCTCCCTCATCCAACACATTGGGTATTCCTCTTCCCCCCCCCCGGCCCCACCTGCACAGCGCCACCCTCGGCAGCACCAGCAGCTCCCGCCGCAGCTCCCGACCCGGGTCGCTGAACTCCCACAGTCGCACCGTCACGATGCAGGCGGTGTCGCTGGGCGCGGCGGAGGAGGCTAGCGAGCCGGGCTGCAGCGCCCGCAACGCGCTCTGCCGTACCCGCTCCACGTCTCTTTCTGACAAGCGCGGCGAATGGTCCCAGCCCCACACAACATCATAGGGGTCGAAGACGGACCCGCTGGCCCCAGCACCAGCAGCATCTAGGGTACGGCCGCCAGCAGCGGCGCCGCCGTCGAGCATGCCGGCGGCCGACGGCGCCCCGCCGCGAGCAGCTCGGTGCGCCACTCGGTGTGCCGCCACCGCCGGCATCACCAGCGGCGGTGATGGCGGCGGCTGCGCTGCCGCCGGCGTCACCAGCGGTATCGCATGCCTGACCCCGCCGCCAAGGCTCTGATGCCGTACGACATCTGCCGGCGCGATGACGTTGATGTGGCCGCCGGCTGCCCTCATTGCGAGCATGACGTCATTCCCCGGAAGCGACTGCGAGGTGCCCCAGCCGCCCGGGTTGACAGACGGTGCGCCGCCGTCGCTGTCGGCGAATGCGCCGCCGCCGCCAGCGGCGGCGGCAGCAGGGACGCCAGCAGCGGTGGCGGCGGCGGGTCTGGGGCCGCCGGCGGCAGCATGGCCGGGGCCGCTGCCTTCACTCCAGCGAAGACCGAGGGCCGCCGTCGCGGCGGCGGGGGCGGCGGCCGAGTGGTGAGCGCCCGTGGCGGCGGCGGCGGCGCCTCCGCCGGCAGCAGCGGCTGAGAAGACTCCCGTCACGCCAGTCAGCAGGTTCCTCAGGAGACCCAAGGGCCATGCGGGCTGCGATGGGGTCCGACGGCGCAAAGAGGGCCATCAAGGGTGCTTTGACAGGAGGGCTATCGCATCTGAGGAGGACTATCGCACCTTCCCGCATCACACCCTCCTTACCTGGCCTGCTGCCGACGGCGGCCCCACTCTGCTGTCCCCTTGTCGCTGTTGCAGCGGTGGCGGCGCATGAGGAGGGAGGCCCCCCGGCGGCAGGGGCGGCAGGGGCGGTGGCTGCTGCTGCAACTGCAGCTGCTGCAATTGGAGCTGGGGAGCCCCATTGTTATGCGCAGTGAGGAACGCCGCTAGGTCGGCTACGGCTTCCTGGGCGTGATAGCAAGAACGCAAAGGGCAAAGGGCAAAAGGAAGGAAAGTGAAGTAATGGTGGCCACTGACCCATGGGTCTCGACAACGTCTGGAGCAACCACAGCCCCAAAGTGCCAGAGCTGCCAGAACGAGGCACCAGCATACCTGTGTTTCAAGCTCCGGGTCCCATACAGGCCCCCCTTCTGCAGCTGCTCCTCCGGCTAGCCCCGCACCGCCCCCGAACTGCTGCTGCTGTTGCTGATGGTGGTGCAGATGAGCGTTATGTGGGTCGCGCGCTCCTGCGGGTCCTCCGCCTGCATGCAACGACCCATGCTGCTGCCCCCACTGCTGCTGCTGTAGCGCCTGCTGCTGCTGTTGTTGTTGCTGGGCTGGGTTTGCAGCGGCGCCCTCCCCCCCCGCCGCCCGCCGCTCTAGTACCTCTGCCGTGAGCAGGATGTGCGGCGCGGTGGGGTGGAAGTGCAGTGCGCGCAGGGAGCGGCGCGTCTTCAGGATCTTGACGGGGGCAGCCATGCGTGCAAACTGCCAGCTGAACACCTGAGGAGCAAGGCGAAGGGAAGTTGGGGAGTGGCGTAGGGGTGAAGAGGAAGTGCCATGATTCCCATGAATGACTTACGGGGGGCACTGGGGTAGGGGCATGTTGTTTAGGAGAGTGGATGCAGTGACACGCGAGGCCGACTGGACCAGGTGAGAGGCGAAGTTAAGCCGAGGCGATGTTTCCATGCAATGTATGACATGATGGAAACCTGGATCCATGTTCGTACCTTGTGACCAGCGGACACCACCAGCACAGTGCCGGAAGGGTCGAAGGCAAGGGAGGCGATGGGCTTGCCTGCACGACATGAAAGGGAGCAAGGGGGCAGCGGAGCGAGGACAGTCCATACCGTGCGGATGCGCACGCAGCCATGCAGAGGAACGAGTTGCAAGCAATGAACTAAACAGTGAACTACATGTGCAAAACGTTAACGCTAATATTGTTCCTCGCCACAGGGACGGCTTGCCAAGAGAGGTCAACCCCAGCGTCGCCCCGTACCCCCTGGCCAGCGGTTTACTGACACCCTACCCGAGCCTCTGTGGCGTCGTTGTCCTCTCGGCATCGCCTTCCCTTTTTCCCACCACCGGAAAAGTCGCTACTACAGCGTTGCTTCGCTAGGACCTGGCAGGACCATCCTAACCCATCCATGGTGCTTACCGAAGTCGCATTTGTAGAGCATTCGTCCAGTGCTGATTTGCCAGACAATAGCCGTGAAGTCCAGGGAGCCACTGGCCATGATATCGGAATCCGCAGGGTTGAAACGAACCTGCATTGCCAGCGCATTATATCAATCCAAGTTCTTTTTCAGCATGGCCAACAAAACGTGCTAAGGAACACTGCTTGATCACTATAGCGTATTCCTTCATGGTCCTCATATGCTGGAAACTCACCACCCATGGCGTTCGTCGGTGGCCCGCAAGTGAGATAATAACTTTGCCGGTCGCAACTTCAGTAACTTTTACTGTATGATCTCCGCTGTTATTTGTCAAAATCGTCGGCGTGTTAGACGCGTGCTTAGCGCAAAGCCAACCCATACTGCACAGTCCTTACAAAACCTACTGTGTCGACGCCAGGTATCTTCCATCTGGGCTAAACGCCGCAGCAATTGAGGAACGAGGGGAAGGCTGAAAGTCCACATACTCGGAAGAAGCGTGTCGCAAGAAGTCGGCTTCAGCCCAACGGCTGAACGCGCGGTGACCCCCCCGGTGGAACGGCTTTCCTGCAGGGGACTGACCTAACTCTCTTGACTTCAGTAAGGAAGTAATGCTTTCCTTCGGCATCGCCTCAGAGCCACCGTTATGAGCTATTGACTTGTCCTTGCATTGCTGTGTGCTGTTTAAAGTTTAGGTTAAGCTCGTTCCAACATCAATGTGGCCGATATAGAAAATAAAAAAGCCATGAATGCACCATATCATGATTGCAACAATGGTACGTCCAACCACTCATGGGTCTTGCCGTACTTGCCCCACAGATAGAGTCACGGCAGCGTCCATCCACGATACACGAACAGAATAAATTTGCCAGCTGCCATGTACCCAGATTCCAAGCGCTTTATACTTGGGGAATGTGGGTATAAACTCCCATTCGAGCGTTCATCGAGTACGGCACCATACACTGCTGTACGGTCGTAACTCCTACGCAGTAACACGATATCAACGTCTTATTCCTGGCCTGAATCCCACACTACAACCCTATACTGGCCCTCCAACGTCGCTGCGAGCTAAGACTGCATCCTTACTCCGCCTAAGTACAGCTGAATCGCAGCCCGACAACCAGGGCTCCATGCATTCCACGTCAACGCCTACCTGTTTAACCCATGCGCAAACAGCCCGCATACCGCTTCTGTTGACGGGCCTAGCGCCCAGTCCAAAACACCCACAACCTCCAGATGTTAAGAGGTACCGGTATACCGAGCTGTACGTCCACCCTGACAGGGAGAAACCCCAACCGATGAAACATGGAGTTGTCGAGGTTTTGCGAGAAAGCGCCTAGTATGCTATACCGGTGATGCTATAACTGCAACGGCCGAGCTACCAACGGCCAACCGAAGGATTGGCCGACATAACCGAGTAGCGTCACTCAGCGCGTCATAACCGGCCCTGGTACTAACTTGGCAAGCGTACATGTTTGCCGGGCCGGCAGCCACGGCCTTCCAGGCCTTGATTAAGTACATCTGCCCTCAGCATATAATGTTTTATAAACAACTACGCGCGAAAAACACGCTACATTCCTTCCAGGCAACCGAGCAGTCAACAGGACCGCACAAACCCTTCACTCTGTGCAGCTCCCTTCGCCCCACCCTCGTCGCATACACCGGTAAGCCATCGGCGAGTCCACAAATCCGGTGCTTTGCAACTGTTACCAGGTTGCAAGGCCTCATTTGTCCAACGGGTACCGTACCAGCTCCAATGCCTGCCATCCCATTACCGTCCTGCCTAACGCACAGCCCCAATCCGCTGTCCTACCAATACACCTTACGCGCTGCGTGCCCACAAAAGCAAGACGCGGTCAATGCTTCCCTGCTGCGCACCTCACTCACTCACTCACTCACTCATTCATCATCCCCCGTCAAGTCCACCACATCCGGCGGGGGCTGCACCCGCGGTCCCTGCGGCCCCGCCCGCTGTCCGCCGCCTTGCGGCTGCGTATGGGTCACTGCGGGCTGGTGCTGCTGCTGGTGCTGCTGCGGGGGCCGTGCAGGCGGCTTCACGCCTGGGCCGTGTCCGGGGCCAGGAGGCGGCTGCTGTGGCGGCGGCGGTGGTGGTGGTGGAAGCGGCGGCTGTACGGCAGGCGCTAGGTGACCCGGCGGGTCGGTGCCCTGCTGTCGTGGTTGCAACCGCGTTGCGTCATGCTGGTGTCCCGCGCTCCCCGCTGCTGCCGCTGCTGCTGTGGCTGCGGCTGCTCCAAGAGCCCCCGCGGCTCTGAAACCCCGTTCCACCTCCACACAACCCTCGTCATCTTCCTCATCCTCATCCGGCCCCCAGTCTTCGTCGCCCCGGACCTCGCCTGCACCGTCCTCCCCAGCCGCCTCTCCTAAGGGGCCCGCCAAGCACCCACCAGCCCCGCTCCGCCTCTCATCCCCTCCCACCTGCTCCTCCACCCCCGCTACCACCCTCTGCTCCCCCTGCTCTGTCTCCAGCACTGGCGGAGCAGCACCTGTTACTGTCGCACCCCCAGCGCCCCCAGCAGCACCCTCCGGTGGAGAGCTCTGCCACCCCACCGCATCGCCACCACCATCATCACCACCACCACTAACACCCTCCTCCGCGCCATCCGCATGCCACGCTCCCGCTCTCCAACCCGCCCAAGGCCTCACCCCGCCCACGCCACCACGAGTGCCAGCACCCTTCCCTCCTTGCTGCTGCTCCTCCTCTTGCTCCTCCTCTTGCTGCTCCTCCTCCTGCTGCTGCTGCTCCTCCTGCTGCTGCCGGGCATGTCGCTGCCTTGCCGTCTTTGCCCTGCGTAACCTGCCGTCCCCACCACCACCACCGCCACCACCCTGCTGCTGCTGTTTCTGCTGCTTCCTCGTCTGCTCCCTCTCCACCGCCTCCAGCGCCGCCCGCAGCTGCTCCTGCACCGTGTCCATGTCCACCTGCAGCAGGTGGTACTCCGAACGCGACTTGCGCAGCTGCTGCTCCGCCTCCTGAGGGGGGAAGGGGGGAAGGGGGGGGGAGAAACAGCCCGGGGGTTGGCGGGGGCGGGGCTTGCCGTGCGCCGGCTGCGGGAGAGCACTGGCGGCAGCAACAACACTAATCACACAGCCACTCGCGCAGGCGCGTAACAGCAGCAGCAGCAGCAGCAGCAGCAGCAGCACAGCAGCAGCCAGCAAGGTCCGCTGCCACCCTGTTAGGCCCCCCTCCCACCTTGCGCCACAGCTGCTCCTCGGCCAGCCTCCCCTGCACCGACCCCAGGTCCTTCTTCAGGAGCACCAGATCCGCTCTAGCAGCCTTGCCCACCTGTACGACAGGTACGTCGTAACGGTCAACGGTAACCCTAACGGTAACCCTGCCGACGACACTCTTAGCGCTATGCATGGAGTGCTGTGATGGAGTATATCGGGAGCTCGTAGCAGACGTGTGCGACGGCGCATGCGGCCCTAGGCAGGGGTGCAAACAGGAGTACGGTAACTGCAGGGAGGTCAGGAACACCCAAGAGCGTTACCGGATGTGATATCGGCACACAGCAACCCTCTACACACATGGACACACCACCTCTGGCGGGTTATGCCAAGCGAGCAATCACCCGCCCCATCACCCCACCACACCACACCACCCCCCGCTCACGTCGGCTGCCGCCTGCAGCTCCGCCACCCGCTGCCGCAGCTCCCCCACCTCCCGCAGCAGCTCGCGGAGCTCAGGCTGCGGCAGGCCCTGCTGCCAACTGGAGAGGCCCGCCTGGGGGCACATGGTGGTGGGTGGGGAGGGCACGAGGGAGGGGGGTAAGATAGCGGTAGTGTCTGGGGTGCATGTGTGTTAAGATAACTGGCCGCGAGGCGAAACGTACTGTGATTGTGTATACCCTATTCGATCTACTGGGTCGAGGGAGGGGACTCCACCCCCCCACCTTCAAGCAAGCAATGCTCGCGTCCCTTTCCTTGAGCTGCTGCTCCAGGATGCGCCGCAGATCCTCGCCTCTGGACCGCTCCTCGGCCAGCTCCGAAACCACTCGCTCGTACTGCAGCTGCCGGTCCTTGAAGAACGCGAACTGGCGTGGAAGGAGGAGGTAAGCAAGGGGGTAAGCAGCATGTTGGATGGGTATTCCACGTAGAAGCGGTTGAAGTCACACTTTCCGTTGTCCCCTAACCAGCTTAACCAACTACTTACCGTCTTGGAGCGCTCCTCCATCACTTTGAAGTAAGACCCTGCGAGCAAAACACATGGGTAAGGGAGGGCACATGACCATGGGGGATTCCACGACCCGTGGGTCAGCCGCCAACCCTTTCAGACTTTTTTAACGCAGCAGGACGTTACTGCCCACAACAAACTGCGTTCCCCCGTACGTATCTGTGTTTTCCCATCTGTGTCTCCTAGCACGACTCAAGGCGGTTATCCCGCCCCCTCCCGCCCCTCACCGGTCACGTCCCAGTGCAGGAGCACCTCCTCCGCCCTCCGCACGGGTCGCAGCGTGTGGTAGAGCATGAGCGGCATGTACTGCACGGTGCCGCTCGAGTCAAACCACTTGACTATGCCCTGCGGCGTGTCGTCGGCGCGGAACGCATGCCAGTTTTCTTAACACATCGAATTACTCTACATCGCTCTGCAATGTTATAACAGGACGTTGGCTTGCATATGATGAAGCACGGGCAGCATCACGTTACCTGCTTGTTGGTTGCATTCTCTTGGCGTCCTTCATACTTGTGGCAGTTGCAACTCCCCGTCTCACCGCCGGCCCGCTGCTGGCCTCCACACCTCCGCCTGCAGCCACAAAACACACAATACCGTGGATACCGTGGTAGGGATCGCATGACTGACTCTGTGACTGACACACACATGCATGCATGGCCCACACACACTAGCTAGCTAGCTAGGCGTTGACCGGCGGACCGTTCAAGAACGGAGCTCGCTCCTCGCGTCCCCAGCTGCCCAAAGCTCAACACCAAGTACGCACCACAACGCTCACGTCACCTCACCGCGGAAACACAGGTCGCCCTCACACCGCATCCAGCAGCGCCCCGACCCACCGACCCATAAGGGGCGCCATGACCGCCACCACGCTCCCTATCCGCCGTAACATGCAGACCATACGAGGATGCTAGAGCCATGGGGGGCAAGCCATGCAGACAGACAGGGTGACTGCAGGCAAAAGCCGTGACAGCAGGCGGGCCGTGCAGACGGGCAGCCCGGCACCCACCCACCAGAACTTCTTCTCGTTGGCGTATGTCATGATGCAGCGGCGCGTGTCACCCGCCACCAGCAGCTTCCGAGCCTGGCTCTCAAAGTGCTGCAAAGGGGAGTGAGAGGGGTGGCTGTTGTTTGGCTGGATACTACTCGGGTTATAATGCCAGATGGTAGCCACCGCAGCACAGGTACCCAAGATGGGTCCAGGGAGGTGTCAAGGGCGGGGCGGGGCGGAAAGCGGGCTACGGAGCGCATCGTACCAAGGAATGCCAGGGCTGGCGGCTATACCGGTACATCAACGCCCTGCCAGCTGCCACCATGCCGTATATCTACCGGTATCCGCGACGGACAAGGATGAAGGCTGTCGTACCGCACGTGCTCACACCCCTGCCAGGGTCTCCCCCCCCAGTGCACCCCACCCCACCGCACCTCCGTGAACCAGAAGTCGTGGGAGTAGGCATCTTCCAGCTGCCGCTCGCAGGTCTCATCCGACACCAGCTCCGCGTGGTTCTCACCCTGGCGGGCAGGTGGGGTGAAGGAGGTCAGAGACCATACCCAACCATAGGGAACCACAGGTTAGGGCAAAGCAAAGGGAGTGGGGGGGTTTGAGCCGGCGGGAGTCAGGCGCGCCAGGAGCCAGCTAAAAGGAATGCAGGACATGGGGGCGTCAAGGGTGTCAAGGCATGCAGTCAAGGGTGTCAAGGCATGCAGTCAAGGGTGTCAAGGCATGCAGTCAAGGGTGTCAAGGCATGCAGTCAAGGAATGTGAGGGTGAGGAAGGCCCGCAGCAGCAGACCGGCATGCGCTCGCATCCTTGTTCTTGTTCTTCAGTGCGACAAGTGCCGCGTGCGGGACGGCAGCTGTTGCGCCGTGGTGCACTCACGCTCCCAGTCGCCCCAACCCGTCCATCCACCTTCGTTCCTGCGTAGTGCGCACCGTCATACCTGCCTCCCACCCACCTCCGTTTTGACAGTCCCAAAGTACGCGGACAGCAGGGTATTCTCCGGCAGGTCCTCTGAAGCGGGGAGGCAGCGGGCGGGGTGGGGGAGGGATGGAGGGAGGGGCGGAATGGCCGCGGCAGGGCGTATGTGTGACCCATCCTGACCTGGTGACACCTATGCTGACGGCGCCATTCAGTACTGGTAACTCGCCCACCCGCTTTCTCAGCAGCCCCCGCCCCACCATGCCCGCGTCTTCCTTCTTGTCTTCGTCCCTGTTGCTGCTGCACCATCAAGACCATCAGGCTTGTCACGACCCCTAACCCCACCCATCCGACCCCCCCCCCCCCGCCCCCCAGGTCGGCCCTTCCGCCCCAGATCCCACCCGTGAAGAGCAGCATGCGTTGTTTGGGCTCCATGCGCCCCTCCACCTGCATGCACACATTGGGTACCGGTATTCTCATTCAACACAGTCCACATACTTCTTTTCCACCTGCATGCAGACCTCAGCAGCCACCAACCCGTCAGCCAGCCAGCAAGCATGCCCCCCCAACACATTTGATGCCGCATCTGTCACCCCTCTTACGATGTGATTGTTGTACACGGGGTGGCAGGGGTCGGTCACGAAAGCCACCTCAACGCGCCTGGGAATGGAGCGGCTCTTTATCTCCTGCCAAGTGGGTAAGCAGCGAAACGGAGAGGAAGGGAAGAAGACAAACGAGGCACATTGCTTGTGGAATGCAGGGGGCGAAGGGCATGTAGCATTCACAAATCAACAGCCCCACCACCACCACCCCTCAACCCCTCAGCCACTGCCTTGAAGGATTAGCGCGCCTTGTCAGCCTAGCCACGCACCATCCAAACCCTCCCTCCCTTCATACAAGCGCACCCAAACCCCAACCCCTCACTAATGAGGGCCATGACCCATGGGTCATCAGACCTCCGGCTCCCTGCAATCCCCCCCCCTGCTCAGAATCACCGTAACCACCATAACCCCCTACCCGCGCCATGGCTGGGTGCGCCTTGGCGAAGTCCTTTATGGCCCAGCCGCCCTTCTGGTTGCGTTCCACCAGAAACACGCCGGTGTTCGGTTTGTCGGGCGCCAGCCGCTCGTCGCAGCATTGCCACTCCGCCACCAGGCTTCGAATCGCGCGCTGGGCGGCGAGGCTGGCTTCACCCCAGCCGGTGGCGGGCAGCGGCCTGCGCAGGAGGAGGAGGAGGAGAAGAGGCGGTGAGGGAGATGGGGAGGTGGTGGATTGGGATGAGGGTGACTGCGGGGTAACGGATTGGTATATCCACTTATAGTGTGCAGCGGGGCGCGTTACCCTCCTCCCTCCCGTACCTCCCCTCCCTCCCCCCCCGTCCTCCCGTCACCTGCCCAACCCACCCGCAGTCCTTCCAGGGCACCTCAGCAGCAGCAGAGGCGCCCTGATCCTGAGGCGGCGGCGTGTACACGTGGCACCCGTGCGTCCAGGGGTGAGTGGCAAGGGTAACACCGCCGGGCGCCCCGCCAGCAGCCCCGGCACCACCAGCATCACCAGCGCCGCAGCTGACCGTGCCCCTGCCGCCATCTCCGCCGCCTTCTCCCCTGGCCGTACCGCCATCGTCTCCCAGCAGCCGGCGGCGCTTGGCCACATGGCAGCCCGCCAGCCCTCCCGGCACCTCCCCTGCAGCAGCCCGGAGGACCGCAGCAGGGGCAGGAGGGACCGCAGCGCCGCCCGCCTCCACAGCGTGGTGCGGGGTAGCCCTTATGGGCGCAGCGGCAGCTGCAGCGGCGGCGGCGGCGACGGCGCTGTCCTCAGCAATCCCAATCCTCCTGTCGCAGGAGCTGGGACTGGTTTGGGCAGCCGGGCGGTGGGGCGGTGGCTGGGAGTCACCGGGGCTGGACTCCGTGTGGGGGCGGCCTGGGCTGCTGCCGGCGTGGGTGGGCGGTGGGAGCGGTGGTGCGGGGGCGGCGTTGCACTGCTTGCGTGCGGTTTGCTTCATGCGCCTGGGCGGGTGCCTGGAGCGCAGGTGGGGCAAATGGTAGAGGGCATGCAGGGAGATGCATGTCGTGCACGTCAGGTGATATGTCTGGTTCGAGAAACGGACTGTTCAGGGCTGCTGGGGATTGGGTGCAGCAAGAGTCAAGGCGCACACATACCTACCACTGCTGCAGTGCACATGCGATTCTGAAACCAGGCACAAGCTAATTGAAACGGGCAGCTGCCGTACGACCCAAATCACCCGCGCATTCTGACGAGGCGCTTACCTGTTAGCCCCTCCATTGAAACTGGCAGTAGCGTTCCCATCGTCAGCCACGCTGGCTGAGGGAGCTGAGGAGGCTGTGGGGACCGCAGCACCCGCACTACCAGGACCGGCAATCGCAGCGATTGCGTTCTCAACCCCTCTAGAATCCAAGCGCCGACCAGATGGCGGCTTTGTAGCAGCTGCATCAGCGGGGTGGCTGGTGTCAACGGGGCAGTCGTTCGCGCGGCTGCTATCGGGGATGGCAGCGGCAGAGGGGCCGTTTGCTACCGCGTACTCGCGCGTTGAAAGGTTTAGATCGGCATCTCCGTCAACCGAGGCCTGTGCCTCCAGATGCTGCTCCAGATGTGCATTCAGTCCAGTACTGCATCCCTGCGCCTGTGGCTCATGAGATTCGCACCACCGGTCCACTTCATCGCTGCCGCTGTCATCGTCGTCATCATTGCTTTCGTCCGGTAGGTCAACTCCGTCATCCTCAATTTCGCTTATTTCCCAGTCCTCGAGGTCTGTCATGGCTCCGAGTGAAGCGTACACTAGCAACAACCTAAGCCAAGAAAGAGGACGATCTTTTCTTTAAGATAACGAGCATGTTATATATAGCATCCCAGACTGTTGTGGCAACTTCTTTTTTTAGACGCGATTCAAAAGATGTTTCCCATGCAGGTTGCAGCGTTGTTCCTGTCAATCTAAAGAGTCCAGTTAAACAATGTGCATTTAGGTAGATATAGGTAGAAGTCCACAATTGTATTGACTTTGACCGCTCGCACTTCATTCAGCGCATGCACGGCATTGATTCCAGAAAACTACGTTATTGCTCTGGGCCACGAGACTAGAGGATTGTGCGGTATATGACGGGAACAGAAGAGACACAGGGGTTGCCTCCTCCCCTCCCCTGCTTGCGGAGGGTGAGGAGGGCGGGGACCAATTTACAAGAACCAAGAAGCATACATGGGCAGAGAGAAGTCTGTTATCTGGACCAATTAAAACCACGACCAACCTAGACATCTCTCCATTACACTGTCACGCTCGCGACAAAACCACGCAGACCGCGAAGGAACCAAGATGTGACCCTCGGGTCACGCATGAAACAATTCACCTCGCTGGGCACATCTGAATACATCTGAATAGCACTAGAGGATCTGAATAGCACACCCACGAGTCCTCCCTAATCCTGGCTACCCTTCTCCGGCCCCTTGTACGGCTCCCCGAGGCGCCAAAAATGAACTGGACACACTCATGTTGTCCTCAAGGGATTCGAACCCTCAAACTGCCCCAGGCTTTCCTGGACAGCCGCTGTTGGGACAATCCGTCGTTGGCACCACCAACCTCGCCCCACCATGGTACCCCAAAACGGCTTCCCACTTACTTGGCACCGGGGCTCCCATTGGCTCCGCAGCAACGTGATGCCGCAATCTGGTTGCTCTGGCGTCCTCGAGCATGCAGCATGTCCCAGGGTGCGCGAGGTCATGGGGAGGGAGCACAGGGAAAGGGGTGGGCGTTTTAGCAATTTGAGCCACGCGGGGATGATCACAACGGCAGCAAAACGCAATACATGCCGGATCCCCGAAACCCCCTGTTGCTGTTCATACTGTTGTTGCTGCTGCTGATGATGATATTGCTGTGCTGTTCACTGGGCTGCGGCTGGTTTGCTGGCTGGCTGGGCTGGCTGGCTGGCTGGCTGAAAGCTGGGGCTCTGAAGCCGTATTGCTGAAGGGCTGTTGCTGCAGCTGGGTCTGGGTCCGGGCATGTCGGTGATCCCCACACGCCTCCCCCCCTACATCCCCTTCCGCAGCCACATCAAGCCCCCCTACTTACGTGGATTGTATTTCCCTCCCGGCCGCAGTCGTCCCCGCGTCCCCGTGGATTGGCGCTCATCTCGCGTTCTCGAGCATTCCAGCGTCCGCAGGTACATGTCGCGGGAGGGCAGGAAGGAACAGGGGGAACACTCAGCAGCAAAAGGAGGGGTGCATTGGACATTGGGTAACACGAAACAAGCCGCCCACCATCCTAACCCCAAACCGCTGCTAATGCTGCTGTTGGCTGGTATGCTGTTGGCTGGTATGCCGTTGAAGGCGGCTGAGGGCTGCGACTGGGGCTGATCCCGCTCTGAAGCTGATAGGCTGATAGGCTGACTGCTGATGCTGCGGCTGGGGCCAGCCAGCGGCTCTCGGATGCGGCTACACATCCATGTGCATTCCCTGCCCTAACCCCATCACGTGGACCCCATGCTACTTACTTGCAACCAGGTCCCTCTCTCAGGGCCGTCATGAAGCCCGCACGCCGCTGGCTCCCCGTTCCTACGCCGGAAGCGGTCGCCGCGCCTTGCAGCAGCAAACAGCTGCGGGGAAGGGAACAGAAGTGCGGGACGGGGAGTACGGGTCAGCAGGAAGAGCCGGGCAGCTGGCGCGAATCCGTCTCAGGTATGCTCTTAAATAAGTGCTCGATGCCCGTGCATGATGCCTAGTATGATGCAGCTCTATGCCCCCACATGCATGCACGGGCTGCTGGGACCTACCTGACGTTGCCGTGCTGGTCTTGAGTGCTGGAAGTCCCCGGCACCTCCTTGAGCATCCAGCAGCCGTCCGTTCCGAGGTCCGAGTGTGCGACCATGCCAGGGGGCCAAAGGGGCAACAGCGGGGTGAGAAACATGAGACATGCGACACGGGCGGGACATCGGCAGGACAAGCAACGCAAACACGCACATGCCCGCATGCTCAAACCCTGCTTCGCTGCTGCTGATTGGCTGTTGCTGTTGCTGTGGAGGCTGATGGCTGGCTGGCTGTATTGCTGATGTGGCTGGCTGGCTGAGGTGAAAGCTGCGGCTGACGGCTCTGAAGCCCTGACGCTGGAAGATTGAAGCTGGGTTTGGGCATTGTAACCAAGGAATCCATAACGTCCCATAACGATGACGGCCCCAGACAGCCCCCTACTTACGTGAGCAACGCGTCTCTCCATGACCACCCGCACGCTTCATGGAAGCCATGCGGGGCGACCTTGTTGCGCCACGTGACGGACCGTCCTTCCTGCATGCAGGCGATGTTACAGTTAGCAAGAGTTACCGGAGGATTAGACACGTAGGCTTTCCATGGGTCAGGCGAACAAGACAGTGGCACACAGCAAAGAGACAAAGAGGCACTCAATTCGGCTGGTTAGGCCATGCGGGCCGACCCCTTCGAACAATCCCCTCGGGGGGCCCTTCGGCGTGTTAGGCCATGCGGGCCGACCCCTTCAAGTAATCCCCTCGGGGGGCCCTTCGGCGTGTTAGGCCATGCGGTAAAGTGTTTCCAGCCCTTATCCTTGGCTTGGGCGGCGATGATAGCGCGGGAAGTCGACGAAGGCAGCGCAATGCTGCGTTAATGACCCGTGGGTCACACGCAGGCGCCTGCCAGCTGCTGGGCCTCCAGCTCCACACGTAGACCGCAAGCACCAGTGCGGATAAACATGTCGGGGGTTGAAAGGGCAACAAAGGGGGGATAAGTCCTCAGTAGCATATTCGTACGGTCGCAATAGAATGCGCAAGCGTGAGCACATAAACAAGACACACGCGCTGCCCCAGACCCCGCTGCTGCTGCTGCTGCTGCTGCTGAGTCGACAACTGGCTGGCTGGCTGGCTGGTTTGCTGACGGCTGTCGCTGAAAGGTCTAAGGCTGCATAGCTGAGGCTGATCGGCTGTTGCTGTTCTGATTTCGGGGCCGGGGCGGCGACACAATCCCTCCAAGTCTTCTTCTAGCAAACTAACCCCACATCTATGCAGCCAATACCAACTTACCGGTACGCGGAATTCCAATGCCCTTGGAACATGCTCGCCGTCGCTCTTTTCGCGTCGATTTTGTTCTTCAGCGTCGCTCCTGCACAGAAAGCAAATGGTATAATAGATCAGCATCAATTAAGAAGAGAGGGGTAAATGCCGGTTACTCGGCAGCGACGACAAGGGCAACTCAGCAGCAAGCGTACCGTTCGATGTGACTCCGGTACTGCTGACGGCTCGCCGCAAGGTCAGAAACGAGTCGAGGCCGACGAGCCACCCGGACGAAGCGTCGGGAACCAGGATCGGAGGCCCATGCGGAGATCCAAACCGAGGTGGGGGGCAGTTGGGCACAAGGGAATGGGTTGGTGGGTATAGGAGAACGGATGAGACGCTAGAGCAACGCACGAGTGGAAAGCAGCGGCGAGCAAGCCGGAGACACTCTGAGTCGCTCCTGCCCCATGCAACGGGCCGCCAACAGAACAACATGCCTTGCCCACGCAGACGACCTAACGACATGCCGCATGCAGCGGTGGCTAGGCGCTGCTTGCGGCATGTCTATTAGGCCGGCTGCGCGGGCAAGGCTTAACCGACATCTATTGGGGACCCAACTTGCCTAGCTGTTGGATGCGAGCGCCCTCGCCGCGTAGGAGTCTTATGATCTTGGTCGCGTAGTCTCAAGCCTTGGACTTTGGTTGAGCACGCGCTTCACAAAAGGCAGCTGAGTAGCCAGGGAGCACTGCCTTGTAAGCTGTGCCTGATTTGACCTGCAAGCAAGACAGGTAACAAGGAAACTACCGTTAGGGAAGCGTATGGGGGAACGGTAGGGAAGTGGCTGAACATGGTAAGCGCCATGAGCATGAGCATCGTGCCATGGACCCAGGGTGTTAGACGCTCGCAAATGTTTTTGCCCACAGAGTCAATTGTAAGAATAGCTATAGTATTATAGCCTCTTAGTTGCTCTAGTGCTGAAAGAGCCTTGACGCCGCTCGGACCAAGAGGCAACCTCGTCGGTTGCGAACCCTCACCTTTCCGGCCTTGGCAACATGAAGTATTATATACACCCCTGTTATGGCAGTGCAGGTTTTTCGTGAAAAGCCACCTGCGGCGCGTTTAACAAGGGCTTTATTAACTCCGTAAAGCAATTGGCCGAGGCGGGGCCCTGTTGTTATGCCAACACCTCAACTTTGTAGGTGCATAGACGCCTTACCTTATACTTCTCGACGGCTGGCAGCCAGCAACTTTACTTCTAGTACTACGGTGAAGAAAGCTTTCCGCACTAGTGTAAACCTCGGAGTGCAGGCAATGTACACAGAAAAACAAGTTGGTATACAAGTATACATGTATATACCAAATGGCGGCAGCAGCTTAAAAGCGAATGCCCAAAGGTGCCGTACAGTACGTAAGGGAAGTAGCATACTTCGCGCAAGGGAGGGCACCGGACGAAAACCTCAGTTGTACACTTTAACGCCAATCCCAATCATTTGCAAGGGCGTTTGGGCGTTTCAGTGGCTGCACCACAGCGGAAATGGCTAACAGATAAACCCTTCCGAGAACGCTCGCTCGCACGTGGCGCAGCTGGAATTTTTTTACCGATACACTGATTTACGGTTTCCCTGAGCCATGTATAGGGCTTTAATATAGTTGCTAGGTATCAGGTAGGGCATCTCGCTGTCACGGTGATGTCGCTGATGTCCATTGGTGAGGTGGTCAAGCTCGAAGAGGCAGCCTGGCTAGGTCTGAACGTGCTATTTTGGCAAGTAGAAGTGGTGCGGAGAAGGGCTCAGCTTTTATCAGCTTTCCAGGACATCAGCCCCGCATAGCTGACTCGGTAGCCCCCCCAGCCCCAACACGCCCCCCCCCCTCATGCCTAGTTTTCCTTATTTTTACCCCCTCATGCCTACGTCGGAAAACCCTCATCAGAAATCATGCCAGGAAGAAGGCACGGCTAGCCATATCCTCTCTTCGCACGCGTCATTGCACGGAAGCTTCCAAAACCCCAAACAAAGCCTGCCCCCGGCCCCATACCTCAAATCTGCCCTGTCCAAAAGTCTGGAACAGCCCACCAGCCCATACGCCTGACAACTCAACTCCGCTTCCTAGCTGACTAGCCTACTCGGTCCCAACCCGCGCTGCTCCCCAACCGCTATCGCCAACCCTACTAAAGCCACCGCTCCAGCCACCCCCATACGACCACTCCTCCACCTCCTCTCCACAGCTCCGCCGCATCATGCAGGCGTCGCAAGCGGGCAGCACCTGCCATCACCCGATGAGGGGAAGGCGTGGGGGGGAAGGCGGGGGCGATATGCGGTTGGAAGCTGCAAGACACAGTCCGCAGTTGCCGCGACTCGTAGCGGCACACGGCTTGGTTTGAACGGTGCGTACCCGGTACATGCAAGGATACCCTTCCTGTTTGGACACACGAGTCCCGCTCCTCCCTCTCTCTCCTCCCCCTAACCTGGCGGGCATGTGCTGCTGCAGGCCGCTGAGCGCATCCGTGAAGAAGACGCACGGGTCGATGGGCGCGTCAGTGCAGCTCCTAGTCGCCCGACTCCTCCCCCTCGCTGTCGCCATCGCCCAGCAGGTCCCGAGCGCCTCGCCAATCAGCCCGGATCACCCCGTCAGCGTCCTCCCCCTCGTCTTCTTCCTTCTTGGCTAGCTCCTCAGCAACGTTTCCCGGGGCACCGCCAGCAGCGACACCCGCCCCAGCACACTCTCCCAATTTCTCCCAATTGCTTGCTCTTGTTCTACTCAATTACCGGTACACACATCTTCTTGTCATGTCTTCTTGTCATGCTGCCGCCGGATGTGCTTGGGCTTGCCGCTCTTCTTGTTGACGGTGGTGGCGGCGAACCAGGCGGACAAGAAGGAGCCCACGCAGCATATCCGCGCCAGCAAAGCAGCGCGAGGGGCGCGTTGCGGTACAGGCCGTACAGCGCGTTCGCCACCACCAGCACCAGCGTGTCCTAAACGGAGGGGGGAGAGAGGGAGGCGCGGAAGGCAGCGAGGGAGGTAAAGGGCTCATCGGGCAGAAACATACGACACATGCGGCCAGTGCTACCCTCTCCCCCGCCCTGTACCTCCCAAACCTCCTGCACCCCTCAACCTTCTCGATCACCTTGAGTGTGCGGTTTGTGGCGCTCTGCAGCTTCCCCACCGCCAGCTGCAGGAAGGGCCCCACCCAGGCGTCCACCCGCCCCCGGCAGTTCTGCAGCACCACCTCCAGCAGCTTGGCGGCGGGAACCACGTCACGCTCGCCGTACCCCTCGCCTGTCAGCACGCCGCAGACCATGCTGATGAGCGAGGTGCGGTGGTCGGGGGCGGCGCAGCGTAGGGGGTCACGGGCGTCATGGGCAGCTTACCGCGTCGCCCTCCTGCCTGCTTGCAGTGTCCAGCACCCTGTTAATGCACTTTCGGACAGCTGCAGTACACCCCGCCATGCAGCTCGGGATGCTGCTATGGTTGCCTGGGTCAGGATGCCATTGTACTCCCTGTAGGGATGGATGCAACCGCTATCATGTCATACCTACGCTTCTCTGTATCGTATGTTTTGCCGTACTCCCACGGGGAACGGCACAGAATGAATGAGCACGAACGCCCTGAATGTGCACGAATGACCTGTCATTTAGCCAGGTGCAAGGGAATTTAAGTAGAACGCAATAAGGAAGCAGCCGTGTGTACAGAAACCCGATACGGGTATGCGAGGCATGCATTGCCAGTTCAGGCATGGTTGTAGTACATGGGGGTTTCTTTGCACGGAAGACAAATCTGACAGATAATGTGCGCTTAAGAGTGTCTGTGTGTGCCTCTGTATATTGGAGATGCAGCGAAGTTTGCGTGTCGCGGAATAGGGTCCGGGTGCGTTGAGGTCTGCTTGAGTTCCGGCACGAACGGTCCTGCATGGACATCTCCAAGGGGCGAGGTATTTCGTGCAGGACGGCTAGTGTAGGCCGTCACTCCCAGCATACATTATCATGTTGATACCACGTGCCTTGGTTCCCTCAGTCCGTCATGGTGGGAACCTAGCGGATAAGTGCCCTAATCCGCTGGAGTCCTCGTCATCGGAAACGCGAAGAGCAGAAACTCGCCAAAACATTAGATGCAAACTTCTCTGTACTTCCAGTCATTTTCTGTACACCTGTTTTCAAGCACATGGCTGCCCCAGTATTGAAGAGGTTCCCGGCTTCCTTGCTCAACGTGACGCAGAACGTGAATAAGATGTACACAAATGCTACAGATCGTACTTCCGTAACGATGTGACGTGTTGGTGCCAGCTGAAGCGCATTCCCCTCGACGGAGGCTCTTCTGATGTGGCTTTCGGAGCCTAATACGGAAGTACGGCCGGACAACACGAAGGTTTTGCGATAAAGGCTCTAAGCATGTCTTCTAAGAGCCGTGAGGAAAAGAGCATATCACCGGTGGTCGCCAATCACTAGTGCTGAGGACAGACAGTTGCGTAGCTGTTACTTTTGCTTTGGCGACAATGCCGCCCAGCTACAACCACACAACCAATGGCGTCAACTTGGCGGTGCGTCTAGGGAAAATATGGTTCCCGTCTCACACATTGTGCTGTGCCTAGCGAGGTCCAAGAGCCGCCTCTTCCCCTCCTCAATGCTATCTTCTTTCCCGCGCAGAACTATCGCCAATTGACGCAAAGTGCGCGGAACCATATCAAGAATGGTAGCTACCGTGCTCCCTACGAATGGACTCTGGAGGTAGGGAGCCTAAGGAACTTATTTGCATGTGCTTAGTTCCCTACCTGCCAGTCGGATGGCCTTGACGTGCCATGAACGAGAAGTTACTTGACATATACATGTTCTGTGATGTTCTGCCCTTAGAACGCTATACTATGTCCGTCGTGGGACAAAAGCTTAGGTTGATGGGCCTGCCCGCTCTGACGAAGCCTTACGGTTGCATGTCATGCCTGTCTACGACGATGTTGCATTGGGAAAAGCATTCTTTGCATTATATAAAATGCATCGTTGTTAGGTTCATGGTCCGGTCCTGTTAATAGGTTTGTGTCGCTTCCTTCTGGCACGCAGAGCATTGAGCAAATGGGCGCAGGAGCAGCAGAGAACCGCATGTCGTCTACGCTTCGTGATGCCAGCACACAGCTGCAGGTAGGGAGGTTGCCCTTTTGTTGAGAATCCTACCTAGCGCCCACCACCCTGTTAAACTCCGCTCTGTAATAACCAAAGCCGCCCGTTACATGTCTGCATGTGCTTCATGCGATGCTAGTCTTACGGGTGTTATCTGCTGTTTATCACTTCGCTCTCTTGCCTGTATCTGTCCGGTGCCGAGAATCGGCAGGGCTCGCCTTTCTTACAACGGAAACTCGTGAGGCCAATGTTTACCCGTTTCCTGCCCCAACATTGTGTGTGTTATAGGCAACGACGAACGCGACGGTAGCCAATGACATCACATCAGTCAATAAGGCGCTTCAAACGAAGCTCAGCCAAACGGAGCAACTGAAGGTGGGCAACTCCATCGATTCAGCGTTGCTAGGTGCTCTGAAACAATGTATATAACGGCCTACATGCGGTCCTTGTGTGGCACACCCGTACTGGTATACTGGTACCAACCCTGTACCGGCTTTAAGAACACGACCCCACACTCCTGAGCTTCTGCGTCCTTTACTCCACATCTCCAATTTCGTCCCTCAGAACATGCTTGAGGTCTGCTTGTCGGAGGTGGTTTCGGAGATTGCGGAGCTCCTGTCCACCAGAAAGCGCCTGGAGGAGCGGGGCGGCAAAGTAGCCACTAAGATTAGCGTGAACGCCAGCAGACTGCAGGTACGAAGGGGTAGCCACCCTTCTCCCATGTTTCCTCACGCGCAAGAGCCACATGCTTTCAACACCCCTGGCGCTCATCCTCCCTCATACGTCGTCCCCACCCACATGTCCCTCCCTACCCTCTTCCCCACCCTCTTCCCCCTTGGCTCCCTCCCCTAGGTCCGCTCTGCGCGGCCCACGCGCGAGATGACCATGGACGACGTGGAGAAGTCGCTGTTGAAGCAGCAGGGGCTGTTGGGGTCGTTTGCGGAGCGGGTGAACCGGGCGCTGTCGCAGGTGGACAAGGAGGTGGCGGCGCTGGAGGCGGTGAGGGCCAAGCTGGAGGCGGACCTCAGGGACAAGGTGGGCTGGGGACGGCTGAAGGAGGGGACTAGGAAGGGCGGGGTGGGGGGTCGTGGAAGGTGGTAAGCTGGTAACGGTGCGGTGCGGGCGAGGGTGTAAAGGGCGGTGACCCCGCCTTGAGGGTGCGGGACAGTGGACGAATGGGTGTGGAACCTGGGTTTTGGTAGGGGTCGGGCTGGGCTGGGGTGGGGTGGAGTGAGGGAACGTGGGTCTGGAAGTGACGACGTTGGTCACAGGACTGTGGCAGCGGATCAGGGCAGGCTTAGGAATAGGGGGGATGGTCCTGAATGCACACGAAGAAAGAGAAACGGCTGGGTAATGGGCACGGGCTTGGGCGGCGGTGTTCATTGGGGTCCGGGTAAGGCGTTGAGGGAAGGGGGATGCCGCAGGGCATCGTGCCGCCGCCGGGAGGCAACCCTGTGGTTCAGCAGCTCGGGTAAGGGCTGGGGGGGGGAAGTGTGAGGCCTGGGACGACCTGCGAGTGAGGCTGTTGGGGCTGATGGGGCTACCCTGTGGTTGCATGGAGCCTGGTTGCTGATGAGGCTACCCGCGGCCTTGCTAGCCCCACTACCCGGCTGCACCCTCCAGCTTGGGTCTATTGTCACGGTTGGTTGGCTGGATGTGTTGGCGGTAGTCCAGTGTCCTCACCCGTTGCTGGGTCTATTGCTTGCCCCGCACTCCACCTCAACAACGCCCTCCCCCGCCCCTTCCGCTCTTCAGATGGAGGCTCTGCGAGTGGACGAGGCCGTGCTGTCCATCCCCACGGACCCCGCGGTGGAGGGCGGCGTGTCGCCCACCTTCCGCCGCAGCCACGTGGACCACATGCCCAAGACGCCGCACTCGTGGGTGCGCGCCACGGAGGACAACCTGCGCAACGCACACCACTGGCTTGCGGATGCGGCAAGGTAGGGCAGCAGGAGAGGGGGAGGAGGGGGGGAGAGCAGCAGGGGTGGGGCGGGAGGAGGGGAATAGAAGGGGGGGGGGGGGGGGGTGAGGGGCCTGAAAGGAAGAGGGTGTGGCAGTAGGGTGACAGCGAAGGGAAGGGCTGCTTGCCGCAATGCCCACAATGCGCGTACCCACACACCTCACCGCTTCTCCCTTTCTCACCCCTCCCGCCCCTCCCCCCTCCTCCAGGCTGCGCAAGGCCATCCTGCACGCCATCGCCAACAGCCGCGCCAACGAGCACGACATGTCCTCCCGCCTCAACGAGAACATGATGGCCAAGGTGGCGGCCACCCGCAACCTGCGGGAGGACCTGCAGAGCCAGCTGGAGCGGGTGCGGGAGGAGCAGGCCAGGGCCAAGCAGCAGCGCGCATCGCTGGCGGCGGCGCTGGAGGCGAAGCGGGGGCCGCTGGCGCAGGCGCGCGAGCGACTGGCGGTGAGGGTGGCGGGCGGCGGAGGAGAGGGGAGAGGGAGGGGAAGAGCAGGAGCTCGAAAAATTATATTGCACCCGACCCCATTTGCGGCACCTGTTGCACTTACATGCATGCGATTTTTACCATACCCACTGGTCTTTCTCGTCACCTCGCAACTCGCCACCTCTCCCCTCCCAGGTCCGCAAGGCTCGTCCCTGCCGTGAGACGGTGAATGACGAGGTGGAGGCGGCGCTGGCTCGGGAGGTGGCGCACCTGGCCTCCATCACACAGCAGCTCAGCGAGAAGGTGTGGGAGAGTGGGGGGGAGGGAGGAGGGAGGGATAAGGAGAGGAAGAGAGGAAGGGAAGGGGCAGAGGGTGGGAAGCGGCGAGTTGGGATAAGGTGGGTGATAGGGGTGAAATGCTAGGGGAGTGAAGGGGGCGGTCTGCCTGGTGCAAAGCAGCAGCTGGGCGAGGAGAGGGGAGGAAAAGAGGGCCAAGGAGGTTAGGCGACGGAGATAGGGAAAGGGTATAAACGGGGGTTGGCAGACGGAGAGGAAGGGAACAGCGAGCAGAGGGTAGGGGCACGAGGAGCGCGGAGCTCCATGCGGGGCCATGCGACTCACGAATGGGGTTGTGTCGTGAGCGGTTGACTCCCTGTCAAGAGAGGAAAGCCGAGCCGACTGGAGGCGCCTTGGGAGCGGCAGTACCAATGCTTTCTCTGACTCCCGGTAATCTCCCCCCAACTCGCAACCTTGCTCGCCGCCCTCCTCGCCCACCTGCCGCACCCTCAGGTGAACGCGGTTGACAGGGAGATTGCGGCGCTGGACGCCTCGGCCGCGCAGCTGGCGGACAACATCAAGGACAAGGACGACGCGCTGCGCATCGATGAGCGCATGGTGATGCTGGACGGCAGGATCAATCTGGTGCAGCGGCCGCCCAGCAGCGTGGCAAGCGTGAGTGGGGAGGCAGGGAGGGAGGGAGGGAGGGTAACTCGCAACCGGTATTGCTGCACTGCGGGCTGAGAGTGGCATGTGATGCACCTGTTGACGAGCATGGTAGCGCGTCTGGTGGTAGCGTCTCGCAGCGTTGTTCCTCTCCTCCCCTCCTCCCGACTCCTGTGCGGAATGCATGGCTCCCCACACGCGCGCTACGTACACGAATCCCCTGGGGTAAGCTCCCTTTGGCACCACTTACGTCTTTCCTCTGTCCTGCACGCCCGTCCCGCTGTTGCACCCCTCCCTCGCGCCTATGTTGCAGTTTGCGGTGTCGGAGATGTCGATGCCGCGCACCCAGACCCTCGCACGCATCCGTGAGCTGGAGGCCTCTCTGAGCGCCGCTCGGCGGGAGCGCGAGGGCATGGAGTCCTCCATACGGCAGCTGAAGGAGTCGATGGGAGGCAGCCGCTACTACTAGCCGGGAGGGGGCCGCTAGGGGGGTTGAGCGGCGGCTGCTGCGGCGGCGGGCTGTAGCGGCGGCTGCTGGTGCCTCTAGAAGGGAAGCGGTGGTCTGCTGCTGCTGCTGCGGGTGTTGCGAAGGGCAGACGTGCCTGCTAGAAGCATGGGGGCCTAGCGGCTCCCTTTTTAAGGGACCTAGGGCCCTCTTCGTACGAGCCTCTTCGTAGTAGAAGACACGGAAAGGCAGGCATAAGGGCAGGAGGCATAGGTCTTTGACCGACACCCTGTCCTAGCTGGAGTCAGGGTGTTGTCATGTATGCGTTGTTGAGCCGCAGAATTGATGTTGACCCTGTTGTTCGCGGCGTTGGTGTGTTTGGTTGCGTTCGTGTGACGATGCTTTGAATGCATGTACATTAGGGGTGAAGCCGTGACCAGGTGAAGGGGAACGCGCGTTAGGGGCTTGTGGGCCTGTAGGTGTGTAGGGTGTTGTTGCTTGCCTATTGATGATGCATACGAGAGTGTGATGTTGCAAACCCTCATCTTGAGAAACGACCACGACGACGACGTGACTGGACGCATGGCAGGGTTGTGTCTCGGGGCTTTGTCTCGACGCTCTGCCAGAGAACTGATGCTTACACACGCCAGCAGCGCCGTGCACCTTTCGGTTGGTGATATGGTGGTTTCGAAGCTCCTTTGTGGTTTCTGCGGGCGACCTTTAGCTCCGCAAGCAGAGGGGCTGTTCGTTGCAGCAGCACACGTGTGGAGCAAGCTTTCTTTTCATACGCACGCCTTCCTTTTGTTTGCGTCTAGGCATCGGGTGTCTAGGCGTGGCGGCCCGCCCACCTGTTGTTAGCGGCAGAGATTGTGGGGTGCGGTTTAGGGGTAGGAGCGTTTTCCATTTTTAGGACGTTAGGATGCAGGAGGGGCGTGTGCGTTTGACTCATTGACTCGGCGATTCTTGGGCATGACGATGATGATGATGATGAATTCTTGCGATCCTGTGTTGTGTGCGTAGCAGCAACAGCAGCTGGTGGGGACCGCAGAACACGCGGTTGCCGTGATTGATGCTGGGCTGTGAGTAGGTGTGTGTTTTCCACGGGTGGTGCGGCGGGGTCCCCAGAAGCCAACCACCCCTCATGTAGCTGTCAGGCAGGTCTAGCGCGCATGAAAGGCATTTATCGCGACCCCATTTCCGCTTATGGCATTTCGGTAGATTTTTCTTGGATGGCAACTGGCTGACGTACGAGGGTGTGATAAGCCGCATTGCTACTTTCGGTTTAATCCATGGTCACCATTGAATGGGGGTTGAATGGAAGTCAGGGGCTGTGCCCTTTGGCAGGCGCTCTGGTTGGAGGGAGGATGCGAGCTTGCTTTGTCTTTGTGACTAGAGCGGGTAAGGGCTATAAGGGAGAGCGACAGTGTCGCTGTGTGGCTTCCCGGGCCCTGCACGCGTTGCTAACGACCGGCCCGGGCTATTTGCCCCTCTTGTAACACGTGAATCGATACATGATCGATTAGTGCGTGTGACTCAATGTGACTGTGCATGCGCTCTCCCGGTTAAACAACTGAGTTTCTGTGTGCACGCCTTCTTCGTGCAAGGCGCTTTGTGCGTGGTGCAATGTGCTAGTAGTGATCTGGGTTTGGCAAGAAAAAGGGAATGTGTAGTTATTACGGTAGAGCGCATCGCTGGGAGCTTAGTACATGTTTTATGGGACAGGACATATGTGTCCTTCAATGCTCGGACCACAGGGCATGTCGGGGCTTTTATGGCCCAACACTGGTGGCGGGAACGTGTGGGGGCCGTAATGGTTGCAACCCGGGCTCGTATAGTATGTCTACGGGTTTGTGGTAGATTGCATTGGGTGTTGCGTAGGGTGTTTGTTTGCATGTCACTGGTATTTCCAACAGGCTACTCTTTGGAGAAAGGGGCGCCCTTTCGCAGTCTTTGTGGTTGGGATGTATGTCCTCCCTCGTCTGCGGGCGCCTGCACGCCTGTGCGGCTACCAATACTGATGAAGGCTAGCCTCGTACGACGGCTGCCGCGCCCTTACTGTTGCATGCGTTAATTCGCACTGTTGACAGCTCTTTTCCGTTAAGCGTTGAGGTGCTGTTGTAGGGGGCTGTGGGGCTACGACAGGCTCTTTGTTTCTGGCGCCGTGGGTCAACTTGCCAAACGTTACGAGTTGTGGCCTGTTGAAGCACTTGGTTATGTTCGGAGGAGACATAGTTATATGAGATACATGCCTGTGACGTGTACCTCCTAGCCATTGCTGTGATTCTTGCATACCTGTAATATAAGGAACTGTGGTTTGAAGAGTGTTGGGTATTCGGTGCTGCTTGGCAGTCGGAAGCCACATCGCTGCTAAGCCCGATCTGCCAGTGCTTATCCCTGCGGTTCGGTAGGAACCCCTGCGCCATCGGCTCCCAACAGCCCACCACCTTAGCCTGGAACTGCGACAGACAGGACCGTCGTTAGGACAAAACAGGCCTCTACGATAACTCGGTAAGGGACAAGCCTAGGCAAGGTTCTACGGTGGGAGACGGCGCAAGGGACAGTTCGATGTTGTGAATGCGGTGTAAACGCTTGAAGGGAGCAAACAAAGAAGTTGTTGCGGTCTGTGAGGTAAAATCGCAGGGTCCCTACGTGCGGCCCGTCCGGATTTCCGGGGTGCCTGCTCGGAGGGATAGGGAAAGGGGCGCATGGCTGGGGTATAAGGAAGCGAGTCGAGGCAGGGCTAGGACGAGGACACCTGGCAAAGCGCAATCGGGTCTCAAGCACGGGCTAGAGAGAGCTTCGACCAGCTAGGTCCCGGTCATGCTCCCTAATCGTACTTAGTGTCCTGAAACTGACATTTAGGGCCTAACGGGCCCTGTCATTCGGCATGCTAATCCTGGAAAGCATATTGGCTTCGTGGCAGGACCGTGTAAGGCCCTTGCGAGAGGCGTCTGTACTTGATGATGCCTATGTTTCTTTGCAACCCCTGGCCGCCGTGCAGCCTTCCGAGAAGGCTGAGGCCGCGCCCCACCCTTGGCTCGAATCCTCGCGGCGCGGAGTCGGTAAGATTAGGACATGGCGTGCAGGAGAAGCGTGGTGTATCCTGGGGATGTTGCAAGGGCGTGACACCGAACTGGCGGACAGGTGTTGAGGACCCAACCTGAAGTGGCAGTTCCATTCGCGTCTCCAGGGGAAGCTGTATGCCGCGGACAATGCCGTTCGCGACAGCTGTTATCGGCAATTTGCATGTAGGTGCTAAAAAGGCCGCAGCACAGACCGTTGCAACTTTGATATGCTACCTATGTTAAAGAGGGACCTGCTTCAATCCTTAAAGGTGGAACCCAAGCAAAATGCCTTTCATGACCACCAACAGTTAGCAGTTGGCATCACGAGTACACCGAATGTTGTGGTGAGAAATGGGGCCTTTACGAAGTACGCTGACGTTCTCGCCTAGGCCGTGGGAAAACGGGCGCTTTTTGGGTTGGATAACGTCGTGCGTAGTACGGTGGTTAACGTGGCAAGAACCAATGTAACCCTATCACCGTCACCTTTACCGTATGCGTCTGAAAAGTGAGACTGCTATAGCAATTCCTGAAGTATTACAGTCTCACTGCTTTCGCTTCGTAATCCTCTCGGCATTTGCGACAATGCCATCCGCTAGCAGCATGCGCCGCGCTGGATCACTTCTAGCCAGGCTGGCGCTTCGGGAGGCCGAGCCGGTGGCGGCTTCTGGAGTGTCGTCGACTTTCGCGGGCGTCCGGGCGATCGGCAATGCCGCCGCGAGTGGTGGCATTTCTTCTCTTGCCAAGCTGACAGCTCGGAATGTCGTTACCCGTGGCTTGTCCAGCAGCAGCGCTTGCCGCTTGGACAGCGACGTGTACTCCATGGACACCATCATGTATCCAATGCCACAGGTGAACGCGTCATCCAGCTTTGCGTGCGCCCCACAACTACATTAGGCACGCAAACTAATAACGGCATGTTACATAATCTCAGTTTACGAGTTGGCTTGTAACCGTCGTTTCTTCTGAATCTTGTCCGTCGCTTGCCCTTCCCCAAACGCTACCCACACCACCGCATATCCGTGGCAGGTGCGCGTGGGCGCAACTGCTCCCGACTTCTCCGCTCCAGGTGAGCCTCATTTATTAAGCCTTGAGATTTCGCACTCGTCAAGCTTTCCGATACGTTCATATAGGGATTCGCCCTCGGCTTTCTTCCCTCGCTCTGTCCTCTTCACAATGTGCCCTGTGTCGATTCTCCCACTCTATGCACGCGATACCCAAGCAGCCATGTCCCATGTAACATTCCGCACCAGCTCTGTCCCTTCATCACGCCGCCCTGATGCCCTGCTGTCGATTCCCCAACCGCTCCAACTGTTGTCCGCCACGGCGCTGCTACCGCATCTGCTGCCTGACACCACCCGCTCCGCTGATGCTTTCTACTCTTAACCGCTGTCGTACAAAAACCCATACTACCAATACCGTTATTCCTGTCGTCCAACTGCTGATGTTGTACGGCTATGTAGCTGTTGTGGACGGTGAGATCTCCAAGATCAGCCTGTCGGACTACAAGGGCAAGTACGTGTGCCTCTTCTTCTATCCAAAGGTGGGGTAAAAATAAAGATGGGTGGGACTTGATGGTGGGGAAACTTTTTGTAAGTGAAACAACGAGTCCCAATCCCATATCCCGACTCATGCAGTGGTGGGGGGGGCTTGGTGAGCCGGCTTGGCGGTGCTGGCACCCTCGCCCTACTGCGGCTGCATGCACTCAATGCACCCGTTCCTAACCCTTCCCTTTGGAATCGCTCCCGGACATTTCCCCCTACCCTTTTACTGCAACATAGCCCTCATCCTGTCGTATCCCACCCCGCATCGAATCCCCTCCTCCCAACCCGCATCCCCCTGGCTCCTGCAGGACTTCACGTTTGTGTGCCCAACTGAGATCATCGCCTTCTCGGATCGCGCCAAGGTGGGGACAGACTGGGTACACACTGTCAGCTGGGGCCCTGCACAGCCCGGTGCTCAGGACGGAAGAGGACGGAGGAAGTCGCAAGAGGACGAGAGGCTGTTGTGTGCTGGACGCCACTGGGGGATTAGATAAACTGAGCCGCGGAAACACTGACCCTGACCGTAGATTACCGGAAATTGCTTGATGGTGTTCCGCCACTGGGGGAAGTAGAAGGGGCTGTCAATAAGAAAGTATAATTAAAGGAAAAGGGGGCCAGAGGGTATGCCGCATGCCAGCTCCCCTCACCTCCTTACCTCGTGCCCCTCAACGCGAAAGCCGCCACCTGTCTTAACCGTCAAGCGATCAGAACTCCCACAACAGCTACCGGTACGTAACCAACAATACATAGTCCAGAATTGACCACCACAACCGCATAACGGTATAACGCCTACCGGTAAACGCCTGAGCAGGAGTTTGCGGATCTCAACTGCCAACTGATCGCCGCCTCAACCGACACCGAGGAGTGCCACCTGGCCTGGATCCGCACGCCCCGAAACCGGGGAGGCCTGGGCTTCATGCAGATCCCCATCCTGGCTGACACCACCAAGGAGATCTCGGCGCGGTACGACAGAAGATCGCTGACCACTGTACGGAATGCATGGGTGTGAAGTTGCAATTGGACGAAGGACGCAGCAGGCGTACCGCAGCTGTTCACAATTCCATGCTGCCTGCGTATGTACACGTTTTGCACACGTTTGCGTTTTGTAACCTCCCGATCTTAGTCATCTGCACACAGTCGGTTTGTCGTACTGCCCCACATGCATGCAACCGTGTGCCTTCCACTACACCCATGTGCAATGTCAGCTGTGCAGTGTAGTTGCTTTTACCACATGCATGCAGCCCCGCACCTCCATGCATGCATGCGCCGTACCGCTGCCTGCCGTACAGATACGGTGTGCTTATTGAGAAGCTGGGTATCGCGCTGCGAGGCTTGTTCATCATCAATCCCGAGGGGGTGGTGCAGCACATCACGGTTAACGACCTACCCAGTTGAGTTCCGTACAGTTGGTTGCCAGTTGGTTTAGGTTGGAGTCGGTTAGGGCTGCCGTACGTTGCCGTGCACTTGTCACGCGCGCTCTCATGGAGTTGCATGTACATGTGCATGTGTGTGCATCTGCCTCTCGTCTGCAGCAAAGAATGTCGTTAGGCATGTGTAGGAAGGGAGGAGCGTGTCATGTTTTGTTCTGAATGGGTGAGGTTTGCGCCCTCGCTCCTCGCCCGGGCTTGGTTAACAATATGTCCTGTCCGCCTTCCCGTCCCCTCAGTCGGCCGTTCCGTGGACGAGGCACTTCGCACGCTGCAAGCCATCCAGTTCCACGCCAAGCATGGGGAGGTGAGGGACAGGGGGAGGGTAAACGAAAAGTGAAGCAACGTAGTCCCAATTCCATATCCCGACTCATGCAGGGAGTCCCAATCCCATATCCCGCCCCCTTCCTGTTCCTTCCTGCCCCCTCCCGCCCCCCTCCCGCCCCCCTCCCGCCCCCTCCCGCCGGCCCCCAGGTGTGCCCCGCCAACTGGCACCCCGGCTCCAAGACCATGGTGGCTGACAGCGAGAAGTCGCTCGAGTACTTCAAAGAGGTCAAGGAGGTGGGAGCTGGGGGAGGGAGGAGGGGAGAGGAAAGGCAAGGGGGAGTCGAAGACCCATACCGAACCATAGGAAGCCACAGGGGGAGGGGAGGGGGTGCGTGGGGGACAGCTGTGTTTGACGTACACATTCCACATGGCGCGTGCCGTACATTTCTAGCTGCAGAGCGCACCCGAGATACCTTGCTCCCCAAGGTGCACTCCAAACTAGCAAGGCGAGGAATGTGGGAACGAAAGGAGCTACCGGTATTCGCCACTGCCTGGAAGAATATCCAAACATGCCACGTGGCCCGCTTGCACGTCCTAGCTTACCGTCCTTGCTCTTCACGTCCGACCGCTTGCATCGATTACCCCTGCTTGCGTACCCTGCTTGCTTACCCCCCCCCCCCTGCATGAGTCGGGATTCGGGATTGGGACTCCGTTGATGCATTTATCTATATTCCCCCCCCCCGCATGTGCGGCCACTGCTGCAGGATGAGTCGCCGTTCGGCAGCAAGCTCAAGGTGATCGGCAGCAAGGCCGAGTACGACAACCTGGTGGCCGCGGGGGGCCCCCTGGTGGTGGACTTTTACGCACCGTGAGTTGTCGTCGTCGTCCTTGTCTTCAGCAGCAGCAGCAGCAGCAGCAACTGGTCTCACGCATTAACTGGCCATGAGTCTCATGCGGCATCAGCGGCTCGTCATAAGTGCCGGGTGCATGTGGGCTTGGGCATGGCTACCGGTATTGTGCTGTGCCCTGCCATCAACGTGCAAAGGAACGGAAGCGTGCATGTATGGGAGCTTGGGGCTGCATTCGTCGGCATCGACGTCCGTTACGTAATGTGTGTTTTGTTTCATGTAGCACTAGGCAGACGTCGCGCACGATACGACGCGAGGGAGGAAAGGAAAAGGAGGAACCGCCAAGGGACGCATTCGTTCTGCCCCTCGCTTCTGCATGCGGCCCCGGGTCACCCCCGCAGGTTGCCCTCCCCCCTCCCCTCCCCGGCCTCTCATTCTTCCCTCCTCCCCTTCCTCACCTCCCCTTCCTCGCCTCCCCTTCCCCTGCTCCTCCTCTGCTCCTCCCCTCCCAGCTGGTGCGGCAAGTGCCGGCAGATCGGCCCCTTCCTGGACTCCCTAGTAGACAAGTACCCCGGCGTGGTGAGGGGGCGGGGGGAGGGCGTGTGGGTTTGGGCGTAGCACAGCACATGCCGTTAACGAGCGGGGTTGAGGAGCGGGGGTGACCCGGCGAGGAGCGAGGTTGGGGAGCGGGGGGTGAGGAGCGGAGCGGCGTCAGGGGGAGTCAGGCCGAGGCGACATGCTGCATGCCACCTCCCACCTTCGTAAACCCTGTCGCAAATTCCTATCCATATTGGCTCTGGCTCCGGTAGACTTACCAGCCAGAGCCAATATGGATAGGAATTTGCGAGGTTTACGAATTTGCTCCGGTAAGTCTACAATTTATGGTAAGCCCATTACACGTACTGGCTTGGCTAATTCGGGCTGGGCGGGTCGGGCTGGCTCACATGTTGACGCCTTATCCCTCAGTTAGTTGTTTCCCTTCCCCCCCCCCCCCCCACACACACCCTCAGACATTCGCCAAGTTCGACACCACTGCCCCGGCGCTGGAGGCGCTGTCCGGGCAGCTGGGGGTGCAAGCGCTGCCCGCATTCCGCTTCTTCAAGGTAAGGGCCTTAAAGACCTCCCCCGAAGAGATGCGGCGTTTGTGCAAAGTGCCCAGCACCGTTTGCATATCTCGCAAACCAGCCAGACCTAACCGTCCCTCTTTCCCTTCCGCTCCCGTCCTCCCGGCACCCCCAGGGCGGCAAGGAGGCGCGCGAGGCCGTCACCGGATACAAGAAGAAGCTGCTGGAGGAGGCGGTGGCTGAACTGCTGTAGGGGGGCGGCAGTGGGGGGGCTGTGGGGTAGAGGTGGATGAAGTGGAGGAGGAGGAGGAGGATGAAGGGTGACGGTTGCGGCGCTGTGAGGAGGGAAGAGGAGGAGCAGGAAGTGCGGTGGAACGTGTAGGGAGCGCGGAAGAGGAGGAGGAGCTTAACCCGGGTTTGTGTGTCAAGCCAATTGTTGCCGGTTGTTGCCATTAGTAAGTGGTTGGTAAGCGTAGCAGCTGCCGTTGACTGTTGGCCGTCGCGCGTTTGTCCAGGGGAGTGCTGGAACGAACGCTTGCGTGTACACATGCGTGAATCAGGCGCCCCAGCGCAGCGCCACTTTTGCCTGCCGCCTCTCCGCCTGCTGCGGGAATAATGTTGGCGGCAATGTAATGCGTTGGTACAGGAAGGGCTTCTGGCACAGGCCGTTGTCTCCACCTGCATGTGGGCCACCCGTGCATGTGTTAAGAAGACTGCGGGGGGACGCGAATGGGCTTGTGGGCGGCACGCAGGTGCGGGTGCGGGGCCTGTGTGCACCGGTAGTATGACTCTGAATCCGCTACTGCCTCTCAAACAGCCGTTGCCTCTTCTTCTTGTGTTGACTCGGCTGCCATGCCCGCGTAAGCGGACAAGGAACACGGAGACAACGCCACATTGCGTCGTCATCAAGCTGCGGCCTCAATTTGGCCTTGGCAGCGGTGCCTAAATAAATGTCCGGCCGGCAGCGTATCAGGAGCCCCTCCTAGCATGAAAATAATATATAGCAGCAGCAGCACCGGTACTGGTAGCAACGGCGGTGGGGGACCGGATGATGACGGATCGCGAGGAGCACAGTCTTACACAGTCGTCCGATGATTTGCCTGGAACGTGTAAGAAATGGAGGATCCGCAAAGCAACATTTGCATAGTACCTCACAAGCTGTTGCGTTGCGTGTTGCCTTGCTGCTTTGGGTCAATCAGCTGTGTGGCGATCACGTGTGGTGATTGGCATGAGCCGCAATTAGCTGGTACGAGGCCGCCGACATGGATATTCGAAAGCAGCCTGCGGCAGTCGTCGCAAAAGCCGCATAACCGTTTTGTCGGTCTACTCTTTCGATACGCTTTCATCTGCCACAGTCAATCGCTAGCTTTAACCATATGAACCACGGGCCACTTCGTCCTTGACATTTTGGTCAACAGCCATCAAAAGAGCACGAAATCATCTGTTAGCAACAGGTAGCAACCTAGTCTAATTATCACAATATTAAGCAGCTTAATTAGGCCGAGGATTGTCGGAACCATCGGTACTCGCCGGCATTTGACCGAAGCGCTATCTCAGCTTGAGCAAATGTGCGTAGGCATCGTTCAGTGTCTGCAAAGTTGCCTGCAAAGCTGCCACCCACCGTTGATAACTGCAGCAGCAGCTGCCACTGTTCGTCTGCCACGATAGCGCCACAACTCTTTTGCCCACGTAAAATAGCATCTGCTTCAGCACCTCGAACGCAATCCGAGCTCCTGATCACCTGACCACATTACCCTCTGTCCCTGTCCCTAATCCCCGCATATGCCTCCCACATCCTCCTCCAGTCAAACCCCATATGGATCCCACTAAGCCGACAACCCTCCCTGGAGCCACCGCCTCCGCCTCCGCCACCAACCGTGCCAGCAACCATCATCCTTCTCTTCCGCCTGTCCCGCGCGAAACGTCGCCGCAGCAGCAACAGCAGCAGCAACGAGCCCCGCCGCCGCCATCTTCCTTTGCCGTACCCAGCCTTCTAGACGTGCTGGGCCGGATTCGCCCGGAGGCGCAGCAAGCCTTCCTGAGGTGCCTGGGTGCGCGGGCGGCACTGCAGCTGCGGGCCGGCTGCCGGGGCGGCAGGCGGCTGGTGGACGAGGCGATCACAGCGGAGGTAGCGGATGGCGGTGCTGCTGCTAGGGGGGAGGAGAAGGATAAGGACACGGAGGAGGAAGGGACGTTGCGACTGAGGCTGAGCAGCGTGAGGTGGGTTGTTGGGCTGTTGATTGGGTTGTCGGGCTGCTGCTGGGTTGTCCTTGGGTTGCTTCTCGAATAGTGTTCCTTGAGCGCACAGCGTGAGTTTGTAGTAAAGCAACCGTAAGCGGCAACATATCGGAAGTACGTTCCTACTCGCGGCCTGTTTTCTTAACACGCCAGGTCTCCTTTATTTCCTGGGCTTTTACCTGCGCCTCCCTGTCCTCACAGCGGAACTGCCTGTATTCCGTCCTCCCTTTCTTCCCATCGTGTACTTCTTACCTCGCTACCCGTCTTCCCTTCCCTTCCCTACTTCCTGACCCCCCCTTTCCCAACCAGTAATCCGGCGGCCGCAGCACGCAAGGTAACATCCTTCCTGGCCGCTGTACGACACTGGCCACTCTGTACCTCCCTCGAGATCTCTGCAGATCTGCCGTGCACAGCCGCAACGGCAACCGCAACCCCGACTGCAACCACAACCGCCCCAACCGTCTTAACGGCTGATGGTGCAACATCGGCGGCAACTGCCACCGGAGCTGCAAGCGAGGCTACGCAGGGTGGCACTGCGACCAACAATCCAGCGGTCGAGCTGCTCGAGAAACCGTTTCAGTTGGCGCTTTCGGCGTCGCCGCCGTACCGTCTGTCGCATGTACGGCGATTTGTTGTACGAATGGATTTTGCGACCCAAGGGTCAGACGGTGCCAAAGGGGAGGGTGGTGGCGGAAGTAAGGAGGTTAGCGGGGAAGGTGGCTGCAGTGACAGTGACGGCGATAGTGACGACGAAGGTGACGGTGGCGACGCTGCGGATGGAGGTGTGGGCGGCGAGGATGGAGCTAGACGTGGGGAGGCGTCGTCATTCGAGCATGCGGTAAGAATGGGGCTGTTGCTTAATTTAGGGGCGGTGCTGGCTACCGTACTACTTCAAGGTGACCTCTGTGCTGCTGAACAGCTGGAAATACGGTACGCCATTGCATTTGGGTGAGATGCAAATATCGCAGTTGCCCTAACGTCCATGCGGCAGCGGCATGTGCAGAAACATCACAGAAACCCTCGTCCCAACCGTGTTACTCCTCTTAATGCCTCTTCTCTTCCCCTCCCTCCCTCGCGCCACAGCGCCTTCACCCGCTCCTCACCGCGCCTCTCCTCTCCTCCATCGCCCGGCTCTTCCCCTCCTTGGAACATCTCGCCTTCCGCGGCGCTGACAGCAGCCCCAGCAGCGGCAGCAGCAGCAGCCCCAGCAGCAGCCGTAGCAGCAGCAGCGTCTGGCGACACGACCCCGCCGCCCCCATCTCCCTGCTGTACGACAATCTCAGTCCGCAACGCCTGCAGTACTTAACCTCCCTGGAGCTCCCCGCATGCGCCTACGCCGATCCCTTCATACCCCTGCTGACGTCACTGCAGCACTTGACGTTGTACGGCACCGCAGGCGGCCGTCACGGAATGCAGCTGCTGCCGCCGGGACTAGCGGGTATGGAAAATCTCCGTACATTGGAACTGTTGGCGGGAACCGTGGTCGCCGACGCCACGTTCTTCACCGTCGCCACGCCCGCGGATGTCGTACTCCCGCCGTCACTGACACGGCTGCGTCTGACGAACGCGGCGTTTCGTCTTCCGGGCCGCTTCGGAACCTACGAGCGAGTGGTGTTTCGTAGCCTGGTGTTGGATCGCGACGCGGGAAGCCTGACGGTAGCTGCCACTGCTGGCGGCAGTAGCAGCTGCGGCCTGGATGTCGTACTTCTCGCCTCCGTCGCCCAATTGCTCGAGGCCTCTGCAGGGCCCGCGGGGCTAAGGGAACTGCGGGGGGAGAGCCGAGTGGAGGTGCTGCCGGTAGGCCTGCCGCCGTCGCCGCTGCCAGTGGCGGCGGCATTTGGTGGCAATGGCGGCGGCGCCGCCACAAACGCAACGACGTCTGTGATGGCGGACGCGGGCTTCAGCTTCCTCGCACAGCAATCGGCAGCGCCCGGACGGCGGCTTATACTGAAGGAGTTGTACTGCAGCTCGTCCAATTCGTACGGCGCGCTGCTACAACTACTGCAGATGACAACGGAACCTGTACGGCAAGTGGTGGTGCGCAACGGCAGTACGGCAGTTTACGGGGAGGTGTTGCCACTGCTACAGACTCTCGCGAGTACGACACCGCTAGAGCGGCTGCCTGGGCATGTACGTCTCGGCTGGATGGCGGCCGCCGTGGCTCCTCAACTTCTGCAGGCTTTACAGCCCTGGCCCCATTTGAGGGAACGCATTGCATTTGAGCCACTAAAGACGGGACCGGCGGCGGCGGAGCCGCGGCCAACGGCATCGTCAGGCGCTGGAGTCGCCGCCGCAGGCAGCTGCGTCGACACTGGCACCACTGGCATCGCCTCAGTAGCTGGCGGCGCCGGCGGCAATGGCGCCGGCGGCGAGTTGGCGGCGCTGCCAGCCCAAGCAGCGCTCCTTCACGCGGTCATGCGAGTGATGCAAGGGGTGCAAGGAGTGCAGGCGCATGCACGACGGGTGGCACTCGCAAGCGCGGGAGGTGCAGCTGGCACCGGCGCAGCCAGCAGCAGCAGCGCACCAAATGACGTGACTGGCGGGAGCGGTGATGTACGGCACGTGAACAAGGTTTCTGAGTCGGTAACGGCACAAACAGCTCACCGAGAGCCGCAGCTGCAGCAGCAGCAGCATGGGGAGCCTGAGCATCACTTGCAGCTGTTGCCGCCACAGCAGCAGCAGCTACAGCAACCGTCGCCGCGGCTGCAGCCGCAGCAGCAGCAGCAGCAGCAGCAAGGGCAGGGTGTGCATCAGCCGACACCACAGCAGCATCTGCAGCAGTTACAACAACTGTTACAGTTGCAGCAGATCCAGCAGTATCTCCAACAGGTGGGAGGCGCTGCTGGCGCGACTGTTGCGCTTCCGGCCGCGCTGCTGATGCAACCTTTCCGACCGTCTGCACCTGCCAGCCTCACACCTGCTAGCAGCGGTGGTGGAGGCGGCGACGGCAATCCTCCGGATCAGGGTGGTCCGGAGCAACGCAAGGGAGGACGGCAAGCTAAACAACAGTAAAGGATGTGGGCCCGTGGTAAAAGCAGCAGGGCAGGCAGCGGAGGAGCGGGACGCTCGGGCATAATGTGTACAGCTCTGAAGGCGCAAACATACTGAGGATAGTCAGCAGCATGTTAACCGGGCGAAGATCACCAACAGCAGCTGCTCCTGGTATGTTAAGCGTTTGGATCCGTGCATTGCAGGCTGCTGAGGGTCGTTGTATGGGTTGCTCGGCATGGGAGGCTGAACCGTGCGTGGTAGTATTCCCGTACTGCCACTGCAGCCTAGCTTGGTCGTGTTGTAAGATGTGTTGTATCTCTGTTGCATCCATGGGGTTTGAACGAGGACATGGTTTGTAGCACGGTACGCTACGAAACCCATGTATAGCGACACCCGCAAGCCGCAACGTATCATTTTGAGTGTCAACTAAAAATGGGGTTTTGGAGCGCATGTACGACAGGGAGCAGAGCAGTCGCCACCAGGCTTGCGAGTGGACGGTGCTAGACGTTTTGACCTTGGTTAAACAGTTTGCCCTCAGCTGGCCTTTCAGGTCTTTGCCGCTGAGTTTCCGTGCGCAGTTAGGAAGGCGCTGACTTTTGCGTAGTTGCAGACAGTTCTTAAGTATGGCTGCAGCTGTAGGTAGGCGAGCCTTGACCTGTGCCTCATGCAGTTTTGTGGATGCCTGACTCGGCGGCGGAAACGCCGTCGGCCGGCCGCTGGTTCGGCCCAGGGGGCGTGAAGCTTAATACGGCCGCGTGGCAGCGTCACGGCATCGACACGCCTGCGTCCCGTAACGAAGCCAGCTGGACCTTCCACACCACGCCGCCAACCTCGCACCACTTGCGCAACTACCCATCCGTGCGCGAACACAGCGAATGGTACGCCAGCCACATTGACGAGTTACTGCGCCAGGGCCTGGTGGAGGCGTACGACAGCAAGCAGCATGGCCCCCTGCGCAACTTTGCAGCCACTATCAACCCACTGCATGTTGTCAGCAAGGCGGATGGCAACCTGCGCCCGATCATCGACCCTACCGCTTCGGGGGTGAACGACTGCATGACCAAGCTCCCCTGCCCGCTGCCCGACCTCGCCTCAATTCTGGAGCATTTGCCGTTCCAAGGGGCGCTAGGCAAACGGGACCTCGCATCTGGTTTCCACCACATCAAGTGCAGCCCGGAAGCACGCCGGTACATGGCCTTTAGGCATCCCACCACGGAGGCAGTCCTGCGTTGGGTGGTGCTGCCCTTCGGCGCCAGCCAATCGCCCCCAATCTTTGTGGAGTTAACCAACGCCGCGTGTGCCATCTTCCAAGCGGAGTGCGACCGGCGGGGGCTACGGGTCAAGCTCTTCTGCTTCGTCGACGACTACATCATCCTAGGGGTGACCCATGCAGACGTCGTTGGCGCCTTCGCGGTCATGGACGAAATAGGTGGCGAGCTGGGGCTGGAGTGGAAGACCAGCAAGGACCGCGGACGAAACGAGCACCTGCGGCAGCTCGACTTCCTGGGTATGCTGTTCGACACCGAGAAGATGGAGATGCGCATCTCGCCGGACAAGCGGCAGCGCTACGCGGCGGACGTGCGCGCCCTCCTGGACGCGGCAGCTACCGGACCAGTGCAGCGGCACCTCCTGGAGTCCACCGTCGGCCGCTTAACGTTCATAGCCCGGGCATGCCGCTGGGGTTTCACGTTCATGCAGGGCCTCTACGACAGCCTCTTCTGCCCCACCCGCCCGCCGGCCACTGTCGGCCTGGCGGCGGACGCAGTAGAAGACCTGGCTTTCTGGTGGCAGGTGCTACGGGCGGATTCCTCTGTCTGGGACGGGGTAAAGCGCTCAGCGGGCATCGGTTTGGACCTAGTGAGGGGGGAGTTTATCGGCCAGGATGGGGCCGTCCTCTTCACGGACGCTAGTGGGCGTGGGTTTGGCGCAGTCTGGGGGGAGGCGGAGGTGCAAGGGGCATGGTCAGAGGAGGAGCGTCAGCTGCACATCTCGTGGCTGGAGCTCAAGGCGGTCCTCAGAGCGCTGCAGTCATGGGCCGCCAGCCTTGCCGGGCGCCGGGTGCTGGTGCGTTGTGACAACACCCAAGCCGTAGCAGCCATCAACCACGGCTCCACCCGCATCCCAGAGGGCCGCAGCCTTAGCCGCCAAATTGCAGAGCTTGCGATTAGCTCAGGGTTCGAGGTCCGGGCTGAGCACATTCCCGGCGTGGACAACGGCCAGGCCGACCGCCTCAGCCGCCGCCTTGACAGCGCCCAGGATCAGAACCTGCGGCTGAAGGCCAGCATCTTCAGGGAGCTATGCCGCAAGTTCTCTCTCCGGCCCACCGTCGACTGCTGCTGCGACGCCCATGGCTCCAACCGGCAGCCCGGCTGTGAGGTGTTCTACAGCGCGGGGCGGTCGGTGCTTGGCCAGGAGGCCGAGCTGGCGGGCAAGGCGCTGTGGGCCTTCCCACCCCAGGCCCTGGTGGGGGAGGTGCTAGCGACCCTCGTGGCAGCGGCACGGCGTGACTCGCGGACGCGGGCGGTTGTGGTGGTGCCTTTCTGGCCGGAGCGGGGGTGGTTCCGGGCCTTCGTCCGTAGCCGATCCGCACCATTCCGGGTCGCCCAGGTGCTGCCCAGGGGCGGCCGCCTCTGCGTTTGGCCCTGGGGCGACGAGGCGGGTCCTTCTCCTTACGATATGCTGGTCTTACGCCTGCCCTGACCGAATTCCGATCCGCGTTTGCGCCCCCATGGCGATTGTAGAGGGTGGCGGGAGCTGCGAGGCCTGCGTGCGGCGCACCTCCGTGGGGGACTTGCGCTGTGAGACATGCGACATACGGGCACATCGCCGCTGCCTGGGACTGCCGCCGGGCTCGTACCCCGGCGGCTGGTTCCGCTGCATCCACTGCATCCTGGCGGCGGCGGGTTTTCCGGCAGGGGCTGCGGGCGGTCGGCAGGAGGCACTCGCGGCGAGGCTGGTGGCGCTAGCGGGAAGCGCCGTGTCGGCGGGTTCAGCAGGGACGTACGAATCCCATCGCCGCCGCTACGCGGCCTTCTGCGCTGCTCTGGGCTTACCCATGAGGGCGGCTTTCCCACCTGCGCGGGGCGCGGACCTCAGCCCCGAGCTGGTGAGCCTGTTCATCGCCCATGAGGCCGACCGTGTGGCCCCCTCAACGTTGTCAGGCACCATTAGCGCCCTTGCGGACTGGCAGCGCGCGAAGGGTTTTCCGGCGGAGGCCTCCATCCGCCGGAACCCATTGGTGCAACGCACGCTGAGGCAGGCGTGGCGTGCCCGGGCGCCGGCGGCAGCCGCCACAGCTGGCGGCGATGCAGGGGCCGAGCCGCTGCCGCAACGTACGAAGGAGGCGTTCCCGGTGCCGCTTCTGCGGCTCCTATTGGGCTGGCTGGCAGCGACGGCGGACGGGGCGCCAGCGCGCCGAGCGGAGCTCGAGCAGGATGCGTGTTGGCTGGTGGTGGGTTTCTTTGGGATGCTGCGGAGAAGCGAGCTGGCGGGGCTGCGGCTAGGTGACGTGCATTCGCTGACTGGTGGGGTTCACGTGGTGCGGATAACGAGGAGCAAGACCGATCAGGTTGGGGCAGGGGTGGATGTGCACCTGGGGGCATCGTCTGGCAGCGGAGTACGCATCGGGCGCATTATAGGGCGCCACCTAGAGCGGGCCCGCTCAGGGGGGGCGGAGCCCAGCGCGCCGCTCTTCACGCGGGGCCCCCAGTGGGGACCGGGGTCGGAGGCTTGGCGGAAGGAGGGGTTTACGCGTAGGCTTAGGGCGCTCTTAGGAGAGATGCAGCGCGCCCTGCCACAAATAGCCGGGCGGGTACCAGATTACGCGTCCCACAGCCTGAGAAGGGGGGGAGCCACGGCTGCAGCGGAAGGGGGGGCCTCTGGAGAGCAGATCAAGGCGCACGGGAGGTGGCGGTCGGAGGCGGTGAGCGCGTATATCCTCCCCTCCGCGGCGGCTAAGGCCCGCATTGTGGGGTGCATGTGAGGTGACGAGGCGTGCGGTGGGTGACAGGGTAAGGGGGGTCCTCTCTAGGCGTGCATGCATGCGGAAGCGCGCCTAGAGCCTAATACGCCGGGGCGGGTTTTGGGGGCTAGAGCCCATCCGCGCCCGGCTGTTGGTTTTCCCCCTCTCCTGTTGTTCCCCGGAGAGGGTAGGGTGAGGTATCGGCTAGGTAGCAAACTTGGTTAGTTACAGAGTTGGGTCTCTTAGACGCTGTTCGGAGTCTGGGCCCGCAGGCCAGGTCCCAGGCGGTGTAAGTTGATGAGGGGTGCGACTCCTCTGGCACTGGAGTGTGTGCGACAAAAGTATCATTTTGAGTGTCAACTAAAAATGGGGTTTTGGAGCGCATGTACGACAGGGAGCAGAGCAGTCGCCACCAGGCTTGCGAGTGGACGGTGCTAGACGTTTTGACCTTGGTTAAACAGTTTGCCCTCAGCTGGCCTTTCAGGTCTTTGCCGCTGAGTTTCCGTGCGCAGTTAGGAAGGCGCTGACTTTTGCGTAGTTGCAGACAGTTCTTAAGTATGGCTGCAGCTGTAGGTAGGCGAGCCTTTTGTTTCCCACCCTCCCACCCCTACTCTCTCCGGGGTCCTCTCTAGGCGTGCATGCATGCGGAAGCGCGCCTAGAGCCTAATACGCCGGGGCGGGTTTTGGGGGCTAGAGCCCATCCGCGCCCGGCTGTTGGTTTTCCCCCTCTCCTGTTGTTCCCCGGAGAGGGTAGGGTGAGGTATCGGCTAGGTAGCAAACTTGGTTAGTTACAGAGTTGGGTCTCTTAGACGCTGTTCGGAGTCTGGGCCCGCAGGCCAGGTCCCAGGCGGTGTAAGTTGATGAGGGGTGCGACTCCTCTGGCACTGGAGTGTGTGCGACAAAACGCCGGTTCTCCTTGCGCAGCTGCTGTATTTCCCCCCCACCCCGAGGTATTATCAGGATTTGGAATCCAGTATTCGGCTGCTAAATTCTCGCCAGTGAGGGAAAGAAAACCACCCTTTGCCTATGTGGTGTATCCGGAATTCGTTGGAGCGGTGGAGTAGCTATCCCACGCTCCAGCGGCTTCAAACGCAATTGCTGCTCTTTGGACGGTTCGCCTCGGTTGCAAAAATGGACACTGCCCGCCCCCCCCCCCGCCCTTACACTGGACATAAGCATATTGAGCGGCGTCGGCTGTGCGACGTCTGCTTGCACTTTGGCGAATGGGTCCCGACCATGGTCGCCAACACTGCAGCCCCCAAGCCAACAGTTTCTTCAAGAGAGTACGTCTTTAGGCAAGGATATGAGAGCTGCTGTACTGCAGGTAATCCTGTGACCCATGAATACACTCCTTGTCAGAAGTCCGCGGAAATAAGGGGGAGTGGTAGTTGCCATACGATCTCCCCCGCCCGACCACCATTGCCAGCCCCGCCGGCGCCAATCCTTCCCTAGGTTGGTAGGCATTACTTTTTAATGTTCCTTGCATACCTGTTCGCTCATAGCTGCTCGCCCCAGCAATCCGCGTGAAACACAAAAAATGGCCCGATTTGCAGCGTGCACGCCACGAACGCCCTTACCGAGTTTGCACCACCACGTCCACTCCACCTGTTGCCCACTCAGAATCTTAACATATACTACCAAATGCGCCTGTGGTAGCTGTCGGAGTAAAAACGTATGATACTGCAGCCAGTGTGTGTATGGCTGGCATGCGGCCAAGCATGCCCTACTCGAGGCCCGTGGATGTCGTACACCAATAAAGGGGCGCACAGCTCCCTACACCCGGGAAACATTGTTGACAACACTCGTATAGACATGTTATGCTAGCTACCGGAAGCTTGGAGGCAACTCCAAAGGGGAACATGACTAAAAGTGAACACCCTTGACTTACAGCAAAGCTGTGTACAGCAGACCGAAAACAAGTGCTACATTATGAGGGCTTCCTTTTATTGTCTGCGCCCTTCAAAAAAACGAGTGAAAACGAGCCTTTTCCGTGAGAAGGGTATGGAGGGAGCGGAAAAAGGCCCTAATTATTTCCACGAATATCTGTCTGGGAGTGATACCATCGTCACGAGTTTCAGTGCATAGTAAACTCCACTTGTATGCTGCAATGCGTCTAGATCACAACATATTCAACACAGATTTAACAGTCGGCATACGTGTGGGCAAGGAAATCATCCACCCCCCGAGTAGTTTATGCTCATGACTCCATGCACCATGCCCAACGGTGTGACACTGCGGTCACCCGTTTGGTGTTGGCCTGCTGTGGGGATCCTTTGCCGGACAGCACAGGCCGCACTCCTCCTCCTCCTCCTCCCTTGTGCCTTTCCCTTTGTTCATGGCCATGCCCAGTTGACACATCCATGCTCTTTGTCTTGCTTTGTCTTGCCTGGTCCCTGCTGCCCCGTGCCGTGCTACCCCTGCCGTACATCCACCTGCCCCATGTCGTACCCATTGTTTGTCATCGCCCATTCTATATTCGTCCCTTTTGTTTTGTTTCCCTTACCTGCATTATTTAGTGTACACCCCTCTTTGCATACTATCCTACCCTACCCTTAGTCACCAAGGCCCCTTCGCATATTTCACACATTCATTTCGCATTTCTTGCTTTCCTCACAACTCTCAGTTTTTCTATACACCTATCCTAACCATTCGTGTTGCCTGTCCCTATCCCCTCCCGTGGCCCTTCCGTCGCGACCTTGCTGGCGGCTTCTGTGGCGCTCGCTTCCGTATATAGGTAAATCCGCCTCGTGATCCGTTTGTTGTTGTTGTTGTTGTTTGCTTACCACGTCACACACGTTTCACCCTACTTGTTTTGCCATGTCCGAGCGACATCCCCTGGGGCCTTGGTGACGACGCTCAACACTCAGCGACGAATAGACTACTCCATTTTTGGCTATTTACAGCACACCGGATGCAGCAAAATCGCTTCCTCTGGAGCATCGGTATCGGTAAGGACTGCTAACCCTCCCATGTTTTGTGGCTCCCTGCCAACAATACCCATTGTTTTGCCCTAACTTTGTGGTTTGGTTTATTCTACCCCCCGAGGGTGTTATCATTTTTCGGAATCCAAGTATTCGACTATTCAACTTGCGCCAGTGAGGGAAAGAAAACCACCGGTTGCCTTTATACCGTGTCCTGTATACTTTGACGCGCTGGTGTAGTTATGCCGGGCCCCAGCGGCTCCAAACGCGTTCGCCCCTCAATGGGCGGTTCGCCTCAGGTGCAAAAACGTAAATGGTCCGCCCCTCCACACTGAGCATAAGCCTAATGAGTGGCGTTCGCTTTGCGATGCCTGCTTGCATTTCGGCTACTGGGTCCCTAACATTGTCGCCAAGATTGCAGTCCCCAAGCCAACAGTTCCTTCAAAAGAGTACTTCTATAGGCAAATCCTTGAGAGTTATTGTACTGCACGTGATTTTGTGACCCAGGATGGCCAGGAATATTGTCGTCACCCAGGATGGCCAGGAATATTGTCGTCACGAGTTACAGCGCAATGTGAACTGCACTTGCATGCTGCGATGCGCCTACCTAAGGACAAATGCAACACAGCTGTGGATTCTGCATCCTTGGGGTTTGGTAAGCACTTCTCCGCTCTTCAGACACAGCAATGTCCAGAATTATTGTACGACCGTATGGCATGGTAACGGTATGACGTCAAATGTTGACAGCCCCTTGCAGCAGCGCGGCTGGAAAGAAAGGCCTTCGCCAGTATATAACATTTGGAGTTTCTCTGACCGTTTGACGTACATTGCGTTTCGCCTGTAGGAACTGCAGGAACGCTTAACTAGGCAGCTTGTCGCGTAAAGTGCGTGCGCGCCGTTAAGTTGCGCACCATATGTCAAGGTTTTGCCCATAGCCCTCCATTACGTATGCCTGTTTTTTTACAAGCTAAAGGCCCGTAAGGCCCAGGCGAGTCATATGGCTTACGGCTTTTGGATAGCGGCCTTCCACTGAACTGCTCGGGCGTACTGCATGTACTCTCCGAAACGGCCGACAGAAGCACATAAATGCAATGAATGTTAAATTATATTGGTGTCTGGTTGTTTGCCGCATTGATGGGCGCAATGCCTATCAAGATGGGGCCACTGCGGGTCCTTTGCTGGTTGCTCGCTGTCGCGGTATCCCTCTGCCAAACATCGACGATTACCGCAAGCGCCCCCAAAGTGGCTCTCTATTTCAGCGAGGCGCATAATGTGCTTGATCTACAGTGGGACAACGGTCCGCAGAACCTTGATCGCCAACTGCGCCAACTGGGTCTGTCGCTAGCCGCTGCAACTGACGGCCAGCCCCGACTGACCGGCCTAGATGCGCCTAACGCGTATATCATCCCAGCTCAGAACGGTCGCAATTTGTATTCTTCTACCCATGATATGCTTGAGGTATCATCTTATGTCTCTGCTGGGGGACTCGTGATCATCCTGGATGCCGCAAGCGGCGAGGGCCAAGCAACTCGGGAATTTGTTGCTTCCGCCCTTGGCTATACCGGTAAGTTTGCGTCTTGCTCAGTCTGGGCCTTTGTTATGCATCGGGCCATTTACCTCTTGCAGCATTTTGCCGCGGCCGGTGCTGATCCTGCAGTCGACCGTGCGTGTTTACGGCCCCAAAATCTCGTCTTTGCAGGCAATTGGAAGCTTTGCGAGCGCACGGGAACTTCCGATAGGGCTCGTCGCCTGAGTCGCCGTCGGTCTGGGACCCCCGTCGTCTTAAGCGAGCATGCGTACTCATTCCTCGAGGACGATTATATCGACGACAACGCCGACAATGCTTGGCCGCTTACGCTTGAAGACGCGCAAGTACTGACAACCCTGACCTGGTGCCAACACGAGGACCCGCGAGCGTTCGCCATCCCACTCTACACGCTAAAGAAAATTAACAAGGTTGCTGTGCAAGTAAGTAGCAAACAAAAAAATTACTTATTAAATCAAGCGTCTTTACTGTTTCTGGCCTACCCTTGATTCCTGTGAAATCGTTTCTCCAAAACGGCAAAACCCGCCTGTGAAAGTGTTTCTCCGAAACCAACCTCCTAAAGTCGGCTAAAGTTAATGATGTTTTCAGACAGTACCTTCCTTTATATTAGCGGTATTGCTTCGAGAAGTGCAATACTGTTTCGGTCTTCGAACAACTTCGGACGAAGCGTAACACATAAAAGGCTTTAAAGTAAACGCAGCAATAGCATTAAGTGTAGTAAGACTAATGCCCCAAAGTTTGTTGCTGAACAATAATGAGGCAAAGGGGATACCGGTACCGTATTATCCATATAACGGCCCGGTTCTTCGCTCCACCTTCATCCTTCCCACCTGCAGGCGTTCATGCGCGCCGGCAACCCCGGTGCCGTTGTGTGGCTGGGCTACAGCTGGCGGGACGGGCCGCAGGAGCGCTGGGGCCGCCTGCTGCACAAGCTAGTCACTGACTTTACGATGCGGGGTGAGGCAATCAAGGGCTGACATGGTTAGGGGGTAATGGGGTCTGGGTGCATTCTTGACTGCTGTTGGTCCCTTACTTGACGGAAGACAGTAGCCTCGAACCTTGAGCCCAAATTTTGGACACCTGGACCTTAGACGGAGGGTATTCCCAAACCTGTGACAACGAAGCCTTCCCTCCTCCCTCCCTCCCTGCCTAAAGCTCGCTTTGCCTTAACCACCATTTCGGCTCGACTCATCTTCCACCAGGGATTGTCAGTAACTTGTATCATTATCACACCACACTTTGGAATTTCTTTTTCCCTCCCTGCCTCCATCTGCTGCACCTATGTACCTTTTCACGCAGGCAACCAGATACCCCCTGCTGGCAGTGCTGCTGAGGCGCCCCTTGCCCTCGGCTCCCTGGACGACCTCATCTCCTCCTTCAACGATGACTTGGGTGACAGCAGTGCCGTGGAGGTCATTCGGAGGCTGATCATGGATACCGCCTACCCGGCTGCGTACCCTGCAGCGTACCCGCCAGCGTACCCGGCAGCGTACCCGGCGCCCCCCTCACCTGAACCCCCCATGCTGCCCCCCAGCCCACCCCCCAGCCCGCCCCCTCCTCCTCCCCCACGCCCCCCTCCGCCCTCGCCGCCCCCTCCTCCTCCCCCACGCCCCCCTCCGCCCTCGCCGCCCCCTCCTCCTCCCCCACGCCCCCCTCCGCCCTCGCCGCCCCCTCCCAGCCCGCCCCCTCCTCCTCCCCCACGCCCCCCTCCGCCCTCGCCGCCCCCTCCCAGCCCGCCCCCTCCTCCTCTCCGACGGCGCCCTCCGCCCTCGCCGCCCCCTCCCAGCCCGCCCCCTCCTCCTCCCCCACGCCCCCCTCCGCCCTCGCCGCCCCCTCCCAGCCCGCCCCCTCCTCCTCTCCGACGGCGCCCTCCGCCCTCGCCGCCCCCTCCCAGTCCGCCCCCTCCTCCTCCCCCACGCCCCCCTCCGCCCTCGCCGCCCCCTCCTCCTCCCCCACGCCCCCCTCCGCCCTCGCCACCCCCTCCCAGCCCGCCCCCTCCTCCTCCCCCACGCCCCCCTCCGCCCTCGCCGCCCCCTCCCAGCCCGCCCCCTCCTCCTCCCCGACGGCGCCCTCCGCCCTCGCCGCCCCCTCCCAGCCCGCCCCCTCCTCCTCCCCCACGCCCCCCTCCGCCCTCGCCGCCCCCTCCCAGCCCGCCCCCTCCTCCTCCCCCACGGCCCCCTCCGCCCTCGCCGCCCCCTCCCAGCCCGCCCCCTAAGCCGAATTCTGCTAAGCCACCTCCTAAAGCAAATTCCTCACCACCGCCGTTTCCGCCGCCGCCCCCCACTGCCAAGTCCCCACCCCCGCCCCCCCCACCACCTCCCCCACGCCCTCCGCCACCTCCCCCTCCATCCTCTCCTCCGCCCCCGCCGCCCAAGAAGAAACGGGACTAACGGGATTAACGATAACATGGCAATAGCGGCAATGGCAATGCCAACAGAAACAGCGGATGTTAGGCCTTCACTCATAGTAGCTCACAATTTAGCCTTCAAGTACCAATTACGAGGGTAACTTACGTGGGGCCGCACGGAGTGGAGTGGAAGGGCGTCGCATGCATACCCCATCCTACAGTCGTCGCTGCCTGAAGAAAGCGGCTTGAGGAAAGGAGTGTTGCAGGATGTGGTAGAGCGAAAAATCATTCCCGTGCGTGATTCAACATGTGTGTTTGTTGCTGGATTCATTAGCTTTGCAGGGTATGTCGGAAGAATGGTACGGCGTCGATGGCGTTTTAAGTGCAGTGCATACGCTGCTGACAAGGATAACACGTGTACCGATGTTGATGCATACGCTTAGCTAGTTATAATATGTTGGGCAGGATCAAACTCGTACATGCATACATGTACGACTCCATTAGCACGACCACACACAGCGCATGTTTGTGTCGCGCTCATTCTTTGGAATTAGGAACGCCGTACGTGCCCGGTCTGAGGCATTTTAGGATGAGTTTTGTCGGTAACCCGAATTGAGCGTTGTATCCTGGGCTAGGATCAAGCCGCTTGACGCCCTGCTTGTGATGTGACTTCCCACTGGAAGAGTTGCGTTTCCTTGCGATGAATACTTTCTGTTATCGTCTGCTGCTTAGGCTACGAAGTACCCTGCTGACCACAGGGAGGGTTGGTTACCCGTCTGAAAGGTGCTGTACCGGATTGCCGGCCCGGCAAGGGTGCTAAGACCCTTGGACGAGTTACTTTTGCCAACGCAGACAGAGCAAATAAAGTTGAATGCTCACCTGTATGCCGGTTGGCTGCCTGTCGTCGCGGCACCGGCAGCCAGGCGTTGTTGTGCTTGTAGTGGACAGTACTGCAGTACCAGTTGGGTTCATCACCCGTGTTCCGTTTTAGGGATCCATTGTAACGGTCATTCAACCAGTACCGGTACTCGGCATCCCAAAGATGCATGGCAGTTTCCCCAACCCCGCTCCCGCCTTCCGTTTACCGCCCCCCAACTTCGCATTATAGGTCGAAGGGTAATTGTTGATCTTCAATGAGCTAGTGGTAGCGTACGGCATGTAGCTCTGAAATGCCACCACAGCAGCAGCAGCAACGAGCCACGCCGCCGCCATCTTCCTGCCGTACACAGCCTTCTAGACGTGCTGTGTCGGATTCGCCCGGAGGCGCAGCAAGCCTTCCTGAGGTGCCTGGGTGCGCGGGCGGCACTGCAGCTGCGGGCCGGCTGCCGGGGCGGCAGGCGGCTGGTGGACGAGGTGTTCACGGCGAAGGTGGCGGATGGCGGCGCTGCTGCTAGGGAGAAGGAGAAGGAGGGATAATGTGCGGCACGTGAACAGGATTCCTGAGCCGGTAGCGGCGCAACTAGCTGACCGGGAGCTGCAGCAGCAGAATAGCGAGCCCGAGTATCACTTGCAGCTGTTGCCGCTGCCGCCGCCACAGCAGCGGCAGCTACAGCAACCTTTGCCGCGTGCGCAGCAACAGCAACAACAGCAGGGCGTGCATCAGCCGACACCTCAGCAGCTGCAGCAGTTGCAACAGCTGTTACAGCTGCAGCAGATCCAGCTGTATCTCCAAGAGGTGGGAGGCGCTGCTGAAGCACTCCGAAGATGAGGCGAGTGTCCGATGAATGGAGCAATCCGGGCGCTTCATACCTCCGACGTGCTTAACTAACAAACGGTTACGCTTCTAGATGCAGATGTCAACAAAACGCTGCATCTTGCAAAGCCGTACATATCGGTATGTCATAAGCGTAGCGCACCCCTGTTAACATTGAAGCAACACATTATTCCTCAGCTTGGCACATGTGGGGAGCCATTCTCTTCGCACGAAATGCCGTATGGTAGTTGTCAGCTCATTATGTGAACTCATGACGGTGTACGGCATGTACGGAGCATACGGGAAGAACGGAACTCTTAATAACGCAGTCCATTTGTGTATGTCACTTCCGTTATTGGTGTCTGGGTGCTTTCTGTATCATTGGAAACATTGCCTCTGAAAATGCGAGGACTGCTCTGGTTGTTAGCTGTCGAATTCCTGTGCCATATTTCGACAACTACCGCAAGCGCTCCTAAGGTTGCCCTCCACTTCAGCGAGGCCCAAAACGTGCGTAAGCTTCAACGTAATAATGGTATGCAAAACCTTGATCGCCAACTGCGGCAGCTGGGTATATCACTAGCCGCTTCAACCGAGGGCCAGCCTCGTCTGACCGGCCTAGACGCGCCAAACGCGTACATCATCCCAGCTCAGAGCGGGCCTTATCCTTCTACTCATGGTATGCTTGAGGTATCATCCTATGTCGCTGCTGGTGGACTCGTAATCATTGTGGGTGCCGCAAGCGGCGAGGGCCAAGAAACTCGAACTTTTGTCGCTTCCGCTCTTAACTATAACGGTACGCAAGCGCTCTTGTTGGCCTGCACTTTTACGTTTTGTCTCTTATGTCATTGTCGTAGTGCGCGCCATTATGCCGGTGCTTACCATGCATCAGCAGCAGTAACGATCCCGAAGATTCATCTTCGCAGGCAACTGGAAACCTTGCGAGCGCAACGGAACGTCTGAAAAGGCTCGTCGCCGGTCTGGAACCCCTGTCGTAAGCGAGCATGCGTACTCCTTTCTTATGGGCGACGACTACGACGACAATGCCTGGCCGCTTACGCTTGAAGACGTGCATGTACTGACAACTCTGACCCGGTGTGAACACGAGGACCCGCGAGCGGTCGCCATCCCTCTCTACACGCTCATGGGAGATGACAACAAGGTCGCGGTGCAAGTAAGTCATCAAGGGTTCAGAAGGGTTGGGCAATAATAGGCCCTTAAGAAGTCAAAGATATTACCAGTCCTCGTTCACTCACACCGTGCTTTCCCTTCTTTCCCCTTCTCATTATTCTCTTTCATCCTTCCCACCTGCAGGCGTTCATGCGCGCCGGCAACCCCGGTGCCGTGGTGTGGCTGGGCTACAGCTGGCGGGACGGGCCGCAGGAGCGCTGGGGCTTTTTGCTGCACAAGCTAATCACCGACTTTGCGCTACGAGGTAAGGGCTAAGCCGTATAGGCTTGCATGACCGGTATGTAGTTAGATGGAGCGGAGTGGGTCTGGAAGTGCATGCCTGGCGTCTGTGGTTCCCTTGACTGCCGCAAAGCAGTGCTCCAGGGCCTTAGTACTAGGACCGAACCTTTGACTCGGCCAGTACGGCCGGAATCACGCGACTCAAAAACTGCGCCAACGAAGGCTTCCTCCCTGTGTACCTCCCTGATTGCTTCCCTTTTTTTCCCTCTACTGCACCCATATCACTCCTTCCCCACCCCCCTTCCCTTTCACGCAGATGGTCGCAGCGCTGCCGAGGCGCCCCCTGCCACCCCCTCCCTGGGCGACCTCCTCACCCCCCTCGCCGCCTCCACCCCTGACCCCAGTCGTGGCCCCAGTGCGGTGTGAGGTCATCCGGGCGCTCGTTCTGGGTGTTGCTACTCCTGCAGCACCTGGCACCTCCGTCACCTGAACCGGACTGTCCCCCATCCAGACCGCCCCCGGATCAGCCAGCAGGTGCCACACCCAACACCACCGTCGGCCCCCAGCCCGCCGTCTTTTCCTTCTCCTAATCCATCCCCTTCACCGCCCTGGCTTCCCGAGCCCCGGCCCTCCTCCCAGTCCGCCTTCCTCCTGCTGCCAAAACCTCCGCCACCGCCTTCTCCTTCTCCGGTCCCCACTGCCAAGCCCCCACCCCCGGCCCCCTCTGCCAAGTCCCCGTCCCCGGCCCCCCATTCTCCGCCGCCTCTGCCTTCATCTTCGCAAGGAAAAAGACAGCAACAACGGGAATACTAGTAAGCTCAGGAGTAAGCTCAGGAACAGCATTCACTATCGGAATGATGGTAACGGAAACAGCGGGCGTTAGGCCTTCGCTTGGTAGCTAGCAGTTTAGCCATTCGTGCCAGTCAATTAGGCTTCTATCTCTTGTGTACACTGCCTATGTGAGGGATTAGAACCCTAAAAAAGCTATGTGGGGGGCGGGCGCAATCACTGGGATATTGCAGGTTGGGCCAAGGGCGATGTCGTGCCAATGGTGTTGTGCCTGCCGTACGTACACACACAGCGCACTGACATGTGCTCATGGGCGTCGAGATTGTAGTACATGCGCATTTGCTAGACGTGCTTTGTCAACGGAATTTGATTGCTGCAGTCGTACATACGTATTATGTGAAGTGATGAGTACTGTACGCGTCTGTCCTGCCGTTGTGGCTTACTGCCTATACCTCCTGCAGTAAGCACGCATCTGGGGGACGCGTAGTAGGGTATATTGTGCGACATTTGGAAGACACATTTCCCGTTATGGTGGTTTCTGGGCGTATGCTGCAAAGTACCCTTGCTACAGGGATGGTTAGGTGTTAGGGTCAGATGTGCCGTCATCGGCATGTTGGCTAGGGTGACGAGGGCTGTGAAATGGATTGCCCTTGCCGGCGCAACTAGCAGAGCAGTTTAGACCTATCGCATGCCTTTTATCCGATATGAGAGGTAAGACGGGTAGACAAAAACCAGCGGGACGGAAAACCCCTGGCAACGGAAAACCACTGGCTGTCAAGCCACATGCATTGCACTGTGTAAGGGATACTTGTCCCGGTATTTCTACCCTCGTGCGGAAACCTGGAGCAGCTTGCAGGATCTCTTTCGCACTTCCTCCCCATCTTGGCTGGGTTGTTGATGAGTTGTTGAACGGGGCGGCCCCACCACCACCACATTATGTGATGACAGCGCACCGCTGTGCAGAATGCCTTGGGGAATGGCGAGGAGGTGACAGCGGCAACAGTGCGCAGTGCAAGGGGGGACAGCGGGGAAGCCGTAACCAATGAATATAGCGGATAATTAGCATAGTGGATGACTTGCCCACAACTACCAGCAGTAATAGTGGATGACGGGCCCACAACCACGGCCCGTCATCCACTATGCAGCAGCTGTTCGGACTTTGTGCTTTGCAGGCTACCAAGGGACCTTGTATGAGTTGTTCACTGTGGCAGGCAACGGCCAAACCGTATGTTGTGGTACTAGAGGGCGTGTTGCAACCCTTGTATGATGTGTCATATCAGGGCTATGTCACACCCATGGAGTTTGGGGGAGGACATGACCATGTACCTCATGGCACGGAGACCTAGCTTCTCACCGCAATGTTCATTGGCGGACACTGCTCCTCCCATAGTAGATTTCTTCCACAATAAGTGGATAGTTGAACGCCGGCGCAAATGGCGTCCTTCGATCCGTTCGTGTAGGGTCTAGAGTTGTAGAGTTTAAGGGGAGTAGTTACATGTCGGTTACCGGCAAGCATACGCAAAAATGCTTCCTTCACGCTCTGAAAGCACCCGAAATAGCTTAACAATATGGCATCATGACGTCCACGGCTGTTTATAAAAGCTTGTAACAACAGGGATATGTACAACTCTTCTAAGCAACGAAGACCTTAAATAATTTCATCTATTCTAATGTTGCGGACAGCAGTCCCTCTTGCTACCACAAGTCACATCAAGATCCAAAACCGGACGAGCTCGTAGCAAGGCCGTTGGCACCTTGGCAACAGCGGTTTAAGCGTTACTGCTTGTTTAAATCCAGATATAGCTACATGTTAATTAGATAAGAAAGTGTTGAGCGTCCGTCTGTTGCGTTGTTCGCCTGGGCAGTCCATGCGACTGCCCTTTATCGCATTTCGTTATAAAATAATTACTGTAGTAGGAAATAAGGAACTCTTTTGGTATTTGCTATTGAGCGAAAAACCATCGCTATATGGCGAAACTTTTGTACCATACGATTTCATCACATGCCGGTCGTTAGTAAAGGAACGATTCTCTGCGCGAGTTAGCGCAAAGGCTGCGCGCCATACTTCGAAAGCCCATGTGCGCTATACAGGAGGACTTACTGTTGGCATTCCGGTGTTTTGCCCGTGCGTGCTGCACGTACCGTACTAACCGACAGACCCTTACGATAAAAGCAGCGAACGTGATTTATATCATGCAGCAATGTTGTTCTACTGAAAACAGCATTTTGGGGTAATATGCCTGTAAATATGGGAGGATTGTGGGTCCTCTGGTTATTAGCTCTCGTTTGCCGAGCGTCCCCAAGCGCTCCCACGGTGGCACTTTATTTTTGCGAGGATCATAACGTGCTTGATTTACGAACGGATAACCGTCCCCAAAACCTTGATCGCCAACTGCGCCAACTGGGTCTGACGCTCGCCGCTGCAACTGAGGGCCAGCCCCGCCTGACCGGTCTAGATGCGCCAAGTGCGTACATCATCACAGATCAGGACGGGAAGAGCTTTTATCGTTCTGCTCATGATATGCTTGAGGTATCACGTTACATCTCTGCTGGGGGACTTGTAATCATTTTGGATGCCGCCAGCGGCGAGGGCCAAGCAACTCAAGAATTCGTCGCTTCCGCTCTGGGCTATACTGGTAACTATGCATCATGTTCAGTCTGCGCCATACTTGTTACTTTTCGTGCCACTTCCAGTTGCGGCCTTTTGCCCGTGGTCTGCAGTCGAACCTGTCTATGGTCCCCCTGCCATATACTCGCAGGCGACTGGAAGCTTTGCAAGCGTACGGGAACTTCCGAAAGGGCGCATCGCCTAAGTCGCCTGTCTCGAGCCCCGCTGTTAAGTGAGCATGCGTACTCCTTCCTTAAGGACGGCTACTACGACGACAATGCCTGGCCGCTTATGCTTGAAGATGCACACGTACTGACAACTCTGAACTGGTGTGAACACGAGGACCCGCGAGCGGTCGCCATCCCTCTCTACACGCTCATGGGAGATGACAACAAGGTCGTAGCACAAGTAAGTCGCAAAAGTCAAGGGTTGGCACTGAAACAGCCTATTGGAGCCAAGAATATTTTTAAATTATCCTTACTTACCCGGTACTCGGTGCTTTCCCTTCTTCCCCTTCTCATTAATAGTCCCGTCCCACCTGCAGGCGTTCACGCGATCTGGCAGCCCCGGTGCCGTGGTGTGGCTGGGCTACAGCTGGCGGGACGGGCCGCAGGAGCGCTGGGGCCGCCTGCTACACAAGCTAGTCACCGACTTTGCGATGTTACAGGGTGAGGCGCTCAGGGGCTGACATGGTTTGGGGGGTAATGGGGTCTGGGGGTGCATGCAGAGCCCACAGCGATCCTTCATGATGGCAAGGCCGCCTTCAATGTAGCCGTTCCCAAAACCAAGATGTTACTTTCTAAGCTAGCGGTAAGCAAAAGCCGTGACCCCTGGAACATGAGTTGGATTGTGTGTAAAGGCGCCCTGTCGTAAAACCTAACATAGTATATGACGTCTCATTCAAGAGCTTCATGAAGATTCGCCACCGGTAAAACGTTAGCCATCCATGACGGGTGAGGGAGGACCGGTGCAGTATTGCTGGTCTTCCGTGGCGGGCAGAACTCTCGGTTACCAGTAAACTACTGTCATTCCTTGTACAACCAACCATGTGCATAACCGACGGTGCACTACAGAGGGTGCGAGGGGCCGACCTACATCAGTAACAATGGCTTGTTGTTCTGAACCCGCTGCGGCATCCGTCGCCCTTCCCACCCCTTCCCTTTCACGCAGATGGTCGCAGCGCTGCCGCGCCCCCTGCCACCCCCTCCCTGGACGACCTCTTCGTAACCCTCGCCGCCGACACCGCCGCCACCCCGGACCCTAGTCCCGGCAGTGGAGTGGCTGACATAGTCCGGCGGCTCATCCTGGACACCGCAGGTCCCGCAGTCTACCCGCCGCCGCCCTCACCTGACCCGCCGTCCCCTCCGCCACCCCCTCCGCCACCACCACCACCACCCTCGCAACCCTCGCAGTCCCCGCCACCTCCCCCCAGAGTCCGCAAACCTCCAAAACCCCCCAAGGCTCCCAAAGCCCCTAAGCCTCCTCTCAAGCCCCCTAAATCTCCCAAAGCGCCCAAGGCGCCGCCCACACCTGACACGCCTGAACTGCCCCCCAGCCTGCCACCAAGCCCGCCCCAAGACCAGCCGACAAGTCCCTCACCTCTCCCTCCACCCCCTCCATCGCCCCCACCACCTAGCCCACCGTCTTCTCCTCCTCCTAACTCGCCTCTGCTCCCTCCCTCACCACCCCCTCCGTCGCCCCCACCACCTAGCCCACCGTCTTCTCCTCCTCCTAACTCGCCTCCGCTACCTCCCTCACCACCTCCTCCATCGCCGGCGCCTCCTCCCCCTAGCCCGCCTCCAACCCCTCCGTCGCCACCCCCTCCATCGCCTCCGCCCCCTAGCCCGCCGTCACCTCCTCCTCCTAGTCCACCTCCAAAATCCCCCAAGGCCCCCAAGGCTTCCAAAGAGCCCCCACCTTTCCCCCCACCCCCTCCAGCTCCCCCACCCCCTAGCCCGCCTCCACCCCCTCCGTCGCCACCCCCTCCATCGCCCCCGCCACCTAGCCCGCCGTCACCTCCTCCTCCTAGTCCACCTCCAAAATCCCCCAAGGCCCCCAAGGCTTCCAAAGAGCCCCCACCTTTCCCCCCACCCCCTCCAGCTCCCCCACCCCCTAGCCCGCCTCCAACCCCTCCGTCGCCACCCCCTCCATCGCCCCCGCCACCTAGCCCGCCGTCACCTCCTCCTCCTAGTCCACCTCCAAAATCCCCCAAGGCCCCCAAGGCTTCCAAAGAGCCCCCACCTTTCCCCCCACCCCCTCCAGCTCCCCCACCCCCTAGCCCGCCTCTGCCGCCTCCACCACCGCCTCCCAGTCCTCCCCCGTCGCCCCCACCACCTCTCCCGCCGTCACCTCCTCCTCCTCGCCCGCCTCCGCCACCGCCGCCTCCGCCTCCCCCATCGCCCCCGCCACCTAGCCCGCCCTTACCTCCGCCTCCTAGCCCGCCTCCTCCCCCTCCGCCACCGCGCCCCCCTCCTCCCCCGTCGCCCCTGCCACCTAGCCCGCCTCCGCCCCCTCCGCCACCGCCGCCGCCGCCTCCCCCATCGACCCCGCCACCTAGCCCGCCGTCACCTCCTCCTCCTAACCTGCCTCCGCCACCGCCGCCACCGCCGCCTCCACCTCCCCCGTCGCCCCCGCCACCTAGCCCGCCGTCACCTCCTCCTCCTAGCCCGCCTCCGCCACCTCCGCCACCGCCTCCCCCTCCTCCCCCGTCGCCCCCACCACCTCTGCCGCCGTCACCTCCTCCTCCTCGCCCCCCTCCGCCACCTCCGCCACCACCTTCCCCTCCTCCCCCGTCGCCCCCACCACCTCTCCCGCCGTCACCTCCTCCCCCTAGCCCGCCTCCGCCACCTCCGCCACCGCCTCCCCCTCCTCCCCCGTCGCCCCCACCACCTCTGCCGCCGTCACCTCCTCCTCCTCGCCCCCCTCCGCCACCTCCGCCACCACCTCCCCCTCCTCCCCCGTCGCCCCCACCACCTCTCCCGCCGTCACCTCCTCCTCCTCGCCCCCCTCCGCCACCTCCGCCACCGCCGCCTCCGCCTCCCCCATCGCCCCCGCCACCTAGCCCGCCGTCACCTCCTCCCCCTAGCCCGCCTCCGCCACCTCCGCCACCGCCTCCTCCACCTCCCCCGTCGCCTTCGCCACCCAGCCCGCCTTCGCCCCCTCCCCCTAGCCCGCCTCCGCCACCGCCGCCACCGCCTCCTCCACCTCCCCCGTCGCCTTCGCCACCTAGCCCGCCGTCACCTCCTCCTCCTAGCCCGCCTCCGCCACCTCCGCCACCGCCTCCTCCTCCTCCCCCGTCGCCCCCACCACCTCTCCCGCCGTCACCTCCTCCTCCTCGCCCGCCTCCGCCACCTCCGCCACCGCCTCCCCCTCCTCCCCCGTCGCCCCCACCACCTCTGCCGCCGTCACCTCCTCCTCCTCGCCCCCCTCCGCCACCTCCGCCACCACCTCCCCCTCCTCCCCCGTCGCCCCCACCACCTCTCCCGCCGTCACCTCCTCCCCCTAGCCCGCCTCCGCCACCGCCGCCACCGCCTCCCCCTCCTCCCCCGTCGCCCCCGCCACCTCTCCCGCCGTCACCTCCTCCCCCTAGCCCGCCTCCGCCACCGCCGCCTCCGCCTCCCCCGTCGCCCCCGCCACCTAGCCCGCCGTCACCTCCTCCTCCTCGCCCCCCTCCGCCACCGCCGCCACCGCCGCCTCCGCCTCCCCCATCGCCCCCGCCACCTAGCCCGCCGTCACCTCCTCCTCCTCGCCCCCCTCCGCCACCGCCGCCACCGCCTCCTCCACCTCCCCCGTCGCCTTCGCCACCTAGCCCGCCGTCACCTCCTCCTCCTAGCCCGCCTCCGCCACCTCCGCCACCGCCTCCTCCTCCTCCCCCGTCGCCCCCACCACCTCTCCCGCCGTCCCCTCCTCCTCCTAGCCCGCCTCCGCCACCTCCGCCACCGCCTCCCCCTCCTCCCCCGTCGCCCCCACCACCCCTCCCGCCGTCACCTCCTCCTCCTCGCCCGCCTCCGCCACCTCCGCCACCGCCTCCCCCTCCTCCCCCGTCGCCCCCACCACCTCTGCCGCCGTCACCTCCTCCTCCTCGCCCCCCTCCGCCACCTCCGCCACCACCTCCCCCTCCTCCCCCGTCGCCCCCACCACCTCTCCCGCCGTCACCTCCTCCCCCTAGCCCGCCTCCGCCACCTCCGCCACCGCCTCCCCCTCCTCCCCCGTCGCCCCCACCACCTCTGCCGCCGTCACCTCCTCCTCCTCGCCCCCCTCCGCCACCTCCGCCACCACCTCCCCCTCCTCCCCCGTCGCCCCCACCACCTCTCCCGCCGTCACCTCCTCCCCCTAGCCCGCCTCCGCCACCTCCGCCACCGCCGCCTCCGCCTCCCCCGTCGCCCAAACCACCTCTCCCGCCGTCACCTCCTCCTCCTAGCCCGCCTCCGCCACCTCCGCCACCACCTCCCCCTCCTCCCCCGTCGCCCCCACCACCTCTGCCGCCGTCACCTCCTCCTCCTCGCCCGCCTCCGCCACCTCCGCCACCGCCTCCCCCTCCTCCCCCGTCGCCCCCACCACCTCTGCCGCCGTCACCTCCTCCTCCTCGCCCCCCTCCGCCACCTCCGCCACCACCTCCCCCTCCTCCCCCGTCGCCCCCACCACCTCTCCCGCCGTCACCTCCTCCCCCTAGCCCGCCTCCGCCACCTCCGCCACCACCTCCCCCTCCTCCCCCGTCGCCCCCACCACCTCTGCCGCCGTCACCTCCTCCTCCTCGCCCCCCTCCGCCACCGCCGCCACCGCCGCCTCCGCCTCCCCCATCGCCCCCGCCACCTAGCCCGCCGTCACCTCCTCCTCCTCGCCCCCCTCCGCCACCGCCGCCACCGCCTCCGCCTCCCCCATCGCCCCCACCACCTAGCCCGCCGTCACCTCCTCCCCCTAGCCCGCCTCCGCCACCTCCGCCACCGCCTCCTCCCCCGTCGCCCCCACCACCTCTCCCGCCGTCCCCTCCTCCTCCTAGCCCGCCTCCGCCACCTCCGCCACCGCCTCCCCCTCCTCCCCCGTCGCCCCCACCACCTCTCCCGCCGTCACCTCCTCCTCCTCGCCCCCCTCCGCCACCGCCGCCACCGCCGCCTCCGCCTCCCCCATCGCCCCCGCCACCCAGCCCGCCGTCACCTCCTCCCCCTAGCCCGCCTCCGCCACCGCCTCCTCCTCCTCCCCCACGGCCCCCGCCGCCCTCACCTCCTCCTCCCAGCCCTCCGCCTCCTCCTCCCCCACGCCCCCCACCGCCCTCACCACCCCCGCCCAGCCCACCTCCACCTCCTCCCAGCCCACCCCCTCCTCCTCCCCCACGTCCCCCACCGCCCTCACCACCCCCGCCCAGCCCACCTCCACCTCCTCCTCCCAGCCAACCCCCTCCTCCTCCCCCACGTCCCCCACCACCCTCACCACCCCCGCCCAGCCCACCTCCACCTCCTCCCAGCCCACCCCCTCCTCCTCCCCCACGTCCCCCACCGCCCTCACCACCCCCGCCCAGCCCACCTCCACCTCCTCCTCCCAGCCCACCTCCACCTCCTCCCCCACTTCCCCCACCGCCCTCACCGCCCCCGCCCAGCCCACCCCCTCCTCCTCCCCCACGTCCCCCGCCGCCTTCACCACCCCCTCCCAGCCCACCCCCTCCTCCTCCTCCTGTTGCCAAGCCGCCCCCTACCGTAAAATCCCCACCACCGCCGCCACCACCACCGCCCCCACGCTCTCCGCCACCTCCCCCTCCATCCTCTCCTCCTCCTTCGCCCCCGCCTCCTCCGCCCCCGCCGCCAAAGAATAACGGCAACAATGGCAATAACGGAAATAGCGGAAACAATGGCAACGGCAAAGGGAACAACGGTAACGGTAACGGAAACAGCGGGCGTTAGGCCCTCGCTTGGTAGCTGTCTAGCCGTTCAGCCATTCGTGTCCGCCATGTACCCATTATCACCCTGGGAAAAGTCTTAACTGGGAGGGGGCCCTGAGTTGAGGAGCGGAAGGCGCTCGCAGACCCCATCCCCCCCGCAGTCTCGAGGCGCCTAACCAGCAGCCAAGCGGCCTGTTGGGAGCGGGATTCGCAGGTCGACTGTTGCCGTACGTGGTTTGCGGGAAGCCACGGGGGTGCGTTGCGGGTTTGGTTTGCTTTCCAGGACTCGCCGCAAGGATCTGCTTAATGAATAATGATATGCTTCGTGGTGTTACACGGCTGCTGCACATGTTTGATGAGCGGTTACGTTTAGTAGTGTGCAAGGGTTTGCATGTAGGTTGGTGCTTGCATTCATGTCGCTCCTACATAGCTTACAGCACTTGGGCGTCGTCATGTGTATGGGTTAGGTTTGGTCGTGTCAAAAGTGTTGGGTGCAGAACATGTTAGGGCCCCCGAGCGAGGGTCATCAGCAGAGAGTTGTAGGACATTCAGTAGGAGCGGTGTTCTTTGTGGAAAGGGGCCCGTACACAGTGTAAGGCCCCCTGCCTGCTGGTCGGGTAGATCCCCAGGGGCTTTGCCAATTCGACGTGTGCTCCCTTCTGCGTGTGCTTTCAATGTTAATGTGGCTGGCGTGCTAGGTAATATCAAACATAGGTAGCACAGTAGCAGGTTGCTTGTTAATTTCTCTCGCCCACTCGCCCCATCAGGGCACGTTGCGTTATGGTTGCGCTGCCACTAGGAGGGTTGTCCAGGCTAGGCAAACCCAACAGCAGGCCACTGGTTGGAAGCCTAGGCTTGCAGGACAAGGAATAGCCGGCGGTTGTTATTATCCCCCGAAACCACGTTTCGCAATTTCCTGGTAGCAAGCAGACAGGTGCTGAAATGGTCAGGGGCATGTTGAGAAAGGCGTTCAAACGCAGGCTGGGCAGATACTGGTAGATAGCTGAACTGTTTATGGGCTTAGAGGTACTTGGGCTGGCGGTAATCCAGCTAGGAATGTTCGTCTAATGGCAGCCGAGAAATGGGGCGGAGACGTGTTACAGACATGTCCTTCCTGCCGTACTATTTGTACGCGTCTTGTCGCCTGCCTTGTCTATCTATTGGTTGACTTGATGATGATGATGATGATGATGATGATGGAGTGAGTGCCGTAAATGTAAAGCGTGTGTGAGTGCTCAATTGTTTTGGGTATAATGCCGTAGCTCTATTTGCAGCGCGGCTTCCCATTGCAGGATGCACTTTTCGTTGTGACGACTTCTGTGCTGGAGGCTACTGTAAAATATCCTAGCTACATGGATGGTTAGGTACATGTGGAAGATGCGCCGTGCTGTATCGACATGCTGGCAAGTATGCAAGGGCACTTGGAAGAGTTACTCCGGGTGCGTGAGCACCACTTGGCTGTAGATCACGCCATTGACCGCTATGCGTTTAAAGGATATGGTGGCAAGCTTTGAATGGATAGTAAGGGTGCGTCTTTCCTTCGCATCAATGGCATCCGTCGGCCCTTCGTTCAGGGTATCGGTCGCTTGCATTAGCCTTTAGACGGACACGATACTGTATGTTATAATGCGGGTTTCCTACTAACCGCCTAATCGTATGGTCTCGGATGCATGCTCGGGTTCAGGGGCCAACCGCACCCGTTGGCTCAGAAAAATATGGCGCCTTAACGAAAACACAAAGAATATGCAATGGTTTTGAACAGGCTTTTCCTAATACCGAGGAATGCTGGCGGTTCCAAAAAGGTGTGCTTTAGCACTGAGGTTCTGTGAAAAAGCGTTCACAGAACCACCTAGCAAGCGTTATGCTGCAAGGCTCCAGTAATAAACGTTTAAATATAGCCTACAAGCACCGGCGAGGAACTAGGGGGGACGTGGTCAGGAAACCGAAATCTTGTGCGCGAGCTGACGCCCAAGCCCTAATAAGGTATAACTTATCGTGAACGCTTTACGTGGTAAAGCAAACGCCCACTGCACCGTTAGTGAACCAGAATGACTTTCACGGCCCTTCATTAGTCATAGCCCCTCATAGCGCCCTCATACCGGGTAGCGAAAAACGTTGGTTACTATAAAACACATCATTGTGTATTGATAGGCCGCTCCAGGCCGGCGCAACTCCCTTCGCAGCGCTCGTGTAGGATCCGGTATTTGAAGGGAATGCCTGATAATGGTGGCACAGCATAATAGAACAGAAAGCCGTAGTACGGTCTGTTGAGCTAAATCGCTTTGTCCGACAGGCACAGCTGTGTGTGATGTCGATGGCTTTTCCATGTCAACGGTTCGCCCCCCAGTAACATTGCAGCTCTGAGCAAAGCATCTACTACTTAGAAGCTTATTTATGACTACCGTTCCATGTGTAGCCTAGACTGCATTAATGAAGTTCATAAACTGGCAGTTAGAGGAGCGAGGGGACGCGCCCTCACGCAACTTAATGTAAGGCATTGTAGCAAACGGTACAATGCCTTGATGGTACTTGACGGTAGACATTGTCACACTTCGCTAGCGCATAGCCGCGGTGAACGACTACCGGTTCTCACCTACTCGGCAGCAGAAAGTAGCGCACCTGCGGAGCGTAGGTCATACCGTTACCATTCATCTGACCATCCGCCAGTACAACATCCTTAGTGATGGCCTTCCAGTGAACTGCCTGGAGGCTTCATCTCGAACACGTACTTCACGTACTAACCGCCGGAACACTTACATAAAGCTGTGAACATGGTCATGAAATGCACCACGGATGCCTCGTTGTTCACCGCACCTAAAAAGCAAACGGTACTTTGAAATGGGAGGACTGCGGGTCCTAGGGTTACTAGCTTTCGCCGTATGCCTTTGCCAAGTACCGGTATTGACGACTACCGCAAGCGCTCCCAAGGTAGCTCTCTATTCCAGCGAGGCACGAAACGTGCTTGATTTACAATGGGACAACGGTCACCAAAACCTTGATCGCCAACTGCGGCAGCTGGGTCTGACACTAGCCGCAGCGACTGATGACCGACTGACCGGGCTAGACGCACCAAGCGCGTACATCATCCCAGCTCAGAATGGGCGTAGTTTCTATTCCACTACACAGAATATGCTCGAGGTGTCATCTTACGTCTCTGCCGGGGGGCTCGTCATCATCTTGGATGCCACTAGCGGCGATGGGCAAGCAACTCGCGAATTTGTTGCTTCCGCTCTTGGCTATACAGGTATTACGGTGTCATAATCAGCCTGAAACCTTTAAGTTTCAACAGTGAGCCACTTACCTTTGCGCGCGCGGCATTTCCGGTGGCCAACCTGCAGTTTACAGTGTCTATGGCGGTAATTATTAGGCGATAATATAATACCACGTATTCGCAGGCAACTGGAAGCTTTGCGAGCGCACCGGGACGTCCGAAAGGGCTCGTCGCCTCAGTCGCCGGTCGCGGGCGCCGATGTTAAGCGAGCATGCGTACTCCTTTCTTAAGGACGGCGACTACGACGACAATGCCTGGCCGCTTATGCTTGAAGATGCACACGTACTGACAACTCTGAACTGGTGTGAACACGAGGACCCGCGTGCGGTCGCCATCCCTCTCTACACGCTCATGGGAGATGACAACAAGGTCGCGGTGCAAGTAAGTCGTCAAGGGTTCAGAAGGGTTGGGCAAGAATAGGCCCTTAAGAAGTCAAAAAAATTATCAGTCCTCGTTCACTCACACCGTGCTTTCCCTTCTTCCCCTTCTCATTATTCCCCTTCATCCTTCCCACCTGCAGGCGTTCATGCGCGCCGGCAGCCCCGGTGCCGTTGTGTGGCTGGGCTACAGCTGGCGGGACGGGCCGCAGGAGCGCTGGGGCCGCCTGCTGCACAAGCTAGTCACCGATTTTACGCTGTTACAGGGTGAGGCAATCAAGGGTTTGCATAAACCAGCTAACCTCGTGCTTTAATGCTAGGAAGTTGGGCTATGGGCGTGGATGCACAGCAAGGCGGGCCAGCTCATACTAGTCTACGACTCTACGTCTTAACATGTAATGCGATGTCGTCGTTAGCCGTACCTAGGTGCCCAGGACCCCACCTGGTGTGCGCATGGCGCTGGTTGGGAGGCTTCCATCTGGTTACTGCTGATACGTTTATAAGCGGACTTTCATCACCTTTAAACACCAAGAATTCCTGCACCAACAAAGCCTTCCTTCCCTCTGCAGCACCCATATCACTCCTTCCCCACCCCCCTTACTTTTCACGCAGACGGTCGCAGCGCTGCCGCGCCCCCTGCCACCCCCTCCCTGGATGACCTCCTCGCCTCCCTCGCCGCCGCCACCGCCGCCACCCCGGACCCTAGTCCCGACAGTGGAGTGGCTGACATAGTCCGGCGGCTCATCCTGGACACCGCAGGTCCCGCAGTCTACCCGCCGCCGCCCTCACCTGACCCGCCATCCCCGCCGCCAACCCCTCCGCCACCACCACCACAACACTCTCTGTCCCCGCCACCTCCCCCCGAAGGCAGGGTCCGCAAACCTCCCAAGTCCCCAAAGGCACCCAAAGCCCCCAAGGCTCCTAAAGCACCCAAAGCGCCCAAAGGTGACAGCCTGCCGCCGCCGCCGCCACGCAATGGCAAGCGCAGCCCACCTCCGCCACCTCCCAGCCAGCCGCCGCTTCCACAGCAGTCACCCAGCCCGCCTCCCAGCCCGCCCCCGAACCATCCCAAAAGCCCCTCCCCTCCCCCTCCACCACCTTCCAGTCCGCCGCCGCCACCGCCCAAGAAGTCCAAGTCCCCGCCACCTCCCCGTCCCCCGCCCAAGAGGGCCAAGTCACCCCCGCCGCCACCCCCGCCGCAGCCGTCCTCTCCGCCACCTCCCTCACCTATGCCCCCCAACCCTCCACCACCGCCACCTCCCAGCCCGGCATCTCTACCACCGCCGCCACCTCCCAGCCCATCACCACCGCCTCTTGCTACCAGCCGCCCTCCTCCACCGCTGCCTGCTGCCACTTCTCCTTCTCCTCCACCGCCACCGCCGCAACCAGCTGCGAAGTCCCCGCCTCCGCCACCCCCAACCACAGCTAAGGCCCCACCGCCGCCACCCCCACGCCCTCCGCCTCCGCCCCCTCCGTCGCCACCCCCTCCATCGCCCCCACCACCGAGCTCGCCGCCCCCTCCTCCTCCTAGCCCGCCTCCACCTCCTCCCCCTCGTCCCCCGCCACCGCCCCCTCCGTCCCCTCGGCCTCCCTCGCCTCCACCCCCTAACCCACCCCCTCCTCCTCCCCCGCGGCCCCCACCGCCGCCCTCACCGCCACCTCCCAGCCCGCCCCCTCCTCCTCCCCCACGTCCGCCACCGCCCTCACCGCCACCACCCAGCCCGCCCCCTCCTCCTCCCCCACGTCCGCCACCGCCCTCACCGCCACCACCCAGCCCGCCCCCTCCTCCTCCCCCACGTCCGCCACCGCCCTCACCGCCACCACCCAGCCCGCCCCCTCCTCCTCCCCCACGTCCGCCACCGCCCTCACCGCCACCACCCAGCCCACCTCCGCCTCCACCTCCCAGCCCGCCTCCTCCTCCTCCTTCCTTATCCTCTAGATCACCCCCACCACCGCCGCCGCCACCGCCCCCCAATGCCAAGTCCCCACCACCGCCGCCGCCACCCCCGCCCCCACGCTCTCCGCCACCTCCCCCTCCATCCTCTCCTCCTCCCTCGCCCCCGCCTCCTCCACCCCCGCCGCCCAAGAATAACGGCAACAATGGTAACAACGGGAATAACGGCAACAATGGTAACAACGGGAAAAACGGCAACAATGGTAACAACGGCAACAATGGTAACGGCAATGGGAACAACGGGAACGGTAACGGAAACAGCGGGCGTTAGGCCCTCGCTGGGTAGCTGTCTAGCCGATCAGTCATCCCAGCCCGCAAGCACACATGCATCACGTCGGCAACCGGTGGCGGGCCGCGGTGTGGTGTGGAGTGAGGGGGCGCCGCTTGTGGGCCTCACCTTGACCCCACCATCGAGCTTACTTAGCTTGTCCCATCAATGAAGCGGCCGGGCCTGTTCGGGTTCTTGCAGGGCTCTTGAACGTATAATTGTTATTACCGTAATCCTTGGAAAAAGGCCACGGGAGTGTTGCGGGCTTTAATGCTGTGCAGGACGTGCTGCAAACATAATGCGGCGTGGATTGTATATATATATATTTGCTGTACATACACTAACACTGTGAATACGTGCGTGCGGTTACATACGTCCGCTTTAGTAAGAAATGCGTGGTTAATACGGCGGGACATACACAGGTGCTAAGCTTGCACATAAGTACGACATTCGTCGTGTACAAAGGTTGGAGGGTGGACAAAAGTTATGCGTGTATGGGTTGTAGCCATGCAGGTGTGTTCCGATGTGCAGGGGCGGCACCCAGCGTTTTAGGTATAGCAGCCGTCGTTGCGAAATTGATGTCACTACTCTTGTTTCTTGGAGGCTATATTAGCGTGCTTGCTGCCAGGCCGGAAAGTACAAGCCTTGCCCAACACAATATCTAAATATATAATAATGAAAGAAGCAGGCGCAGCGGCGCTCGGTCGGTTATAAAACAAAGTTTTGTTTGAGACGTCCTTCGTGGAAAGAATAAAGCGTGTGGCAGTGCGGTGTCGTTCACTGTGATTCGGTTAGCACGAGACAGCTGCTTACACGCCCTTGCTTACTAGGGCTCTTACTGCTTCGCGTGTACATATTTATTTCTGCCTAGCAGGCGGGCAGGCAGGCAGTGATCATGTGGGGGCAGGTGTGGCCTGTTGGTGCGGTCGTGCGGAAGTAAGCGTATGCACTTTGTTGTGATGGTGACAGTTACAGTCTGTACGCGCGTACAGTGTGTCCGTACGAGCCAGGGGGACCAAGGTCACTTTAAGAATTAAAGTCAGTCTGAGCCAGTTGTGATGGATGCGTGTACATACGACCAGGGGTTAGGACGCGTTCGTTGCTAGGGGTGCAAGGTCAAGATACATAAGTGTATGCGCTTGTGCGCACGAACGGACAGGTTGTGTTTAATTGATGTTTGGCTTGCTTGCTTGCCAGCGGGACGCTAGCTGTTAATACAACACAGATCCCCACGCACCAGCTGTGTGTAGTTGAGTAGAAACAAGAGCAAGCAGTTGGGATAGCAGCTGTGTGTCTTTAATCGAGTCGCCTGGGTGCAATGAGGCTGTGTGACAGCAGGCGTCCTGGTCCTGTGCTTAAACACATGTAAGGACCAGGTTCATTCGTTGCTCGATGGTGCCGTACGCCTCCCACGTGGCTCCATTCCTTACACAGCAGGTTGGCAACTTCGTACAGCAGCACCCCTTGTCTGGATAGTGCTTACATCAGCTGCATGGCCCGTGTGTCACAAAGGGGGGTCATGCGCGTACGGCAGGGGTACGTCGGGGTGCCTGTAACTGCTGCCGGTAACACGTTTAGCATGTTTACGTGCAGGACGGCTCTCAGCTGCCCTACCAGAGCTTCACCCTGCGGCAATCCCGCCCACGAGAAGTCCGCACATGCAATGGTATTGCCATGGTATGATGACTGATGCAGGATTGGAAGAACACAGGCTTCATTACCAAGTATACGTACATCCAAAGTACGGTCCGCCATTCCGCTCGTATGGCGTAACTTTCAAAACGTTACATAAGTGGTCCCACACAAGGTAACCTGTCGTGTTGATTCTATATCTTTTTAACCCTTGTCCAGGACCTGATTGGGGCCTAATGACGCAGCTGGCAGACTTTAGCTTCAATGTTGGAATCTCCGAACGAACAATATTGCAGTAGAACTGAGGGGGCATTTGTAGTTACCCCGTGTATGGCAGCGGCATCGCGGCATGGCGCCACAAATGGCAGCCTCGCAGCCTGCAGTTTCGTGTAATGGAGCGCAGTTGCAATGAGTTTCAGTAGATAATAGAAGTGTGGAAGGTTAATTTAAGTATTAACTCGCCTTCTCTACACACCATTGGCATTCGTCGGCCATTCGTCGTGGGTGTCGGTTGCTTGCAATAACTAAGTGGCAACCATGGCGATATACCTACCTGTATTACCTCGACACATTATGCATAGCTTTTTACTCCGCTGGGCTTGCCATTGTCCTAAAGGGACCAACCGTGGCCGTTGGAACCGTACAACGTGCTTCCTTTTGGCGCCAAAGCAAAGCGCAGCACTAGTCTCATCGATAACACGAGGTGTTGGTTAATAATGTCCAGATACAGTGTTCACATATTCATTCATTAAGTCTAGTGTTGGTTTCCCACAGATGGGCTTTTGGTACTAAATTGCTTTTTTACAACTTTCAGTATAAACTTAGCACCCGAGCCTAAAACTGCTAAGCTACACTAATGTCTGAGTGGTTTACAAGCACCGGCGAGGAACTAGGGGGAAAGCAGGGCCTCGTAACGGAGATTCTGTGCGAGCTGCCACCCAAGCCTACGCAACGCATAGCTGAAGTTCTGCATGGGCGACAAACATCTATTGCAGTGAAGCAGAATGAACTTCATGGTTCGTCACTTGTCCTTGCTTCTTGTCATTGCGTCATTGCTGGCAGCGTAAACCACCAACTACGCCTCGCTCTCTCGCTTGGCTACAGATGATGACATACGGACCTTTCCACCGCTCGTTAAGGGCGAAGAAGCGACCTCACGGAAGCGTCGGGTGCTGGCGCTGCGGACTGCGGCAGCAAAGCTGGAACGGGCCTTCGAGGTGCTTGCTTTCACACAGCGAAGTAATTGCGCCCAAGCCGCTTAATACCCCGTGCGTTCCAAGCCTGCTAGGTTGTCATCTTATCCATTAGCCAAGGACCAAACGGACATGTCTACTGCAGCAATGGACATCTGTTCGCTCCCAACCCACCTGCCCCTTCCCAACAGGCGTTTGGTCGTGAACGCGACCATGAGGACTTCCAGCGGCTCTGGGACGACTTCCTCGCCCATCACACGCCGCAGCGGCTGCTGTCAGCTCCTCAGGCGCCTGCTCCCTGCATCCCAGCCGCCGCTGCTACTGTCTCTGCTGTAGCGGCTCCTGCTCCTCCCACGGCGCATGCCGAGGGGCCCCGGGGCGCTATCCCCACGCTGCTGCTCTCAACCAACGGCGCCAGTCCGGCAGACAGATTGGATTTGTACGGAGCCTTCGCGTCGTACCTGCGAGAACAAAAGGTACTTCGAGAGCAGCTACAGCTCTCATTCCAAGCACCCCTATACACACCACCCCAATTTTCCTAACACACCACCCCCACCCTCCCCCCAGGGTGCCTACGTGGCGCTTCTGCGCCCCGAGGATCTGGCAGGCGGGGTGGGCGGGTGCTTCGGAGCCGCCCTCGCGCAGCTGAGTGGGCTGGCGGAGGCGGCGTCAGCGGAGGACGTCATGGTGGGGGCGGGGAGGGATGGGGGCGGGGAGGGATGGGGGCGGGAGGGGGGGCGGAGGGGTGGGGGTGGGGGGCGGGTGTGGGGTCGTAGGGGGGGGGGCGGCGGGGTCGACAGAGAGGTATTAGGGAGGTGGTGGTAATGGTAACGTAGCTGGTAATGGTTGTCATGGGGTTTAGGTTGGAACTACTGTGGTAGTGGAGGCTTATTAAGTACAGGCGTCATGCTCCACCGGCCACACAACCGCAGCCCTCTTCTTCTCTCTCCTGGCTCCGAAACCCGCGGATTACACCCGCCTTCCCCCGCAGGCCCTGGTGTCCTGGTACGAACACGAAACCGGCCGCAGCCGTACCGCCCTCCCTGCCGCCACAATCACCACCAACGCACTTCAACCCCTAGCAACCACCGCAACCGCCACCATCGCCGCCACACCCGCCAAGGGCGCCAAGACTCCAGGGAAGGCAGGCGGCAGGGCGGCGAAGACCCCCTCAGCCAAGACACCTGCTGCCAAGACGCCCGGTCGCGGGGGCCGTGGGGGCGCCGCCTCCGCTGCTGCCGGTGGTGGTGGTGGTGTGGAGGGGCAGGCGGGAGGCCCTGAGGAGGACCCCAGTGGGAAGGAGAACGCGGGCGGTGGGGAGGCGGCTGGCGGCGGGTTGGAGGGCACGGTAGCGACTCGGCTGCGAGCTCGGGGGCGGGGGCTGGCGGGTGAGGAGCCGTTGGGAGGGGTGATGGGAGGGGAGGGGCTGGGCGTGAGGAGGAAGGAGGAGGAGGAGGAGGAGAAAGAGTGGACGCTGGACAGGAGGGGACGCTCGGAAGCCCATTGTGTATGTACCTCTTTCTGCCCGTTACACCGCTCGTGCCCCCTAACCCAACCACCCCCCCCACCTCCCGTCTCCCGCCTCCCACACCCCTCATGCCCCCCTCAGGTCAGCAAGCCGCGGCCGCTGCAGCGGAGGCGGAGGCCCGCGCCGCCCGGGAGGCTGCCGCTGCCGCCGCGGCTGCCCGCAACGCCTGCCGCCACGTGGTGCTGCTGGTGGAGGGGGTGGGGCGGCTGGCGGACCGCAGTGTGCTCCGGTCGCTGCTGGCGGCACTGCACGGGGAGCGACACCGGCTGCCGCTGGTGCTGGTGCTGGGTGGGTGGCGGGAGGGGAAAAAAGAAATTCCAAAATGTCGTGTGATAATGAGGATGGGGTCGCTGCTACGGTTGGGGGGGATATGGAGGTGCTGTATGGGCCCTGTTGCCCGTCCGGATACTGCTTGGAATGAGCTCTGTCCTCGCTCTTGCCCCCTCTTGAGGGGCCATGTTGTCTATGCTGTAACCTTTCCTTCGCATGCTGCATGCCTCTCGCTGCATGCCCCAGGTCTGTCCTCCCCCGCTGCGCTGTACGGCGGCAAACTGCCGGCTGACGTGGCGGGGCTGCTGCAGCTCTCGGCGGCTGAGCTGGCGCCGCACCCGCACCAGCTGCACCGCCTCTTCCAACGTGAGGGGGTGGGGGTGGGGGTGGGGGCGGGCGTCTGGGGCCTGGGGTGGGGGAGACACCGAAACGTTCCTTGCGAAGGATACCAAAAGTACTGGGTAATGGGGGACGAGGAGATGGCTAGAGGGTTTTGCATCGTGAACTTGGGGTTTGAGACGCAAAACTAGAAACAATCGCAGTTGGAACGCGTCAAAAATGACGCCCTAGGTCGCTTCCTCTCTCCCCAACACCCTCCCACCACCATGCAGACGTACTGCTGGCACCACCTGCCGTACCAACCGCTCCGGCTGTAGCAGCAGCAAACGCCGCAGCCACATCCGCTACCGCCTCCAAATCCTCTACCGCTGCCGCCGCCGCCGCATCATCCGCTGCCGCCTCTGCTGCCGCCGGGGCGCTGCTGCTGCTGGACGGGGGGTGCATGCGGGAGCTGCTGCTGCAGTCGCGGCTGCTGGAGCCCTCCCTGGCCAGCCTGCAGGTGGGGGGGGTCAAAGATCATACCAAACCATAGGAGACCACAAGTTAGGGCAAAGCAATGGGGGAGGGTAGCCGCATGTCCCCATCAGAAAGGGGTAAAGCCCGAAGAACGGTAGCCCCTAGCCTTTGATGCTTCCGCTGCACCTTCTTCGCTGCAACGTCGTACTTAATCCGCCCCATGTCGCATCATGTACCGGCGCTTCCCCACGCAGGCTGCCCTCCTCGAGGCCCACGAACAGCACTTCCGGCGGGAGCCCCTGGCGCCCCTGGCACTGCTGCCGCTGCTGCAGCGGGCGGAGGAGGTGGCGGAGGAAGCCGCCGCCGCAGCGGCCGCCGCCGCCAGACGTGGCCGGAAGCGCGCCGGCGACGACAGCAGCAGCAGCGACGAAGATAGTGATAGCAGCGGCGAGGGTGATGGTAAGAAGTCGGGCGGTCGCGGGAAGGGGAACCGTCCTTCCTCGCCGTCCTCTTCGTCTTCATCGTCTTACGTGTCAGTGGCTTCCAAGGAGGATGAGGGCATGGAGGTCCAGGGGGCCGAGGATGCTGCCACCAGCGGCGACGCCGGCGGCGGAGGCGGAGCAGCCGGCAGCTCTCGGCCCGGCGGGGTGGCGGCGGCGACAGCGATGGATGACGCCTGGCTTGAGCGACGAGTACGACAGCACCGGGAGAGGCTGACGGCGGCGGTGGCGGAGCTGCCCGCGGAGGTGGTGAAGGCCGCCGCCGCCGCTGTGAAGACCGCCGCCGCCGCCAGTGGCGCTGCCGCAGCGGCGCCGTCGGGTCGTACGACAGCCGCCGAGGCGACGGCGGTGGTGTGCGACGCTGTGACGGAGGCGTTCTCTGCGCTGTCTTCCTGGCGACTGGGGCTGCAGTGGCTGGCAGTGCTAGCGGAGGGCACGGGTGAGGCTGACCCGTGGGTCGGTTACGGGGCAAGGGGAGAAACGGGTCGGGGCACAGTGGACCGCATTTCAGAGACTTTACCTTCAAACACGCTATTGTGCATGCGGATCAAAAATGAAGCCGCAGCGGTTGGCTACAGATAGTGTTGCACCCTCTTTTCTGTCCTGCTCTTCTGAAGGCCCCTCCATCTCCAGGTGTTCACATGATCCCCTCCATCTGATCTCTTGCCATGCAGGCGCACCGAAGCAGATGGGTGGCCAGCGGTACAGCCTGCCCGCCCTATACATCGCCGCCGCCAGCCCGCGCTTCTGGACCTCCTCGGTCGCCGCCGCAGCTGCAGCAATCGCCGCCGCAGGCGCCGCCGCGGGCGGGCTACGGGCGCCGCCGGCGGCTGCGTCGTTGTCGCTGGGGGAGATCTTGATCGGCGGCGTGTTGGGACCCGCACCCTCGGCGGCGGCAGCGGGAGCTGCGGGCTCGTCGGCGGCAGGGGGGGCAGGAGGTGCCAGCCGGGCTGCTCTCCGAAACCTTTCCGAGGAGGTAACAAAAACCACCTCGGTGAAGCAAGCCTTGAGCGCTATGTGAAGCGATGTAACGTGCACATGCGAGAACCCCAGTGGCGGTTGTGTGCATGTTTCAGGCGACCCTTTCCTGGACACCCAGCACCCTAGGACGTGTGCTGTTGAGCATCGGCAGCACCTCCCCGAAACTCTCCCTCGCACCCACACGCCTCCAGGATCTGGAGCTACTGCTGGGGGACTTGTCGGCTCTGGCGCGGGAGGCGCTGCTGCGGGGCTGGATGCCCTCGGCCGGGGTCATGCGGGCCAGCAGGGGCCTGGAGGTACGAGTGCGGGATGCGGGTGCAAAGGGGCGACAAGGGGACTGCGAACCACTCACACCCAGCCATGCATACATGGGCGTTCACCGTCATAAACACCTACACGTTATACCTACTCATACGCCATACCGACCGTGGACAGTCTAGGGAAGCTTGACTGCCTCGACTTTGTTGGGACTCGACTCGACTCGAGTGCGACCACCTGGGAAACCTTTTGTGACTTCCCACACACCCCAGGAGCTGCGGCGGCGGCACCGACTGGAGAGGGCCGCACAGCAGCAGCAGCAGCAGCAGGCGGGGGGTGTTGAGGGCGACGACACGTCACCGGTGCGGAGGCGGCTCGCGGCGCAGGGGCTCACCAGCCCCCCAACTGCCGTCAAGATGCAAAGCATGCTGGAAAGGCAAGTGCTGCTGGGTTAGTACCAACGGGGTACCATAGTATCTCGTTAGTTGAATTTGAAGCTCTGCTGTCGATTTACTTTGTTTGCTGGTAGGGGTTGTGGGGCTGTGTTCTGATGTGTGCTCCCTGTCACCCAGCGGTACTACTGCCACTCCGTCCTTATACTACTTCCTATTCGTTCGTTGTGCCGCTGTCGAACCCTACCAACCCGCCCCCCAGACTGGGCGGATTGAACCCCATACCCGCGCCAAAGCTCCTCCAACCCAACGACGACTCCAGCAACCCCCAACCACAACAACAACAGCAGCAGCCGGCAGCAACGGGGGCGGCAGCCGGCCGCAGGGGCGCTGCTGCTGCTGCTGGCAGCGGCAGTGGAGGGGCGCATGCGGCCGCACTCAAGCTGCCCTCCTCCGGCATGACTCAGAGTGGGTGGACAGGGGGGCATGCGGGACTGTGCGGTGGTGGTTGCGGGTGTAGCGGTGGTTGGTTGGAACTGTCGTACAGTGTGGGCCCTGTCGTACAACGCCTCCCTTTGCCCCCACCCCAATTCCTGCTCCCCTCCCCAACCCCCCTCTCCGGCTTTCCCCTCCAATCCCCCGCAGCCAAACGCCAGCGCGACCAGGCGCTGCTGGCCGCAGTGCAGCAGCAACGTGCGGCAGCAGCGGCAGCAGGGTCGGCTGCTGCTGCTGGTGCTGGTGCTGGCAGCGGCAGTGGCGGTGCCTGCTCCTCCGCTGCTGCCGGGTCGGGCAGTCTGGCTGAGGCGGCGGTGGAGGTGCTGTGGGGGGCGCTGCGGGAGCTGCTGGGCGCGTGTCCCTTCCGCTTGCCAGGTGGGGGAGGGAGGGATGGTGGGAGGCGGCTGGGAGGAGGGTGTATGGAGGAGGTAGCGAGGGACGGAGGGGGCCCATCCACCCTTCCCTACGTGCCCGGGAAGCTCGGATGCCTAACCTCTCCCCCCCCGCTCAACCTCTCTGCTTCCCTTCACTCCCTCTCCGCTCTACCCCCTCCCTAACCCTCCCATTGCCTTGCCCTAGCCTGTGGTTTGAGTTGCCTCTGACCTCCCTCCCTCCCTCCTGCTCCCACCCGCCCCCTCCCTCCCTCCTCCCTCGCCAGGTGCCAGCGTCTTCACGTTCCGCGACGCCCCGGGTCTGCAGCGGCGGCTGGTGGGCGCCCCCTCCCTGGCGCTGCACACCGCCCTGGCTCAGCCGGAGCTGGTGCTGCAGGAGCTGGTGCCGGGGTGAGGGGGCGGGGAGGGGGGGAGGGGGGTACAGGAGGAGGGGGAGGGGTGTACAGGAGGGGGGGAGGGGTGTACAGGAGGAGCGGGGGGAAAGATAAGTGGGAGGGGGGGAAGAAGAGTTTGTCAGAGGGGCTTTGGTCACTCCTGCTGGGTTCTTAACCCCCTCCTGTCCCCGTGCTGAACTGCTCCCCGCCCCCTCACCCGCCTCACGCTCCCGCCCGCCCCCCCAGTGTGCACGCGGGTCAGGAGGACGCGGCGCTGGCCTACCAGCTGCTGGTGGGGTGTCGCGAGGGGGCGGACCTGCGCGACTGGCTGGCGGACTTTTGTGCGGCGTCGGGGCTGGGGAGGATGCAGGTAGGGAGGGGGGTGGGGGTGGGCAGGGGAAGGGAGGGGGAGGGTTCAGGGAGGGAGGGAGAGGGCAGGTTGCAGGTGCATGCGTGTATGGGTACAGGTCATAAGTAAGCGGAAGTAAGCAGCATGTGATTCTGTTGCTGTTATTGCTGTGCAGGACGTGCAAGACGAGCAGGAGGAGGAGCCAGAGGCACCGGATGCGGACGCGCAGGGGGACCGACCCATGGGTCGCTCTCGCCACTCGCGACGGCGGCAAGCGCCCAGGAAGCGCAAGGCCGCTCCAAAGCAGGTATGCTGTACTGTACGGCACCTCGTCCACTCTGGTGTGTTTGTGCTCCAAATTAAGTATACCTCAGATAGCCTCTTATGCTTCAAGATAACCCTTGCTGTGCGTCCCATATGCGCTCCCTTAAAGCACTTGTATAGAGCGTTCATGCCACTGTTTCACAACCCTGTTCTTCCCCTCCCCCCGCAGGAGATGGTCCTAGCGCTGGACGGCCCCCAAGCGGAGGCGGCGGTGGACGCGCTCGCTTGCCGCTTCGAGCAGGCGGTTCGGGAGCTGGAGGCGGTGGGGCTGTGTCGCTTCACAAAGCGACGCAAGGGGCTGTACGTGCTGCGGACGTACTTCCCACCGGAAACGGTTGCCTGAGTGTACGGCACAGGATGAAGCTGTAGCTGCTGCGAAATGGGGTGAAATGTTTATTGCTGGTTGGGGTGGTTTGGGCTGGTTGTCAGAGTAGAGTATATGCAGCTGTTGTTGCAGTGAGTGGTGTGGAAGCACCCGCAGTGTTGTGATTGAGGGAACCAAGACATCAGCAAGGACCGCGATTTGCGTGATAAGAACTCCACAAGGATGTCAAATTAGACGCATATCCTACTTTTCTACTAGACAGTATGGCGGCTTCCCGTTTGCCGTACATATGGCGTACGTGCTGTAAACATGTAAAAGTACGACGGGAGTGTATTACTTGGTGCCCATCGCCCCCTAAGATAATACCCGCTGCGTTTGAACCCTGTGGTCTGCATCCTCTTGTGTGCAATACGGCACTAAGAAAATCTTCTGGCAAACACGCTGTTAGCAACAGAAGTGAGGCCCACGCTTCGGGCTCAGGTAGTGATTACATGCAGGATGTGTTTACCCATATAACCTGTTTAACGCAGCTCCAGAGAACATTGGATTTCGTAGTGCGATACACACATATAATCCCCTAGACAGGCTATCAATGTACCTAACAAGGCTAGAAGGAAATGATGCCGACAGTTAAGCACACTGCAAAAGGAAAGGAATCATGGCACCAATGGAAACACCCTGTAAGATTCCACGTGCACACTAATACAAAGGCCATTTCCGTATCATTGATTTTCCTCGATGTGCAGCGCCATATGCGCAAAATTAGGGTGAAATTCAGCGTATTTATAGCTGAATATTACGGCTAAATTTTGCGGTCGTTAGGGGTCTTGTTACTGAGAACTGACTGCTAATGAAGTGCAGTTATCTTGCACAAGCGGTTCTGCCGTCTCATGCATCTACCAAATGGAGCGGACTGGTTGCAGCCCTCGCACTTTCCCAGGTTTCAGAGACAGCATTGGCAAACGCCCTGCCCGGAACGGTCATTCCTGGCTCAGCGCGTGCTGCTCATGGAGCACGGTTGCGCTATCTTTCTCTAAGCCAGCAACACCGTTTCAGCTCGCTAGCATTTGAGGAGGTGACGGCAGGCGCTCCGACAACAGAACACCCGGTATGTGGATGATGATGGGCAAGCGACCAACCCTTTCTCCGCCCCTCCTCCACCCTCCTTCCTTTCTGACAACCCGCCCCTCGCTTCCAACTTCCCCAATCACTTCGCAATCATTCTGCTCCTCATCCATCCCACTCTGCATCCGCTTCCCACCCACATCCCTACGCTCCTGACCCGTCCTCCCTCTTCCTTAGGTGGCATCCCCCAGCCGCACGCTCTTCATCCTTCACGGGCTGCTGGGCTGCGGTCGCAACTGGCGCACCTGGGCCCGGCGCCTGGTGGAGGGCGCGGCGGCGACTCACCCGCCTGCCGGGGGGCCCTGGAGGGCAGTGCTGGTGGACCTGAGGTGCCATGGGGCCAGCACGGGCAGGTGGGGAAGGATGTGGGGGGGGGGGCGAGCGGCTGGGGAATACGGTAGCAAAGAGGAGGTTCGCAGAGGGGCGCGTGGCTGTGAGGATAGTGCGTGTGTGGGGGGCGGTTGTTCATGCCCAGACAGGTCCCGTGTCGCCATGCCGTTCCAAGGGTGGAAAGGCCGTCTGTCCCTCCCTGGGCGGCTTTCACGTGCTGTTGCGTCCTCCGGAACCACTGAGCCGCACTGGCGACGCACCCTCAGGCCCGGACTCCACCCGCCACACAACATGCACTCCGCGGCGGAGGACGTGTCGCGGCTCATCCAGGAGCAGCTCGGGTGGGGCGCGGGGGGGGGGGAGGGGTGGGGGGGACTCGAAAGGTGCAGATAATGAAGGAATAATGGAAGAGTGAAAACTGGGTGCGGTGCATAAGAATCTACTGGTTGGATGGAGAGCATCCGCCCACTATCCAGCCCACCAGCAGCAAGACGGTGAGCTCCAAGACGTGCGGGTACCGGTAACCCTCATCACAAGCCCGCTCCCCCACCGCTCCCGTACCCTCCACCGGCCCCTTCCTCCCTGTCGCCACCACCCGGCCCCTCCCTCGCAGCTCCCACGCCCCGGGAGCCGTGTTGGGCCACTCCCTGGGCGGTAAGGTGGCCCTGGCGCTGCTGGAGCAGTGCAGCACACGCGCAACCGCCGCAGCCCCAGCCCCAGCCGCCGCCGCCGCGCCGCATCATCATCAGCTACCGGTAGCCTCCGGAGCGGCAGGGACGACACCGCCCCCATCACTGCCAGGATCAGCACCTCCACCTCCTACACCCATGTCATGCGTTGAGGGGTCGTCCGCAGGAGCAGCAGAGTCAGCAGCAGCAGCAGCAAGGCCGCAGGTTCAGGCCGCCGCCGGCTGCTCGCATGCCGCCGCCGGTGCCGCCGCCGGTGCCGGTGCTGCTGCCTGGTGTGCTCCGCCCCGGCAGTTGTGGGTGCTGGACTCGCAGCCGGGGCTGGTGGCGGCGGAAGCGGATGTGGGGACGGGCGTGTCTCGGGTGCTGAGGATTGTGCATGTGAGTGGGGGTGTTGGGGGGGTTAGTTACCTTGGGTTAATCTTGACTGTTGCACTGCTATTGTGTGGTACGGTTACGTGCCTTGTACGTATACATAATCATGCAGCTAAGGCATATCAGGGTTCACGGTTCGAAGGGGTTGTGCTGCACCTAGAGGTTTAGCTTTCGGACAGGGTGCTGGAAGGGAAGAGGGAAGGGAGGGAGGGAAGCTAAGAATGGTGGGCTGGGCTAGGGGTACGGCGCCTTCAGTCGGTTTTTGGATGTCCATGCAATGTAGGATCGCAAGCAAGCATGGGGTCATCGAGCCTGCAGCACCCCCCTCTCTTCCGGTTCCTTCCGCCCGTTCTTCCAACCCCCACAAACCCCATCCATCCTCCCTCCCCCTTCTTCGCCATGCATCCACCCAAACCCCTCCCCCACTCAACCCCCCCCCCCCCCCGCAAACTGTGTGTTTCTCCCCGCAGTCCGTCCCGCTGCCGGTGCCCAGCCGCGCCTGGCTGCTGTCCCACCTGCGCCAGCGGGGCCTGCAGGAGCACCTGGTCAGCTGGCTGGCCAGCAACCTGACACCCATGAAGGGGGGGCAGCAGCAGCAGCCGCAGCAGCAACAAGGGGCGCATGGGGGAGGGCATGCCGGGGCGCCGCTGACGTGGTCGTTCAATGCGCAGGGAGCGGGCGCTATGTACATGGCGTACAGGTGCGTGTGAGAGGTGCTTGTTGGTGTTGGGGTGAAATTTTGAATGACATGTTGAAGGTAGCTACGGTAGCTACACTTTTCTGTCGAGGGTGTTTAATGGTAGTACTCGTAGACGTCCTGCGACATGCCACGATACGGTAGGTGTGCTCCATCCCTACTCTTCTCCTCACTCCTGTCCACGCCCTACCCTTAACATGCCGAATCCCTTCCAACGGCACTCACAATGCACCGGCACATCTAACGTGGTCCCACGCACATGGCAACAATCACACCGCACACCACTCCCAAACACCTGTTGTGTCACACACACACACCTGCACTCCGAACCGCTGCAGGACCACCGACTTCTGGCACCTGTTGGAGCGCCCGCCGTACGGCACTGCCGTACACCTGGTGCAGGGGGGCCGCTCCGACCGCTGGCCTTCCGAGATGCAGCGGAGGCTGCTGGATGCTGCAGCCGCAGCCGCCTCACCCGCCCCTGGAGCCCCTGCTGCGACGTCGTGTGCACAGCCCGGGGGGCGGGACCAGGGGCAAGTAGCGGGTCAGGTGCAAGGGGGGGCCCGGGGTAGCTTCCAGCACCATGTGCTGCCTGACGCGGGCCACTGGCTGCATGTGGATAACCCGGAGGGGCTGCTGAGACTGGTGGTGCCGCGACTGGGGGAGCTGTAGGTCCCATGCGGGATTGAGAGCAGGCGGTTGCGGGATGTGGTTGGAGGGACTCGGTTAGGAGCTGGGGCTTGGGCTTGGGCTCGGGCGGGACCGGACCGAAGCCACCTCGTGGGTCATGGCCTGCCGCTGTGATTTGCGCCCTTGCATTGAGATCCATGCGAAGAGGGCGGCATGGGTGTGCCTGTGGTTGCGTGCGGCAAAGTAGGCGTGCGTGTGTTGGCTCCAGCGCCCATGATGAGGGCTCAATGCGAGCATTCGTTAACAGTGCAAAGCATACCGGTAGTATAAAAAGCCGTCTTATCTTGTTTAGAACCAGCAGGGTCGCTTTTTACATGGCGAAGGACTGTTCACTTCACCATCAGCGTCTGCCGAAGAAGTGGCCCAACCTATTCTTACTTCACACGAGGGCCTACAACATGTGTGCTAACGGCCCCTCGAACAGGCACTCCCCCACACACACCCATGCCGCGCTTGGAACCTCGACACGGCTCCTCCTTTCATCCCCACCCGCGCTTATTTGACTGCATGACCACCCCATGATCCCCAAACGCAACGCCAAGAAAGCTTTTCAGCTGCGACTGCTGACCCCTTTTCACGGCGTCAATCAGGAAAGACCTCTTCACGGCTTGCACCGGGCAGGCAGGCACACGAAGGACACACTGCCAACCCACATCACACCACACACCTCATTTCATCTTCCGGCAATCACAGTACGTTCCAACTCGCGGCCAATTTTTCTCAACACACCCCTCAGTCCAGTTCACACCTTACTCAGCCCTTGTAATGCATCGCATGCACCCTCTCATGCGCTACTCTCCTGCTGCTAGTGCTACCCGGTACGTCACGCATGCGGCCTCTGCGTCTGCATGTTGCTGCTGCCGCCGCCCACGCAGCCGCTCCGTTTCATGTTCTCCTGCGCCTGCCGCAAGCACATTTGCAGCTCCTCGTAGTGCGCGTCAATCATCCAGCGAATCTCAGCCGACACAGTCCCCGGATGTCCCGCCGGGGGCAGCAGCAGGTGCGCGGAATGCAGCGAAGATGGGTTGACAGTGCCCAGGTCGAGCAGCGCGGGGTGGGGTGTTGCCGTCCCTGTGGGCTGCTGCTGCGGGGGAGGAGGAGGAGGAGGCTGCAACATGGCGTGAGGTGTTGCGGCCTGGGGGTGAGGCGCAGGGTCCAACTCTAGGCGCTGCTGCTGCTGCGCCGCTACCACCGCTGCTGCTCCTCCTCTTGCCGCCGTCGTCGCCGCCGAGACGTGGTGTCGGAATTGCTGCTGGTGGTGGTGGTGGTGGTGCCGCTCCTCGTAGTCTTCTTCTTCCTCCTCTCCTTCGTCGCCATCATAGCCGTCTTCCTCCTCCTCATCCTCGCCCTCTCCAAAACCCTCCTCACCCTCATCCTCCCCCTCATAGTCCTCGCCCTCCACCCCCTCCTCTTCGGCACCCCCATGCCATCCCTCCTCTCCCTCTCCCTCCTCCCATTCCTCCTCCTCCATCCCCTCGCCTTCCTCTCCCTCCTCCTCAATCTCCACCTCCACTCCCGCCGCCGCCCTCACGCCCACAGGCTCTTCCGGAGTGGGCGGCGGCAGCTCAAAAGGCTCCGGAACCGCCACCCCGGCCTTGCCGCACATGTCCCGGGTACGGCAGGCGAGATCCCGCAGCGCCACGGCAGCTGGGTAGCGGTGGTCATAGCTGCTGGGCGCGTCGTCCCTGTGGTGGGATGCGGGCGAGTACGGGTAAACAACAGGAAGCCGACGGACTGCATGACACCTCGTACAACACAGGCGCATGCAGGGGAGGGGTAGTACGGCAGCACGACACTACGGAGGCGGTACCGACAGACACCACTCCGAAACCACCCTCCACCCCTTCCTTGTGTTTATCCCTCTCACCACAGCAGGGAGAAGCGCGCGGTGGCCGCCTCCACCAGCGTCTCCAGGGCGGCTGCGAAGGAGGCTCCCACTCGGGACAGCAGCTGAGCGACCTCCTGCTCTAGAGCAGCTGGGGGCGGGGGGTTGGGGGCGGGGGTTGGGGTGGAGGTTTCCGTGTGTATGTATGTTACCACTGGTCCAAACGGGCTGTAACTGGCTGGTCATCTTGTACTGGTATAACCTTATATGGGTTACGAAATTCGGGGCACGACAACACTCGCCTTCCCCCCCTCCCGCACGTAAGTCCATTACTCGTACTGGCTTGGCTAATTCGGGATGGGCGGGTCGGGCTGGCTCACATGTTGCAACCCATGTTGACGCCTTATCCCTCAGTCAGTTAGTTGTTTCCTCTTTACCCCTCCCGCACGCCGCCGCCCCCACTCACCCGCCGCCTCCCGCAACGCCGCCGCCCCCACCGCCTCCACGCGTCCCTCCACCGCCGCCTTCATCCGCTTGTAGCAGCCGGTGCCACTCTCCCAGGCCGCCTGCTGGTACGCCGGCTGCAGCGCGGCACGGACTCGCGGCTCCATAACGTCCCGTGAGAGGTCCCGCGCCGCGCCCTCCACCTCCGCCAGCGCCCTGTCACGCCAGGCAGCCAGACGCCGCTCCTCGTCCCGACGCACCTGTGCACGCGTGCATGCAACGTAGTCAACATACGGTACCACAAGAAACCGCTCCGCCAGTCAATTAGTCAGTCATCTGTCAGTCACTTTTTGCTCAAGTGGCGCCCCTTCGCTTGTGTGCAACGGGAACGGCACGAAACCCACGACGCCACGCCGCCGCCCCCTACCTGCCACCCTCCTTCCCTTCTACTACTCCCTGCTCCGCCATCTCCCCCTCCCACCCCACCCCCACCTGCGCATGCAAGCTGTCCAGCTGCTGCGGGCATCCCGCCAGCCGCTGCGCCACCTGCTGCCGTACCGCCGCCACGAAACTGTCCAACACCTCCAACGACCAACTAACCAGGTCACTGAGGGACGGCGGGGGATAGGGGGATAAATAGGGATACATATTCCGCTTTAGGCTGGTTAGTTGGGTTAGCGTGTTGTAGGGGGGAAGAAGAAAACCATGCGTTGATTGATAGGTGGTGGTAGGGAAGGGGGGGGAGGTACAAAGAAGCATAAAGCAGTTTCCGTGAGGTTAGGGGTCAGAGGCCTCGGCCTGGCAGCAATGACCGTACGACAACGGTCCGGCGAGGTGCGGCAACAGCCAACGGTATGACAAGGTGGCGCACCTGAGCCGCTGTGCGAAGCGCTTGTTGAAGATGTCGTCCCACACTCCGCCGATTCGGTTGAGAAGGGGGTTGGCGAGGTCACCGTTGAAGTCCAACGGCCCTGCGCTCGGGCTGTGGAAGACCCCGTTGCGCCGTACACATGCCTGCATGGGCGGTGGGATGGGGGAGACACAGGGGGTAGGGGGGTTAATAGGGATGAAGATTCCGCCTTACGCTGGATTTTAGACAGAAACAGAGGAAGGGGGGGGCTCAGGGAATACAAGCCAGCTCCAAGGGGCGGGACCAACTTGTTTCCTTCCCCTCCATGCACTAATGTTCCCAATATCCACAATCACAACACCGCGTCATATCTGCACACCTTCACCTACACACCATGTATTGATACATACACAAACAGCAGCAACACCAGCAGCAGCAGCACCCGCTGCGGCACCCGCCAACCTCACGTTACGTCACCTACCCTGTAGGTCGACCAGTTGCGCAACCCCCAACCCCGGGAAGTCCCCGGTGCCCTGCCCTGCGCCTCCGCCAGGCCCGCAAGCAGGTAGGGACGCAACCCGCGGTGCAGGAACTCGTCTTGGATGTGAAGCAACTGTACGACAGAGAGGCGGAGGGGGTGGGAGTGGGAATGGACGAGTGGTGGGAAGCAAGGCACTGCATGGGAGGTTGGATGTCAGTAGTGCTATGCCCAGGTGCTTTGCAATGGGAACGAATGGCGGATACCTGGATGCATGGAAAGCGGATGCATGCGCCGACGCTTCCACCACCACCACCACCTCACGCAATAGCACAACTGACTTTCTTCACCTACACATCTGCATAGTCCAGCCCCAGCCCCAACACTGCTCACTTGCACCTGGATCCTGCACCTGGATACACCGCGGCCAGTTTTCTTAACACACGCACCTGCACGTCCAGCCCCTCCTGCAGCCTCGCCCGCAGCCACTCCAGGCCCTGCCCGAACACGGCCCGCAGCACCGCAGCGGACACCCGGGGGTCCTCCTGACGCTGTATGAGGGAGGGAGGGAGGGAGGGAAGGAAGGAAGGGGAAGAGAGGGGAGGGGCAGTTGACTCTCATGGCACTCCCACACCGCTATTACAAGCACTAGGAACGAAGCAGCTCTGACCTGTCCACGTCCGCAAGCAATGGTGACCCATGGGTCACTTCATTCGCCCCCAGAACCCCATGGGGCACCCAACAGCTCCTCCCCTTCACGCCGTTCGCGCTCACCCACAACACCCCTCTTCCCCCTATCGACCCAGTCCATCGTGACATTGCGATCAACAACCCGACACACAAAACACCGCTTCCGGCAATCACAGTACGCTCCAACTCGCGACCGCTTTTTTTGTAAACACCGCTGCCCCCCGCTTACCTTGTTCAGCAGGAAGCTGCCGACCGAGTCGATGAAGGCGAACAGCGCCCTGAGGAGCTCCCGCTGCGCCCGCATGCGGCCCCGCTCGGCGGTGTGACGCACGTGCTGCCGCAGCGCCAGCACCTCGGTTTGGTCCAGTCTGAGGGGGGAGGGGGAAGGCGGGCGGGGAGGAGGGACCGACCTGACAACGCCTGCCAATCTGCCTTCGCGTCTTTCTCGCCGCATCAACCTCCTACTCTGCCTTATCCCCTAGCGTCCTGCCTCATACCCTGCCTCATCCCCCGTCCCTCCACGGCCCACCTGACAAAGGTAGCTGCCCTGCCCGCTCGCTTGTTGCGCCCCTCCAGCTTCTGAGCATCCCTAGCCGACACACAGAAGACGGGCAGCTCGGGCTCGCCCTCGCCCTCCGGCCCCCCGGTCGGCAGCTTGCCCATCTGTGCATGCAAGCAGCAGCGGCAGCGGCACCGGCAAGGGAGGAGGAGAAGGAGCGGGGTGGTTAGCCATCTGTATCAACACTTATGCGGGGTGTCTGACCCTGTGGTTGATCTTCTACTATTACAGTATTTCCCAGCCCTTCAAGGAAAAACGTGTTTCCTGGAAACCCAAGCCAGAGTGCGGTTAAAGCTAACAACCAGGCTAACAACCCTCCCTCCTTGCCGTACCTCCTTGACCCCCTCCCTGAAGTCCTGTTGCAGCCTGTCGCGGCTAAAGTTGTTCCGCGCCACAGCGCACAGCGCCTTCATGTGCAGCTCCTGCTTCTGCAGCCGCTGGGTCACCGCGGCGAGCTGGTGCTCCTCGGACTTGCGCTGCCGTACCAGGGCAACGTAGGAGGACCTGCGGGCAATTGGGGGATTGGCACCGGTTGGTGGTTACTGGTAGTTAGTTAGGATGTGGATGAAGGGCTGGATGGCAATGCGTCAACGAGCGTTGTGTTCTTTTGCAGTCGGTGTGTGCATATCCGTTTCTGCCTTACAGAGCATGCGTTATTCAAGGCGCCTAACAACAGAGGTGTACATTGCCGTGAAATGTGTGTATGTTGTCTTGCAGCCCACCTGAGCTCCGAGTACGTCCGTACGGCCTCCCGTAGCTGAGTCATCTGCTCGTCCAGGCTCTTGGACGACAGGCTGGATTGGGGGGGTATATTGAAAAGCAAGGCAACGGTGGGAGGGGGAGCAAGTGACGTATAAATCCGTACACCTGCCTTGCTCCTAGAGTCGCCATGCAGTGGCATGTGCCGTACATCCGTACATCCGTATCTTGGTGCGGTGCAAGATATGAGCACCGCAGCAGCGGAAGCAAAGCAGGGCTTAGGCATGGCTGTTCCAGTCCACCGTTTCCCATTCCCACTGTTTCCAAGCCCATGAGCCCCATGGCACAAAGCACTTAAAGATGTTACTATTTAGCAAACCCAACACTCCCGCTTGCACAGCCTTACCTGGCTAGCATCCCGGCGGCCCCTCCCTTGCCGCCCGCGTTGCCCGTCTTGCTCCTCTTCTGGGCCTTGCCGCCGCCCCTGCCACCGCCGCCTGCACCGCTGCGGCCGCTCCGCTTGCGCTTCCTACCCACGGCCCTGCCGCCACTGCCCTCGCTGCCCTCTTCCTCATCGCTGTCGGCCACCTCCACCACGTCATCCTCCGCCTCGTCTTCCTCGTCTTCGTCCTCCTCGGACCGCTGACCCCTCGCCCCCTCCTCCTCTTCGTCGCCGCTGCTGCTGTGCCCGGGGGAGTAGTCCTCATCGCTGTCCTCAATCTGTGGCAGGAGAGGTGGGTCAGAGCGGGGGTGATGAGGGCTATACAGCCACCAGGATGTTCGGGTTTCCACCGGATCATCACCATCCGGATAGAACAGCATACGGAGGGCGGTTAGGACGGTTTTCGGTTAGGGTGGGGTTGGAGCCGGGGTAAGAAGCCGATAGTATGCAGGAATCCCGTACGACCAATTTCCCTTCACAATTCCACCCCTCCCAGCTCTCTCACCTCCTCCTCCGAACCGCTGCCTTCATCTCCACTGCTGATCTCCACCACCTCCACCTCCTCCTCACCCTCGCCCTCCATGCCGCCCTCCTCTTCCTCACTGCCCTCCCCACTCTCCTCGCCCCCCTTCCTCCTCTTCCCCCCACCGCTCCCCCCACTCTTGCTCTCCCTCTTCCCGCCGCTGCAATTCAGCGGCAGCAGTTGCCGTACCAGCTCACCCAGGCCCTCCGGCCTCCTGCCCCCCGCACCCCCCTCCGCAGTACGGCAACTGTCCCGCACGCAGCGCTCAAGCAGCCGCGCCTCCCGCAGCGCCTTCTCGCAGCACCGCTGGGTGCTGCCCACCTGCTCGGCAGAGCCCGTGAAGGTGCGGGACAGGGTGCGCGATGAGTAACGGGTGAAAACCAGAATAAGCCCATGCAAGGTTGGTGGGAGATCTGGCAATGGGATCACGGCCGTCCACTCTCGGCTGCCGACCCTTGAGGGGAAGCTTTTCCTCCTCCTATCAACCGCAACCCCACCGCGTCCCCCACCCCCCGTGGACTCGTGCCTTGCGAGTGGTGGCTGCCTTGGCCTTCTTCGCCGCCTTCTCCTCCTGCCGCAGCGACTCCAGCCTGGCCTCCAGCGCCGCAAAGACCCGTGGGTCGGTGTGGCTGCGGGCACACACCTCCTCCGCCCCCAGGTCGCGCAGCGTCTCAGTCCACTGGTGGTGTGTGTTATTAGGGGGGACGGGGCGGGGCATGGCAAGGGCGGGTTTGCTTGGGGTTGCCGCATGCAGTTGCAACGTGGAGGGGGGGGGGAGGGGCGCTCCACGCGGAGAAGCTCTCAGCTCCTAGAAGCCCTGCAGAAGCCGGAGCGCAAGAAGATGCGCAAGGATGATGGACCCTCTAAAACAGTCAATCTGTCGGCCTTCAGTCAGAGCTCAAACGTCCGCCCCGCCCCGCCCGCCCGCTCCCAAGGCCCCCCGCCCCGTCCCTCACGTCAATGTCATCCGTCTTGGTGCACACAAAGGTGATGTTGTCCAGCTGACCGTCCATCATCAGCCGCCGCCGGAAGCTGCTGCCCAACAAGTCCTGAGAGGGAGGCGGTGGTTTCGGATGGGGAGGGGAGGGGGCGGGTTTGGGGAGAGCGGGTAAGGAGGAAACACAGAGGGGGGGAGCGCTGGTATGTGGGGGTAGAAGGGTGAAGAGGGTAGTCACGTAGGGCTTCACATGAGCGGCAAAACACACATGAGCCACCACCTTACACCTTCCTGCAAGATGATGGATGGCTGCTGGATACCCCACCATGTACGTACGCTGCCAACAACACGGGTGTGCTACAAGCCGCACCTCCCACCGGGCACCCCATCCCCCACCCTCGGCAGTGTCTCATTACCGGTATATGTTTTTTTACCCCCACCCCCCCCACCTTTGCCGTCTTGTCGTCCACCGCCCGTGTGATGGCGGCCACCACCCACACCGCATTCAGCTTGCGCATGTAGGCCTCCGCCACCGCCCCGCGCGCCTCGTTGGCATCGCGCACGCCGGGCAGGTCAACCAGCACTGCACCCGCGGAAAGAAGCTGCGGAAAGGGGTGGAGGGGGAAGGGGGAAAAGAAGAACACCCAATGTGATGTTGGAGAGTGGGGAGGAGAGTGGAGAATGGAGGGAGGGATGGCGAGGGATGGAGGTAACATAGGGAGGGTAACTTCGCAAACTAGGATTGTCCGTCCGCATTAAGCTGGAAGGGAGGACGGATAGTGAAATTTTAGGGCTGTGCTCAGGCTTAGCTGTCCACCCCCCCGGGGGCCTACTCCTCCTCCCTCTCTCATCACCTACCTTCCAGTTGTGTTGTATCCTGCAGACCTTGACCAGCGGCCAGGCCTGCGCGCTGTCCGCCTGGTTGTGCGAGTCCACGTAGCGCCCGATCTCACGCCTGAGGGGGGAGGGCGGGGTGGGGGCGGGAGAGGGAGATGGTTGCAGGGGCAGGAGATGGAGGCAGGGCTAGTCGGTACGAGCGGCAGCAGTGCTGCATAGCTGCTAGCAAGCATGCAAGCAAGGACAGGACAGGTGGGACTGATATGACTTTGTTCGTTTGCTGGTCGTCACATGACAATAAATGTAAAGGCAGAGAGCGAGGGTAGGAAGACTAGGAACCCTGCCTATCCGTACAACAACAACCACGAATCAGAACCAACCTCATTCATGTCGTACCAGCCATGTCGTACCTGAAAGCCCTCCTGTCATGCTGCCGGATCTGCAGGGTGCTTCCCAGCAGGGCGGTCACGGCGCTGCGGGCCGCCCGCAGCCGCTCCAACGTAAGGCCCGGACGCCGGATGGCCTCCCTGCCGTACACCGCCTCCAACATCGCCTGCATGCCGCCGTACGAGGTACGACACACGTACGAGGTACGACACACGTACGAGGTACGACACACGTACGAGGTACGACACACGTACGAGGTACGACACACGTACGAGGTACGACACACGTACGACGTCGTACAATACAGCCGCATGGAGTACTTTGGAGTTGCTAGTGAGGTTGGACTCCCAGTTCTCTTTCGCAGCAGAAGCAACAGTCACCATGACATGCGTTCGACCTTTTCAACGCCAGGGACTGATGGATGACGGAGACAACCTGCCACATGCACCAACTACCTACGTGTACCTCCCCCTTCCTCACCTGCGCCGCCCCCGCCTCCGAGCGCGTGTTGCACTCCCCCGCGGTGCTGACCCGCAGCGTGCCGTCCTCCCCGCGCAGGTCCTCTACCAGTCGCTCCAGGTAGGGCAGCCACTCCTCCTGGGGGGGGGAGGGGCGTCAAAGACCATACCAAACCATGGAAAGGGGGGGAGGGGAGGTAGGGGGGAGGGGAGGGGAGGCAGGTGCAAGAGGGGAGGGGAGGCAGGTGCATGAGGGAGGGGAGACAGGTGCAGGAGGGGAGGGGAGGCAGGTGCATGAGGGAGGGGAGACAGGTGCAGGAGGGGAGAGGAGGCAGGTGCAGGAGGGAGGGGAGGCAGGTGCAGGAGGGAGGGGAGGGGGGCAAGGTGGTGCAGCGGAGGGGAGGCAGGCGGGAGCCGCGTCAAAGAGCAACCACATTACAGGGCAATTCACAAGCTGAGGCAAAGCAATGGGGATACCCCCTCCACCTGCCCGCACAGCTCACCAACCCGCCCCCCCCCCCGCCCCCCCCCCCCGCTCCCACCTTGCTCAGGAACTCCACGGCTGCCTGGTAGGCGGGCGAGGGGTTGTACGACACCTCGATGGGGCAGCCCGTGGAGGCGCGCATGCCGTTGGTGGGCAGGATGTCCTCCTCACCCAGCAGCGCGTTCAGCAGACTGGACTTGCCTGGCGGGGGGAGGGGGGGCGGAGGGGAGTGGGGCGAGAGTCGCGGCGCGGATTAGTGTGCCCCTGGCTCCTTCTCGCTCCCTCGCAATGTTTCGTATAAGGCTCTGAACGGACGCCCCCACCCCCATCCCACCTGCCCCCGTGTTGCCCACCACCCCAATGGTGGTCCGCGGCAGCTGGCAGCGCCCCCGCAACTCGCCCAGCTCCGCCCGCCACAGCCGCGACATCTCCGGGCCAGCCAGCGGGGAGGGCAGCTCGGGGCCCGTTGCGCCGGCCACCGCACCTCCGGCCACCGCAGCATTGGTGGTGTTGCTGCTGCCTGGAGCGCCTGCAGCGCCTACAGCAGCAGCAGCGGCGCCTGTGTGGGGTGAAAGCAAGAACGTGGAAGGAGGAAGTGGAACGGGCAACTGGGAAAGTGTCCACTGAGGCGTGTTGTATACTGGGCCGTACTCCGTACTCCGTATCCCACCTCACCCCGTTTGACTTGTCGCTGACCCCTCACCTCCTACCCCTCCCCCAGTTGTTTGCATTTCTTATATAATTTTCCCCCTCCCCTCAAGCCATCAGACCTTACCCGGCATCTGCTGTGGAAACAGCAGTGCATGCACGCTGCCAATGATCGCCTCGCACTCCGCCTGGGCATCCGGCTGACCATCGGAGGTCTTGGACTTGTGGCTGGGAGGCACAGGGCCCTCCTGCTGCTCTTGCTGCGGCTCTTGTACGACATCCGAGTCGTCATGCTGTACGACAGCGGATTCTGAGGGGGCGCCCGATCCTGGGGCCGCAGGGGGATGATCGGACGAGGGCTTTGCAGACAGGGTCGCTGCTTCTTCCGCAGGTTGTACGACACCCGCTTCGATTCCGGATCCTGGATCTGTCTCAGGCTGTTGTACGGTATCAGCTTGAACGGCTTCAACCATGGAAGCGTCCATGGGGCTCTCCTCTGCACGTGGGTGATCAAAACCTTCCACCGCCATCATTTCGGTATCAGGAGCTGCCGCCGCAACGGCAGGAGCAGCAACAGCAGGAGGAGGAGGGGCTGCGAAGGCCACGGGCCGAGAGGGGCCGGCTGCCTCAGTAGTTGCGATTACAGGCGTCTGAAGGGCACCGGCGGGGGCTCCGGGGGTAATAATGGGACTTGGGGCCTGATGCTGATGCTGTGGCTGTGCCTGCTGCTGAGGGAGGGTAATGGATGCGGATGCTGAGGGGAGTTGCCCCTCCTGTTGTTGTTGTTGAAGGGAGGAGGTTGAGGGAGGCATGGAGGCGGGCTCCAGGGGGCCGAGAGGGGCTTCTGCGGAGGCCGGCGGCTCCCCTTTGATGTGAGTCAGCAGCAGGGAGGGAGCTGGGTTGCCGCCTGCATGGGGTTCCAGGTTGCATGCGAGGGTTCACAGGTAAGTTAAGGGTGGCTGTCAAGCGGTTTTGACTTGGTTGTCAGTAGGGCGCGCGTGAGGGATAATGCTGGAAGAGTACAACGTGGTTGTGGCATGTCATGCACATGGCTAGAGCCCCAACCGCGCTTCATATGGGTAAGGCAGCCGCCCAACCCATATGACCTTGCATACCGTCTTGAGAGGAAGCCAGTGCGGGCGGGCGACCAGCGGTAGCTAAGTGGCCAGCAGGCGGCGGTGGAACCACATCTTGGCAGCTGGCTCGCGGTCCATCGAGCGCTAAAAATGTTTCCGATGCTTGGAACCCCGCGGCCGCAAGAGATTGCATTCCCTGCAAATGCAAACGTAGTAAAATTATTGGAACTAACAGAGTTAATGATTTCCTGTCTTCGCCAATGGATGTTGGCGACTTGTCTTTGACCACCACCAAGGCGACGAACGGCGTCTGTTTAAGGCTCACATTCAGCTGAGCGTTAATGCTACGCGACCATTAGCCTACCAGTTGCGCGTCTCCTTCAGAAGCGCACAGTAGGTATGCGACATCCGGCTCATCGGGCGGTGCGGGAGCTCCAGCGTCTCCAAAGACGACCTCGTCGCCAACACCAACAAAGACTCCAACTCCCCTTGATAGACTGACGCATTCGCCGCTAGCGCGCTGGCACCAGGCCGTCGCATTGCGCGCGAGAAGGATGACCTGCACACCTTCGACTGTGCCAGGAGCCGGCACCACCGACAACGCCTTAAGCAAGTTGGCTTTAGGCAAGTGTGTTGTCAAAGGAAGGTTAAATGTAGAGGGAGCATCAGGCGGGTGACCCGCTCCAGTTGCCTCGAAGTGGAGCATCATTGCAGACGCATAATAAGTTTAGTAGTTCGAGGAACTCACGGTAGGCTTATTCCTACTTCAGCGTAAAACGATTGCAGTTGAGTCAATTCGCAATGAGCGGGAGCGAGAGAGACGCACCCGCCAACGAATTTGAAAGGTTTCGGAGGTGAAGAGTATTGAGCGGCGCCAAACACAAGCACTTCACCTTGCAGGGCTAATTAAAAGTGCCTATTAGGGCTTTCCTTCGGACTTTTGCAAGAGGGCGTTAATTGTTCTTCGGAAAACCCAACGTTCGACGGTTGCAACACCGCAGCACAAGCGACAATACCATTGAGGCACATATGTACCAGCAGCGATATCAAAACATTTTGGGTTCTTTTATTTGCAATCGTTTCGCTAGTACACCAAGGTCGGGTTTGTCGACGGTCCGGGCGCAGTGGGCTTGCACAGCGTACAGTAACCCTAACAGCCCAGGTAGACCAGCTCAGCATCCAGGCATACGTAAGCAAAATTTCTTGCTCGGGAAGCGGGCAAATGGCGCTCTTGAACATTGTTCCTTGTCGCCCCATCTTCTCGATGGCATCCGGAACCCCTGGCTTGGAGGCAACTCTGTTGTCTTTCTTTGAGGTCGTGATGCATCCCGACCTACACACCAGACATTGCGCAATCCTCCAATCGCCTTTGCATATCGTACCGGTAAGTAAGGCTCCAGTGATGCCAGTCCTGGCCATTATCTAGCGCTGGGACTGCCTTTCTGACTTGGAACTACCTATCGCCACTGAATGCCATTCCTGACACTTCATCCGTATACGGTGTTTGGCCGCCAGCCGACATCTACCACCAGGCGTTGCGTTCCTCTGCCGTACAATAGAACCCCTCCACACGTTGCTCTAGACACCTCAGTACACACACACCTGTAACACCGACATGCGTCGTCAACCCACCACTCTTCTTACATCCAGCACCAGCTATTTAAGCAGTTATTGCGTTATGGTTCAGGTTTGGTTACCTCTGTTCTACCTCTTTTTGCTTGTACTTGCGGTTCACATGCGACCCTATCCCAACTGCTTGCTCTTGTTTCCGCTCTACTACACACACAACCGTAACAAATTGCAGCTTACCCGCAGTTCCTTACAACACCTGCTGGTCATGTCAACATCCGGGTGCAGGCAGTTGACATCGTCATCCCCCACACATGCACTTCGTAGCCTTTCCGGTCCTTAATGACTCTCCCCGACCGGTAGCCCTTGGAGTATCCGAACCTCAAACAAATCCAAACCAAGGTGCAAACCCACACGTCAAACAGCCTGGTTCTCCATTCGTTCCAGCCCGTCCTCTCGTGTCAATAGCCATAACAACGAGACTACAGCGTTTATTGGAGGCTTCCTTCACAACGTTACCAACCAGACGTCCCAACAACCGCTAACAACACCAGCCGCCAACTCCCAACCACCAGAGCCGCCCTACACAGCTTCCTACCGGCCCCCTAGTGCTATGGCGTCCCCATGCTTGCAACCTGCACCTTCACCTCCTCCGCCCGCAAGCTACGAAAAGGCGTTACTGCAGATGTCAGGATCGCGAGTGCACGTGCTTACATCACCCCCCCTCCCCCTGCTGCCCCCAGCCGCGGGTACACCGCCTCATGCAGGAACGCCACCTCCCGCTGCCACAGCTCAGCGCGGCGCTGCGGGTCACCGCACAGCGGCCGCACCTAGCAGGGCAGCAGGGAGGAGGGGGGCAGGGGAGCAGGAGCGGAGACGTGAGTACATGCACAGAGAGGTGTGTGCCTGTTGAAAAGCCGTGTGCTTCTGTGGTCGGCCCGGGCATTACATGTTACGTGTCACCCTCCACCCGCCCCTACCCTTCGCAGTCCCTACCTTTTGGCAGGACAGCTGCCACTCCTTGCGTCGCTTGGCGGGGCCGCTGGGCCCGGACAGGCTGGCGGTGGTGGCAGCGGAGGCGAGGCTGCAGGTGCTGCCAGCGCGCTGGGACTCCTCCTCCTGCAGGCCGCGGAGGGCTGCTGCATGCAGGGGGGGGGCAGTGCGGATGGGGAAGCACACGCAGAAAGGAAGTGGAAGAGGTAAGAGGGACTTAGAAGGATGGCTACCGATATTGCCGCAAGGTGGTAAGGGCCATAGGGACCTTGTCGCTCTTGCCTTCATCCTTTTTGGATGCACGTTTGAAGCCCAGCTTGCCCACGACTAGCACGTATTGACCCTGCAGGCGCTGATTAGCGCTAGACCTGCTGCATACGGTGATAGGCGGCCCCGTGCCATCTGTAACCTCAAAGGATGACTCGTCCGCGTTAACTACGTGCCCCTGCGACCGGACCGGGAGGGTAGCTGGGAGGCAGTTATGGCTTGCAGTAAGTTGTCACCCCAGGCAAGGCGATGGCTGACCTGGACCCAGGCCCTTTGAAACGCCAATCCATGAGGAGTTCTGAACTTTTTGTCTTGGCCGGCGACTAGTTGTGGGAGATGTCCTATAAGGAGCTTGATGGCAGCAGACATGGTTATTAGCGCATGATGGTGTTGCGAAAACCAAACTTGTCGACAGGGGAGGGAACATCAGTATCTATGCGCACAGATGCAAGGCCAGGTTCTGTGGTATGTTAGAATCGCGCGGTGCTTGGGCTGCCGGATCCAGATAGTTTATGTCGTTCAGGGCTTCAGGCTGTCCCTTCGCTTGGGAGACAATGAATATAAGCCCATAGTGATTTAAAGTGGCTTTTCTTCTATTAAATGCTGCTTTTGTATTCCTAAGTGCTTCTTCCTTCGCCTTGGCGGGAACTGAGGTCACAGGCCCTGCGCAAGGGCGATAGGTAGCAGCCATGCCTTCTGAATCCAGTACAAAATGGGAGGATATGGTACTTGGAGCGCTGAAGTTACTCGACGTTGAAGGCTCCTTCGCTTGGATTGGTGGACATGACGACAACGATGTCACCGGGCCCCTTCCAGCTTTGACCGTGACGGGCGTCGGACACATCTCTTTGCCCATTGGTGCTACCCATGCGGCTTCACTGCTTGCAGCTGGTGAGCCCGCCCCTTACGGCCGGGGCTTTGACACAGTGCTGGACACCGCGGTTCGGCGCGCAAGCCAGTTGGATGCAGAACGTGTTATCATCGCCCCCGAATGGCAGCCAACACTGCATAAGATTACCAAAGGTAAGTCCTGCCATGAGGCTGTAGGGGCTTTAGTGCAGCGTGTGCATACCGACACTCAATCCTACGATTAACGAATGACTATCATTAATGAATGGATGCAAGCGGGCATCAAGCAAGTCTACTCCCGTCCTTCACCCTTAAAACTCATACGAAAGAAATAAGGCAACCATTTGCTTATCCTCTCCCTTGCTCCTCCTCCCCTGCCCCCATCTCCCCAGCCGCCGCCTCGGCTCTGGGCCTGCCTGCCGCCTCCGCCTCCTCCGTCCGCGCGCACCTCTACAAGCTGCTGCTGTACGAGCCGGGTGGCCACTTTGCGCCGCATCGCGACACGGAGAAGGAGCCGGGCATGTTCGGCACGCTGCTGGTCCAGCTGCCCGTGCAGGGTGGTCACACGGGCGGCAGGCTGCGCATCGCACACGGGGGCAGGCAGGTGGTCTGGGACACGGCCGCAGCAGCCAGCAGCCGCACCTCCCCCCAGCTGAGCTACGCCGCCTTCTACGCCGACTGCGAGCACGAGCTGAGTGCGGTGGGGTCGGGGCTGCAGGCGGTGCTGGTGTTCAACCTGGTGAGGGGCGAGCCGGGGCCGCAGCGGAGGCCGCCGGGGGGCGTGGAGGCAGCGGCGGAGGCGCTGGAGGCGGCGGTGAGGGTCTGGGAGCAGCGACTGCGGGGGGACGAGGAGAAGGAGGAGGAGGCGGGAGAAGACGAGGAGGAGGACAGCGAGGAGGGAAGCAAGGAGCAGGCAGGCAGCCATGAAGAAGCATGCGAGGAGGAGCAGGAACAGGTCAGCAAGGAGGAGGCGCTCAAGGCTGTGCGGCTGGTACCGCTGGAGTATCAGTACACGGAGAAGAACCTGGGCTTCGGGAAGCTGAAGGGTCGCGACGCGGCTGTGGTTGGTCTGCTGCGCGGCTGCGAGGCGCTAGAGGTGCACCTGGCCCTGGTCACCAAGAGGGTGTACGGTACTGTGGATCATCAGGATTGGATGGCCCGGCACTTCAGCCGTGGAGGCCGCCGCCGGGGTCGTGATCGCAGCAGCAAGCGCTGCAAGAAAGTGCGGAACAGTGGATATTGCTTTGGAGAGTGCGAGTCTGATTACTACTCCAACAGCGAGGACGATGGGGGTTCTGACGATGAAAGTGATGACTCGGAAGCCTGCATGGGTGATGTTATCGAGATTGACTTCACCACAAAGGTAATGGTCTCACGGTCTGGCCGCCCTGTTGATTACTCCCGCCTGCACCTCAACCTTGACGAGCTGTCGCTAGACAGCGAGGACCCCCTGTTTGAGGAGGGTGGCTTCATGAGCTGCGAGCCCGATGAGCGGCATTACCAGGGCTACACTGGCAACGCCGGGCCAACACTGGAGTACTTCTACCATGCAGCTGCTGCGGTCATCTGGCCTCGAAGCTGCAGTCGGGTGCTGGCGAAGGCGGCAGGCTTGGATGCAACGCTGGATTTGCTGGCGCGGAGGGTCAAGGAGCTGGGGCGGCGGTTGCAGGTGCAGCAGGAGGAGCAGCAGGAGCAGGCGCGGATGCGGGAGCAGCAGGAGCAGGAAGTGCGGGAGCGGCAGCCGTTGCAGCCCATGCAGCAGCAGCAGCCACAGCAGAGACAACGGGAGCAGCCACAGGGAAAGCAGCCAGCCGCACCGCCAGGAGAATCCGCGGCTCCGGCGGCCTATGTAGCAGCAACCACTGGGACGGCTGCAGTACCCGTACGACAGGAGCCGCTCCGGCAGCACCAGCAGCAAAAGCTGCAGCAACTGCGCCAGGAGGTCCTCCAACTCCTCGACCACGTCCTGTCAGTGCTGGGCAAGAAGGAGTCCCCGGGCAGCGCTGGGACACGCCTAGAGAGCTCAGTCGTCATGCGGCTCGAGCCCTTCAGGTCCTCACCTCGGCCCCCATGCTCTCACTGCTGGGTGGCGCCGCCGCGTCAGTAGCCCGGCCTTCGCGCCTAGTCCAGGCCTTGGCTCGCTCTCCTGAGGGTCTGACATCCAGGCAGGTGGTCCCCGCCCTGGCAGCCGCTGCAGCCACACTCTCAGACCCGGGCTTCGATGAGGCTGTGGTAGCGCTGGTGCGCAGCCAGGTGCTGCAGCTAGGATCTGTGCAGGGCTGCATGCAGCTGGCAACGGAGGCGGCTGCACCCCCGGGCCTGCGCCGTCGCATGGCTGGTGTGCTGCTGGACGCCCTGTTTGGGACTCCCACGGGGGCTGGGGGTGGTGGTGGGGGTGGAGGTGGAAGTGGAGGTGGGCGGTTCGCCCGCCTTGCCTCCCCCGACGTGTGCCGGCTGGCGGCTCTGGTGTGCTGCGGCGAGCCCTGGTGGCGCGAGCAGCTGCCTAGGTTTGCGGATGCGGTACTGGCGCGAGGGGATAGCCAGTCGCTGCTGAGGGAGCTGCTGAGGCTGCCGGAGGTGGCGAGGGCGGTGACAGCGGGGGTGCCGCAGATGCGGGCGCTGGCCGAAGCCCGCTTGGTGGCCCTGGAGAGGCAGGTCGGGGCGGGTCCGCCGGTCTTCAGCTGGGCCCAGCCCAAGGCGACCTTTGTGTCGCATTACCCCCAGGTGCAGGCCTTCCTCCGCGGCCCGGAGCGGAGTATGAAGTTTGTGGGGATCTTCAATGACGTACGGCATGCGCGGAACTGGGCGAACAAATACTTTGGCGAGGATGGCCAGGGCGGTAGCGGGTACAGTGCGGAAGCGGAGCCGGGTGGTCAGGGCCGAGCTGCGTACTGCGTGGTGACTAAGACCCGGCGGGTGTACGAGCAGCAGGTAGGGGAGTACGAGCAGGCGAAGGAGGAGCTCCAGGAGCTGCGGGGCCTCCTGATCAGGGCTCAGCAGCAGCAGGAACTGCTGTTGCGGCAACAGCAGCAACAGCAGCTGTTGCTGCAGCGGCAGCACCAGGAACAGGTAATGCTCCAGGAGCAGCAGCGGCGGGAGCAGCAGGGGTTGCTGGAACAACAGCAGCGGGAACAGGAGGTGCTACTGCAGCAGCAGCAGCAGGCGCCGTTGCGCCAGCAGCAGGGGCTAACGGCGGCAACGGCAGCGATGTTGCAAGCGGCAGCTGCAACAAGAGCAGCAACAGCGGCTACAGCTGGCGGTGGTATCATGATGCCGATGGTGGTAGCGCCAACCGGGCAGCTGCCAATGCCACACAGCCAGCAGCAGCTGGTGCTGGCATCCACGCCAGGACTGATGTCTACGGGTCCTGCTGCTGCTGCTGTCCCTGCTGCTGCCGGGCTGCTGCAGCTCGCGGCGCCCATGCAGGCGGGTAGCGCCGCGCAGGCCGCCCTCACAGCACCCATGCAGGCCGCCCTCACAGCACCCATGCAGGCCGCCCTCACAGCACCCATGCAGGCGGCCCTCACAGCACCCATGCAGGCGGCCCTCACAGCACCCATGCAGGCCGCCCTCACAGCACCCATGCAGGCCGCCCTCACAGCACCCATGCAGGCCGGCCTCACAGCACCCATGCAGGCCGCCCTCACAGCACCCATGCAGGCCGCCCTCACAGCACCCATGCAGGCCGCCCTCACAGCACCCATGCAGGCCGCCCTCACAGCACCCATGCAGGCGGCCCTCACAGCACCCATGCAGGCCGCCCTCACAGCACCCATGCAGGCCGCCCTCACAGCACCCATGCAGGCGGCCCTCACAGCACCCATGCAGGCGGCCCTCACAGCACCCATGCAGGCGGCCCTCACAGCACCCATGCAGGCCGCCCTCACAGCACCCATGCAGGCCGCCCTCACAGCACCCATGCAGGCCGCCCTCACAGCACCCATGCAGGCGGCCCTCACAGCACCCATGCAGGCCGCCTTCACAGCACCCATGCAGGCCGCCCTCACAGCACCCATGCAGGCGGCCCTCACAGCACCCATGCAGGCCGCCCTCACAGCACCCATGCAGGCGGCCCTCACAGCACCCATGCAGGCCGCCCTCACAGCACCCATGCAGGCGGCCCTCACAGCACCCATGCAGGCGGCCCTCACAGCACCCATGCAGGCGGCCCTCACAGCACCCATGCAGGCGGCCCTCACAGCACCCATGCAGGCGGCCCTCACAGCACCCATGCAGGCCGCCCTCACAGCACCCATGCAGGCGGCCCTCACAGCACCCATGCAGGCCGCCCTCACAGCACCCATGCAGGCCGCCCTCACAGCACCCATGCAGGCCGCCCTAGCGATGCACATGCAAATGCAGGCCGGTATGCGCGCTGTTCCTCCCATGCATGAGAACAACGTGGCAGCTGCAACAGCAGCTCGGGTGCGGGAACGGGGGCCCGCAGCAGCAGCAATGTCGGGAGTGGTGGTGGATATGACGGAGAAGTCAGACTGAGGGGCTAGGGCGGGGAGGGGGAAGCAGCTTGGGGGGCTTTTGTGTCGTACATATGGCGGGCTTGGAAGTGGTGATGCGGGATCCAGGGTTAGGGTCCTCCATAGGATAGTCATAGCCGTGTGCGGATGTTATCCCGGGAGCCGCTGGGGAGTGCACAGCGTTTCCTTCACACGCAAACAAAGACAGTTGCATTGCAGGAGGTGGGTTTCCATGCCGGCAATGCATTACCTGCGCTTCATGCCTCGCATGTGCGCGGGGTAGCTGTGATTCATGCTGCTGCCATAACCATACACTGTGAGAGGTGTTCCTGGTTTGCGTTCGTTGGAAGAGAAGTATTTAGTTGCCGGCAAACATTACCGCCTGTCCTGGCCTGCCAAAGTGATTTAATGTCTGTTCGTGTCAGGTGTGCGGATGACCACATCCCGGGGGCGGGATGGGTGGGTTAGATAGTCACTATTGCGGCAACGCTTAAAGTGGGAGCACGCTAGGGGCTGACGGGATGTTCGCAGCTCAGGAGTAAGTTGGCGCCTGGGTGAGAGATGATAGCTCCTAGAGATGTTTCAAGTTTGACGAACACACCTCCGGCCGCATTTTCTGCATTTTCTTCTCGGCCGTCTGCCGCCAAAAGCAGTGAGTGTATGGAGGACTTGGTTGGCCCGGTGCGGCCTGGAGCTGTCCTCGAGCGTCCGTTCACATTCCTCTATCGCTATGCTGCGCCTCCGTTGTAACTTCAGCAATAGTAACATATTTTACGCGATGTATGATTGCAATTGTAATTAGGTCCCGTAGCTACTACTGGTAGGGTTGCAACATGCATAACCAACTGCCGCGGTGCGTCCCAGACGAACCGTCTGACAGAACATGTTAAGCAGCCAGCGAAAGGTGTGGTCCTGAATCTGTGGTCTTTACAGTGACATGTTCTTTCGTTCTTATGTCCCAATGCTTTCAGCTACCGGCATCTATTTATCCTAGCACCGAACTTCTACGGAGCAGCAGCTAGACTTTTGCAAACCATGAGCCTTAACAAGGACTACCAATCCGAAAAACGTCTGTCTTCTTCTATTCCAAGCTTTTCTTTTGCTTTAAGCGTTGAAGCCTCTTCGACCGAGGAACATGAAGCCCTCATGGGCCCGAACCCACTACGTTGGGCTGCCAGGCAAAGCGCACTGAGGAGGTTATTGCGAGGCTGTGGAGCAACGGTGTTGGTCTTCATAGTTGTGCTAAGCATGTAAGTCGGGGGTGCCGCATGCGACTCGGTCGCAACAGACGGCATCCCCACATACACACTACTCCATTCCTGCCTTAACGGCTATACATAATTGCCAAATGCTTCTCCCTTTACATACACACAAGGTTGTAAACGGTTAAGTAAGACCCATACGCCCTGGTGTACAATTGGGCCAATTGCGTATGCGTTCCTAAACATGCTCGCAGTTTGACCTACGACAAGTGGGGCTACTTGGTCTGGCCTCCGACGAAGGGGCCAACACCCTCCAGCCTCCAACAGCAACAGCCAGGTAGGAATTTAGGGGCTTCCCAGCAAGGTGCTGCTACGAAGCTGTACGGCCTCGAACGCTGTGGCGTGTATGTTGGCTGTACGGCCCAGACTCGGCCTGCGTGAGCAGCGGTCACGCCTGTCGGAATGCGGTGTACGTATCTGCACTACCAGTATCCGCGCTGCGGAGACTCCATAGCCACACACTTTGCCGATTACCGTACAGTTTTGACCCGCGGCCGTACATACGGTACGGCAGTGGAGCCCGCCAAGGTTGACACGCGCATACGTGCACCTTCCTTGTGCATGCGTCAAGTCATACCTGTGTCTAGGTTCGTTACGGTAACACAAGCATGGCCGTTACATTGGTTTCCTCATATGTGTGCTTGTGTTGCGTCCTGCTGTCCTGTTTCTGGCTGCAGCAGCCGAGTCGTCCGCAGGGCAGCTGCCGGCCGCCCTGCAGCACGAGCCGGTTGCAGCCCAGCAGGTGACCCGGCGGGTCGTTCGGATCCTGGCGGGCACCTACAACAAGACCAAGGTGGGGTTGGGTGGACCTGCGAGCGCCGTACGCCCCCTGGCTGCTGTTAGGTGACTGCTGGGAGGTGGGGGGCGTGTGCAGCTGTGCAGCCAGCTGCAAGGAGGGGGGTGGGGGCCGCACATGCGCCATGCGTGTGTTTGCACTCTTGCGCGCCTTGCCTCCACCCCATCCACCACCCTCTGCCCCATCACCTGTGCACACACACTACCCGTGTACAGCAACTCTTCGCCCCCCTCATCGTATCCTCGACATGCGTGCCTGCTCGCCCTCTGCTGCTCCCATCGCCGCAGTTCCAAACCCTAGCCTTCAATGGCAGCAAATGGGGCCCCACGCTGCGCCTCATTCTGGGACAGTCCTACCAGATCGACGTCACCAACGTGGACATTGACCCAGGGGTCACCGTCCACTGGCATGGCTTGGACCAACTGAACAACGCAGCAGCTGACGGTACCGCGGGCCTCACCCAGACACCCATTTGGGTGGGTGAGACGTACCGGTATAACTTCAGCGCGTCGCCTGCAGGAACGCACTGGTACCATTCCCACATGGATGGACAGTTTGGCGATGGTTTGCGGGGGCCGTTGGTGGTTGTGGATCCAGAGGATCCGTTGGCGGACCTGTACGACGAAGATCTCGAGGATCACGTGATGCTGCTGGCAGACGTGTTTGGCGTTACGGTGGCGCAGCAGTTGCAGGCGTTACAAAAGTACGGCATGTCTGGTATGGGGCCGGGCATGGAGGGCATGGAGGATATGGGGCCGGGTGGTGGCGGAGGGGTCGGCATGCGAAGGAGAGCAAGCAGCAGCGGTGGCAGCAGCGGTGGCAGCAGCGGTGGCAGCAGCGGTGGCAGCAGCGGTGGCAGCAGCAGTGAGGGCGGTACGTATGAGGGAAGCAGCATGGGTCGCAGATTGAGTGCAAGTGCCGCCGCCGCAGCTGCCGTCAGCATTTCCCAACGTCGAGCGTTGACATCGCACACCGACGAGCATCAGCAGCAGCAGCAGCAGCAGCAGCAGCAAGCGGAACAGCAACCGCAGCAGGACGAAGAGAAAGTCGAGGACGAGGAGGCGATGGATATGACGCCCCTGTGCCCCCCGGAGGTGCTTGATCAGGACATATCGGATGCGCCCTGGTACGCTGCGGAAGTAAGTGTTGCAGCAGCAAGCGGGTGGGGACGGGGCTAGGGCAGGGGGACCCGGCATGAACCCGTAATGGCGGGGACACCATATATATTAGGGTAATTATACTGGGCAGTAACAGGAGTAGCATGAGTGGGTGACATAGCGGTACCTGTCAGCCCTGCAGGTACCTCCACACCCCTAGTCCTACCTCAGTACCTGCCGGGGGGTGGCTGCGATGGGGCTCTCCAGCTCCAGCTTCTGGCTCCGACAGAGCCCCTGACTTGACTTTAGTTGCATGCAGCGGTTGGGCATCGCAAAGAGCAGGGATTACGGCGACCAGCGCTAACAATACCGGTAGAGATAAGAAGAAGTCACAAGGTCAACCTCTATCCTCCATGCTTCATTGCTACTCCTGGTGCTGCTGCAGGTCAACGGCGAGTCCTTCACCACCACCGGCCGGGCTGCCGTGTTCCGGGTGCACCCCGGTCGGCGCTACCGCTTCCGAGTCATCGGCGGCATGTCCTCATGGGCGCTCAAGGTGGGTGTGGAGCGGCATGGCGTGACGCTGATAGCGCTGGATGGGCGGCCCATCGCACCGGCAGCCGCGCAGTCGTTCCTGCTGACGTCGGGGGAGCGAGTGGACTTTGTGCTGACGGCAGGCGAGTGCTTGGGAGGGAGGGAGGGATTACCTGAAGTACGGGGGACTTGGGGGGAAGTGCAGTGGTACTGCGGGATACCGGTATCGTTCCAGTGGACAGAGCACAACACGCATACTTACCGGTATTTAAACCAATGATTGTTACATCGGTTCTCTATAACAGTTACGGTATTTAGTGGTAACTTAACCTTTCTCCTTTGTGTTGTGTTGCTCGCACGAACACGCAGACCAACCCGTCGGTAACTACTGGATAAACGTGAGCACCCTGCACGGCATGAACTCCCCCGCAATCCTGTCGTACGAGGGAGCTCCCGACCCGCGGACCGACCCGCGGGTCGCTGCTGCCGCCTACACCCGCAACCTCACCTGCAGCAGCGGGGTGGGCGGCCAGGAGGGCTTCCTGGACCTTAAGAATGCGACCCTGCAAGCGGGCCCCGGCGTCCCGCCTCCTCCGCAGGTGGGTTGGTGCTGCGGGTTGCTATAGTCACGTGTCACGTGCACTTTCCCCTTCAACCACCAACCCCCGTTTCTCTTTACTTCCCCGCTTCCCGAGTCTTGTACGACACCTCTTTCATTCCCCTCTGCCTTCCGGCCCTGCCTGCCTCCCCTGCCCGCCTGCCTCCCTCTAACCCCAGACCAGCAACAAGGCCTTCACGCTCTTCCTGGCCAATGCCGCCGAAGCCGCCTCCCAGATGCCCCCCGGCTTCCCCTCCCGAGCCGCCCAGCCGGGTAACGTCTACGGCCTACCGCCCTCTAGCGCCGCCCTCGCCTTCGCCCTCGCCTCCTCCTCCTTCTCCTCCTCCTCCTCCTCCTCCTCTGGCCTGCTGCCCGAGGGAGCTACTGCGGCTGCTGCGGCTGCTGCGAACGGCTCCAGCACCGCCACCACCCCCTCACCTGCTGCTGCTGCTGCCGCCAGCTGTCCGCGCCTGGCGGATGGGCGGCCCACCAGGTACTGCTGGTCCATCAATTGGAACGTCTTCCAGCAGCCCGCCTCGCTGCCAATGCTTGCCCTGATGACGTCAGCAGCAGCAGTCCCGCCCCCCGCATCCCGTGTTGGTACTGGGAGTCCGCATGACGTCAACGGCAGCAGGAGCACCAGCACCCGCAGCACTGCAGGTGACCAGGCGGGAAGCAGCAGCAACAGCAGCTCCCCCAACGTGGGAGGTGGTGGAGGAGGTGGCGGTGACGCCAGCTACCACATCCTGATAGACCAGGGTGATGTGGTGGACCTGCTGCTCGTCAACCCCTCCCGCATGACGCACCCCATGCACCTGCATGGAGCGGGATTCTGGGTGCTGGCGGCAGGCAATGGCAACATTCTAGATGCGGCAGATGACTCCCTGAACAGCAGCGTACTGCTCGGCAACAACAACAGCAGCAGCAACAGCAGCAGCAACCGCAAGAACAGCAGCAGCAGCAGCAGCAGCGGCGGCAACAAGAGCCTTAACTTTAACACGCACAATCCGGTGTTTAGAGACACGGTGCCGGTACCGCAAAGTGTTGCCATCCGTGCGGGCGACGGGAGTGAGCGGGTGGAGAACAACAGCCCCGAGGGTTATGGGTATGCCGTGATTCGACTGCGCGCGGATAACCCGGGGGTGTGGGCGTTCCACTGTCATGTGGACCTGCATGCGGCGTCGGGCATGTTCATGTATTTTACGGTTCGTCCGAAAGGTCCCTAAAGGGATCCTTTATTTCTTACTCTTGTCGTACGGTATACTCGTCATGATGCATGCGAGGGTTTGAATTGCTGTTGTCGTGGTCGTGGTATGGGCATTTGGGGCATGTCCAAACTAACATGTATTACAGAAAACAAAAGGTGTATTTAGCCACGCATGTGTCAAGTATTATTATGTTGAAGATATGTGATGTGTACATGTTTGCATGAGGATAAAAAGGACTGCATGTGTGCATCAGGAAGGGTGGCGCCCGGGATGTGTCGTGGATACGTCGTACACAACTGTACGACACAGTATGCGGCCATGTAATGGATTGTACGATAAGCAAGCAAGAGGGAGAAACTGTCTAAGTGCTCAAACGTGACCTTGTAAAGGCACCCCAACCTACTAAAATGGACGTTTCGGTGACCAGACAAGCCGCTAGGATAAGCCTGCTGGCTACTCCCCCCCTGTAATGTAATGCCCGTGCTGCTTCTCGTTCCTTCTGTTCATTCCACCGAGACCAGCTATACATAACCGCGCGGCATTCGCTCGGGCTTCAGGTCAGCTCAGCCCCACACAGACCCACGGGTCACCACCGCCACACATTGCCCCGGAGAGCTGCCTCCAACCTGCTCCTAGTCCCGAACACCCAACCACCATACAGCCCTACCTCATCAGGTCCTCATTACCTTGTCTCCACCTCCTATACCGCTCCTTCACCTGTCAAGTAACCTCCCTCTGCTGCCTTCTGCAGCCATCCTCTTTCCTCCGTGTACGGTAACAGTACCTTCAAACGGCTACGTCCGGTTACCTAGATGGATTGTGCACAGAACCTTTCCAATCCGGATGCTGCCGCTGTCACCACCAGACGATCAGTCCCCGCTACGCCCGCTGCTGCTCCGTCCTGCTGCTGCCGGCGCTACTTCTTGCCCCAACCGAAGAACCCCCAGCCGCCCCCCTCCTCCTCCTTGTCCCCCCGCTCCCCCTGCGCCGCCCTCCGCGCCGTCTCCCGCTGCTTCCAGATCTCCTTGCATTGGGCCGTGATGTCCGCGATCTGGTAGGGCAGGCAGGGGGGAGGGAGGGGCAGGGAGGGGGGAACGGAGGGGGGAACGGAGGGGGGAACGGAGGGGGGAACGGAGGGAGGGAACGGAGGGAGGGGGGGCCCACCCGGGTACGGGTGCAGGAATAGGCAGGGGTGCGGGTGTACGGGTGCAGGAAGCGCAGGAAGCGGAAGCACACACTCCAGGCCAGCTTGCTTACATACATGAAGGTGGAGATTACGGAGGCTGCCCCCCCGAGCCGATCACCCTGCACAAGACCAGCCCAATCCAGTCAACCCCTGCGGGCTGCTGCGACCTCTGCTGCCCCCCCTGCCCCTGCCCCCGCCCTGCCCCCTCCCATCTGCACCCACCCCACCTGCTCCTTACACAGTCCCGCTCCATCACCCTGCCCACCCCACCTGTTTCTTGGTGAGGTCGGGCCTCGCTCCCCCCGTGAGCAGCTTGGACACCACCTCCAGCGTGAAGGCGGGGTGCGCCGCCGCGAGCTGCGAGTAAGCCAGCGAGAACTCCTCGGGACTGGGGAGAGGGGGTTGGAGGGGGATGGAGGGAGGGATTGAGGTAGCAAGCAGGAGGGAAGGAGGGGAGGGTGGGAGCGACTCTAGGATCTATAGTACCCTCCGCACGGCCCCACGTGCGCTACTGTCTGTCTCTCCCTCACGCCCCCGCCCTCCCACCCCAACCCACACAATGGATATCCTTCTTTTACCCCCACCCCCCACCCCTCCCCCCTGTCCCCACCTCCCCGCCGCCAGCAGCTCGCGCATGTCCGCCAGCGCCCCCAGGTGGCGCCGCAACCGGTCGGCCTTGAGGTAGGGCTCGAAGAAGCCAGCCAGCTCGGACTCGTCAGCCGACATGCGCTTTAGGAGCGACTCGGAGGATTCCTACCGGGGGGGTGGGGAAGAGGATAACTCGCGGTCAGCCTTACTGTCAGACAGCCCCCAGTCCCACCCCACTCTTCCTTGACCCCCTCCCCAATCTTCGGACAGCTACGGACTGCTGGGTGCTGCAGCAATGCCCAACACATGCTATCCCCTTCCCCCCTCCCATCCCACCCCCCCTCTCCCACACCTCTCGCGCTCACCTGCGGCGGCGCCACTGCAAACATGTTGACCGCCCGCCTCACCAGCTCCTCCAGCGCCGCCTCCGCCACCCGCTTCAGGAAGGGCGGCGCCACCCAGGAGCGCAGGTCGGAGAAGTAGTCGCGCAGAGTGGCCAGCAGCGTGGCGGTGACACGACCTGGTTGGGGGGGAGGGGGGGAGAGGGAGGGGTAAACCAGGGGGGAGCAAAACACACACGCACACACATGACAGTACACAGTACGTTTCGCCTCGCGGCCAGTTATTTTAACACACATGGACAGTACGTTCGGACTCGTGGCCAGTTTCCTTAACACACACAATTCCGGCAATCACAGTACGCTCCGACTCGCCAATCGCGGCCATGTTTCTTAACAAGTGCGGACTTTTCTTCACGAAAAGGCTAACTTATTGTGACGAATAAGCCAGGAATGTGGAAGCAGGTTCCTGCGCACATGCCGTATAACGCTGGTGTCGTACAGCGATCGGCGGCTGGGCCTCTTTTCCGGCTCTCAGCGCACTGCCTTGTTAACTGCCGTTGTGTAGACTAATCTTTTGAGGCATTGTCCCTCTGCCGGGACGTGACCTCTATCTTCCCACCCGCCCACCCGGGCGGGCCGGGGGTTTATGGCTGTAGGTGTTTTCCCGTTCTTATACGGGTGTTTGGTGCAACAGACTGTCTTCACTGCCGGCCACTAGTTCACCTTAAACAATGGGGCGTTGACGAGGGAGGAGGGCTTTGCCATGGAGTTCTATGTTGCAACGAACGGTTTGCACTGGTTGCGTTGCAACGGACGTTTTGCAATGGTTATTTCACGATGGTTAGTTGGGGCACCGGTTGGTTGGCCTAGTTCGGGCACGACCTGCTGTAACATTACTGGCGTTTGAGGAACAATAAGCACACAAACACACACGCAAGCACACAGGTTCAGGCCAGCCCCCCCCCCTTCCCCCCTCACCGCTCAGGTACTCCGTGTTCGCGGTGCCGTACATCCCCTTTATCTGTGTGGACATGCCGGGGTCGTTCAGCAGCAGCTCCACAGCGCGCTGTGCGGCTGTCTTGGCCACCTCCAGGAAGCCGCGACACACCTCCTCCACGTCCAACTGCTCGCGGTAGCGCCGCTCGAGCTGCCGCTGGGGGGGGGGGAGAAGGGGAAAAAGGGGGAAGAGAGGAGGAAGGGCAGGGGGGCAGGGAGGAGGGGGGCAGGGAGTTTCTTGACGGCAGGCAGGGGATGCTGCTGCTCGGCGGCGGGCGGCGGCGACACAGGTGGGCTCATCCATCCAAGATCCAGCCAGCATCCCTCCCCCCACACCCTCTGATGCCCGTTCTCCTCCTGCTCACCCCCTCCCCTCATCCCCCCCCACACACACCTGCACGTCCTCTGCAAACGCCAGGCTCTGGTCGTAGCACGTCACGTTATTGTTCAGGAAGGCAATCGCCATCTCCAACGATAACGGCCGGAGCACCCCTGATGCCGCTCCTCCTGCTCCCGGGTTTCCGCGGCTCACTTTATCTAATCCCGCACCCGCAGACTCCTTGCCTGCTGCTGCCGCCGCAGCTTCCTTGCCTGTCGCGTCCTTCCCTGCTGCCGCCCCTCCCGCCCCCGCCCCCCCTGCCAGCAGCCCCAGGCGCCCCGCCGCCCCGCCCCGCAGCACCTCCTTCTGCGCCTCTTGGAACCCGCGCATCACCCGCAGAGCCGTGCGGGCGGTCTGGGGGCAAGGGGGGCGGCAGGGCGAGGAGGGGAAAGGGTGGAGAAGGGGGGAAGCTGTAGTGGAGGTAAGCAGGGAGGGGGTTGGGGGCAGGGTGGCAGGGAGTTGGGAAGTAGGCAGGAACGGGATGCACCGGGGAGGGAGGGAGTTAGCAACACATGCGGGCTTCCCCCCCTTAAGACTCGCGGCCAGTTTCCGTAAAACACATACATACACACACAAAACACACACGCCCCCTTCCTCCCCCTACCTGGAACATGACCTCCCCGTGGTCGTTCAGCGCCTCAATGATGGCGATCTGCTGGTTGAGGATGCGGAAGAAGTCCACCGCACCCAGCGTGCACAGCGTGCCGTCGGGGGCCTGCTTGGGCTCGCTCTGGGGGGGGAGGTGGGAGGGGAGATTTGGGGTGGAGGGTAAAGAGGAGGGGTGACACGGGTGGTAGTGAGTGCGGTTGCAAGGGCGGTTGGGCCAGCGCAACAGAACGCTAAGGAGTCATGGATTGGGGCATTGCAGGCGCCACCCTGCCCCTCCTAATTCCCCTTCTCACCCCTCCAGCGCCCCCGCCCAACCGTCTCCCCTCCCCCCCCCTCCTCCCCCTCCCCCACCTGCAGGTCCGCTGCCAGTATGTTTCGGTACCAGGCGGTGACGGTGCCCTCCATGCGCCCCACGTAGCTCTCCATCAGGACCACCTGGGGGGGGGAGGGGGGGAGGGGGGAAAATTATATAAGAAATGCAAACAACTAAAGTCCCAATCCCATATCCCGACTCATAAGGAGGGGAGGGGGGGGAAGAAGAACGCCCGGTGTGTGTGTTCAGAAAACTGGCCGCGAGTAGGAACGTACTGGGATGTCGGAAGATGTGTATGTGTGAGGGTGGGGAGGGAGGAGGGGAAGGGCAGGTTGGCAGCACCTTACCGTAGCCAAAGGAGCTTACCAGGCTCCTTCACATCCATCACCACACCCCCACATCCACCGCCTCAGTTTACCTACCTGCCACCCTACGCCTGCTCCCACCCTGCTACGCCTGCCACACCGGGGTTTTGCCCCCCTGCTCCCCCCCGCATGGTTTGGTATGGTCTTTGACCCCCCGCAACCCCTTCCCCCCCGCTCTCCCCTACTACTACCCCAACGCCCCCCCTCCTGCCTACCATGCCCGGCAGGCTGTCCGGGTCCGCTAGCGGTGAGGGCGGCAGGCGGATGAGGTCCTCATCCACCCCCAGGTTGCGAAGCGTGTCCTGGGGGGAGGATGGTTGGGGTGGGAAGGGGGAAGGCAGATGGAGGATGGCAGGAAGAGGGGCATGTGCAATACACACAGCGCCCCCGTCACCCCCGTCACTCCCCACCTCCCCCTGTCCCCCTCCCTGTCCCCCCTCCCTGTCCATTCCCCCACCCCTGTCCCCCCCCACCATGTATTTCTGCACCCAGTCCATCACTCGCAGCGCCCCCCGGGTGCTCATCTCCTCCGCAGCGCCGTGCCCCAACACGTCCACCACCGCCGCCAGCTGCACGTGGTAGGCCTGAAGGGGGGGGGAGGGGGATAAAGAGGAAACAACTAACTGACTGAGGGGGGGGAGGGGGAGGGGGAGGAGGGGGGTGAAGGCTGCACCATGCAATGGTGAGAACCGCGATGACACATACGCCCCACACAATACACCGTGTCACAGTGCGTTCCTACTCGCGGCCAGTTGTCACACATAAACACCCCGTTGATACACACCCTAATACACCTTACCGATACATAGCACGACTTCACGCTTGCTTGCGCCACCCATGCGCTCTACCATACATCCATGCACCCATGCATGTGCGCACCACCTCACATGCACCGGCAGTACGGCACGCCCGCCCTCCCCCGCTACCTGGAAGAGGCGGTTGAATATGTCGTACGAGGGCGGGAAGCAGGGCGACACGTAGTCGTACACGGCTGCCAGCTCGTCCGTTACGTCGTACAGTCCGTTGAGCAGCTCGTCCAGGTAGGAGTCCTCGTCGAACACCTCCTGAGGTGAGGGAGGGGAGGGGAGGGGAGGGTAGAGGGGAGGAGAGGGATGGGGAGAGTGGAGGAGAGGGAGGGGGAGAGTGGAGGAGAGAGAGGGGGAGAGTGGAGGAGTGATGATAGGTACTAGCACATACACACGCTCGTTCTGTGGGGACTTCATCTTTCGACAATCACAGTACGTTCCTACTCGCGGCCAGTTTTCTTAACACACGCTCATGCCCAGCGCAGCTTATTTAAACAAGTTCATGCGAAAACACATACACATACCACCATTTTCTTAATTCACGTGCCAACACACACACGTCTCCCCGCCCATTACCCCTCGCCTCCCCCCTTCCCCCCCTCACCTCCTCAATCACCTCCACCCCCCGCAGCTCCTCCGGGTCCGCCACCACCTCCTCCCGCCCGCCCACCACCCGCACCAGCCGCGACAGCCCCCCCAGGTAGTCCCGCACCTCCGACAGGATGACGTCACCGTTTTGGTCGTACTTGATCTGGGCGGGCGGGGGTACGGCAGGGGAGGGGAGAGCATGAGGAGCAGGAAAGGAGGAGGAGGCGTCGTAGCCCTCACAGGGGGCATAGTGCAATGCCTATACTGCCACACTGAGGGTCAGTTACGCCCTCCGGCGGTTCAAGCTAAAGCGCCCGCCGCACCCCGCACCCCGGCCCCCGCCCCCGCACCGTCTTGTTGGGTTTGTTGCAGTCCCTGGCCTGCTGCAGCAGCGCCTGGAACCTCGCCTCCGCCCCCGCGGTTAAACCCGCAAACAGCCGCTCCTTGTAGCGCCGCTGCGGCACCGCACCCATCTTCACTCGCCGGTACTCCGAATCCACCAGTTCCTGGGGGGGAGGGAGAGGAGGGAGAGAAGAGGGAGTTACGGGTACATCGAGCGGGGAGGAAGGAGAATTGGATTTAGCTTCTGATGGGGAGGTAGAAGAAAAGGTATTTGCGAAGGTGGCGTGGTTGTCAGTGGACAATTAGGAAGAGGGTTACCGTTACAGGAGGCACGGCATCCGCTTTGTGGCGCCTACCGTACATCGTCCCTCTTTCCCCAGCACCCCCCCTGCATGACCCCCCCCTGCATGGATCCACCACAACGCAACTCCCGTTTTGGACGCCACCATCACCGGGTCTTCCTATACGGTAGCTCTCGGTCCGTGTTTCCTCGCGGCTCAGTGCATGTAAAACCCCCCTTCCCCCAAGGATCAGGGCGTCTAAGACCCCCCCACCTGCAGCCCCCCCACCCCCCCTCCCCCCCACCTGCAGCTCCACCACCCTCACGCAGTCCACCAGCAGGGCCGGTCGCTCCCGCGCACACTCCACCAGTCCAGGCAGCGACAGCAGGGAGTCGAACAGTCGCGACTCGAAGCGAGCCATCACCTCGTCCACTCGGGCCAGGTAGGTGCGCAGCTCCGAAACCTCGGCTGCGGACTTGTTGCCCCTGCGTGCGGGTGTGCATGCATGGTAGTGCGTGAGGGTGTGTGCTTACCGAACCCGGTTTCAGGAGACGGAGAACGGCAAGTGAGCCACACATGCAACACGCAATCATGCTCTCTTGCATGACTTGCATACCCCTGCCCTCGTACCCAGCCCCCCCTCTGCAGATCCTTCCCCCACGGCACCCAGCCATCTCCTCCCTCCTGCTCCCTCCTTCCCCGCCCTCCCCGCCCCTTCCCACCTCTGCCACGCCTGCTTGGCGTTCTCCGCAGTCCCCGTCAGCAGCAGCAGCGCCTCGAAGGCCGGCACCAGCGCGCCCTCGTCCGCCTGCAGCAGCTCCCAGCAGCGGTCGGCGCGGTACGGCAGGTCCACGATGTCCTCGATCTCCGACAGAACCTGGGGGGAGGAGTGGAGCGGGGAGGGGAGGGGAGGGGAGGGTATGAGAGCAGGTATTGAGGCGAGTATAGGAGCAGGGAAGGGTAGATCCGGGCAATGGGTGTACGGTATATAGGAGTGGGTAGGTGGGCCCGGTGAGAGGGGGCGAGAGGGGCCAAGAGGAGGGGAGCCGGGAGCCCTTTCCTTGCAACCCTGGGCTTTACCCTACACCCTCTGAGCGCTGTCCCGCGTACGGCACCTTTTTAATGTTGCCGTGAGTGGTGGACAGTAGCTTAATTTTGTCATGGTGGTGAACCAGGTCCGCGCATTCGGAGCAGAGCCTGGAAAGGGGGCGGCAGGGTTAAAAGAAAGAAATAGAAATCCATGCATGAAACCCATGGTAGTTAGTGAGAAGCTGAGTAGTTGTACTGGTACGGCAACTGCAGCATATTGATTGTCGTACTTGTCGATTTTGTCGAGTGCTGCTTGCAATTTGGTGATATGCCGACGAGCCCGTTCTAGCAGGTCCATGCCCTGACGAATGGATTCCACCTGCGGAGGAAGGCGAGAAGGCGGCATTGGAAAGAGTGAGGGACTGATGGGATGTATAGGTGAAATTGGACTAGGAGCTATAAGGCTAGGTTTCAGGAGTATCGGGGCTGGGGACCTGGAGCTGGAGGAAAGTGGCGTGTTGGTTTGGAAGGGGACGGGAAAAGGGTGGTGCATGGAAGATTGGCATGTTTGCAGCATGTAAACGGACGAAGATTGCAGGCAGGAGGGTGAGGGGAGCGGCCTCGTGAGACTGGATATGCAGGGCAAGCTAGCATGAAAGGAAGATGGGAGAGGGGAAGAAGGGCGTGCGCATACTAATGCACTACATGGACTCAGGCTTGCACTGTTGGTACTCTTCCAACAAAAACAAAACCTATGCAATTAAAAACCTAAGGCAGGAGTCAAGGGTTCACCACACCTGCGACTGAACCATAGCGCTAAGCGTTGCCTTGGCGCTCCGATGCCGCGACTCATACTCGGCCGTGATATCCGCGAGGCGAGACAGGTCCTCGGGACGCTGTAGAAGCCTAAGAATTTCATTTATTCCCTGCTCCTTTGCTTGTAAAGCCTGCAGTTCAACAACTGCTTCAACAATCCTCAGACAGCTTGCTCTTATCCAACATTTCTACCGGACCTGTTCTGCTAGGTCAACAGCATCTGCCATTCCTACAAGTCCATAGGGTTGTCGGAGGATCACGACCTCCGACGCATGTTAGTCAGGTAGTGATGACCATGGTCGTCAGTAGCATACTGCAACACTATGGTTTCAGGTGGTGTACAGTAATGCTCGCACCGTTTAATTAGTTGTGAAACGGCGACTTTAATACATTCGGACAGGTACGAACTGCCCAGATAGTGGTTGCTGTTAGGAGAGCCATGGTTGGCGTAGGCAGCGCGTGTGTGGCCGCCGGGGATCTAGGCTACCCACAGGCCCTGCCTGCGGATACCTAAACTCTAGGGAGTTTCAACACATGCAAGGCCTGTGGATGCCCAAAGCAAGCGTGCAGAGTGCGGAAGCACACGAGTAACGCAAAGCTCGAGCGCGCGGAGCGGATTAACACATGGTGTAGCGCGAAACTTTTTTCCGCGGTGTGCGGGACCATCACAAGGCACCCCGCGCATCACGGTATGTATGCATGGTACCCCATCCAGGGCAGCACATGGGACTACCAACTGCGACCCAGCCCATACAAGGGCGCATGTCATCCGCCATGCAAGGCACGTCAGCCTTGAGGCCCACAAAAATGGTGGGGCAATCCTGAATGCCCGCCTGCCCTGCCTTCCTGCTCGGAACTTTCCATCTCTCTCACGGCGGCAAAACGCCTACAACCCCTCAGGCATGCAGCATGCTGCGCAGAAGCAGCAGCACCAGCAATGGCAGTAGCACGGAGCAGCGGCATCCCTCCTGCTCTTTTATCATGCATGCGTGTTCGGATAACACCCAAAACACCAGCCATTTTTAAGGATGTTTGATCCCGTTCTGAAGAGCACTTCCACATGCGCTACAAGCACTGAGTTGACTAGCTCGGAAGAAACACTCTCTAGAGATATGCGCGGGGAGTAGCGTAGCTATCAGTGCCTGCTGCTTACCCTCCCGCGGAAAACCACACATGCACGCACACACAAGCACACATAACCGCAAAGACTCATACGAAGAGCGAACTCTACACGTGGCTTGTGACATGCAAAAAAGTTGGCCGTCAACCAAGCCGAGCCCTTCAGTGTACCGTATACCGTACTCGCCACGCCAGGAAGTCCGTTAGACTGTTGTCGTTATTGCTGCTGCAGTTGTAGTGTACTCTGGAAACCCCAAACGACAGGATCAGGACTCCGAAAGCGTATTATACGCCTACAGACCAGCTGCCGATCCTCCCACGCAGGAGCACATCTATGATGAAAGTTTAATGAAGCCAAACCGGCAGGTCAGACAGGCTTAAACAGGTCCGAACACGCGACTGCCCGCAAGCGAAAACGGAATCAACTCGTCGCGTTATCCATAGCCCCGCGACTTACGTTGCGGCATGGACACGGACCACCCTTGCATAGCCACACAAGCACAGGCGCATCACATCACACTTGCACACCCACCCACACGTCTATCAAACGGATGCGAGTGCTGAGGTCTGTATTTTTAAGTACGCGGCCTGCCGCAATGCGACGCAAACAAAGAAATACCGTGCTGGTCGGGTGAGCGGAACGGTCCTTTGCCGACCCACACATTTTGCTTTTTTCACCCTCTACCAAAAACACCCTACCACACCAAAACCCGTCCTGCCACTACCGCCGCTAGCACACTGGAAACGGCGCTAAGAAGAGGCTAGACTACTACACTGACCTCACACAACCGTGTCTCAGAAAAGACTAGGGTAATACTACTCAAAATGACGGATGACAACCTGCGCCCGCTTGGGAAAGCGAATAGAACCAGCCACACGAACCAGAACACGCGCGTCTTGACACGACGGACGACGACGACGAGAACCAAAACCGTTTACTGCTCATATTTTCTTTTCTTTATATGTGCGCATATTACGGGTACTCTTCTCTCACCACCACCTCAGCCGGCATCTCGCGCCGACTTTGCGTTCTCCTGGTGAGCCATACACCAAAACCTGCGCTCAACCAGCAGCAGCTGTCACCTTCCGCCGACCCCTACACAGCTCTCTCCTCGTTCCATGCAACAAGGTGGACATGAGCCGACAGGAAAACAGGACAAGACCAAAGAAACACAAAACTAACTGTCTATAATCTGCAAAATAAGCCAAAGACAAAGTAGTTAACACTTTGCTGTGTGTCTGGAACTGGGGCCTTCCACATTTCCAGAGAAACGCGTCCTCTTCACGATTACCTGCAAAACCGTTGGCCAGCCCACGTGACGAGCAAGTTGCATGAAGGAGAATGCGCAAATGCGGGGGTACACATAGAAGGCAGCCTTCTTCGACCCATGGGTCTCACATCTGTAATATTCCCCTCATCCGCGTGACCGGCCGGCGCGGTCAGTACGCTGATTGTGCAGCATTATCAGCAGCAACGACGAGCACTCGCAGCGCGATAACGTCAGGACGAAGCCGACCTCCGCTAGCGCTGCCTCCCTTTCCCGGCCTCTCCTCAGGAGCCCCTCAACCACTCCGCTTCGCGCCTCAGCCCTTGAGAGACCCCAGCTAGCAGGGCGGCATCATCCTCTCCCGCTGCGCACCCTTGGCTGTTGCTGCTTCCTCCTCAAATAACCTCAGCTTGGAGCCGTCGCTGCCGCAGCCGCCTCGCCTGCCCTCTCAGCTGCCGCTACCGCCACCTGCTTCCCAGTCCTCAGGACCCCGCTTCCTACTTCTCAGCCGCTCCCGCCGCTTGCTCGGGCCCCTGCATCCTCAGCTGCCGGCCCCGCCGCCTGCTCACGACCTGGCCCTGAAGAACTCGTAGTCCGGCACCCGCAGCCGCACCTCCTCCGCGCCATGCTGCCCCAGCACCCGCAGCCCCACGCCGCGAGCCAGCCGGTCCGCGGTGCTCTGTGGGAGAGGGAGGGAAGGAGGAGAGAGTCGGGCATGTGCGCATAGGAGCAGAGCACGTGTTGCCTTGATACATGCTGTTTTTGAGCTGCAAGAGGTGTTGGTAACGGTGCGCTAACGCAAAAAGCAAGAGCCTACATGCACTGAGGCCACAAGCGGGCGACAGTACATGACGTAAGCCGCAACCAAGCTGGCCTTTCCTGCCCTCATCGTAACATCCCAATCTGAACTTCACCACTGAAGGTTGCTTACGCAACCTGGGGTCCCTCCACCCACCCACTCCCACTATCCCATTCCCTTCTTCCCACCTGCAGGTTGTGCAGCAGGTGCTGGTACCACACGTCCGTGCCCCCCACCCGCCCTCCGCCGCCTCCGCCTCCCCTGCTGACTGGCGGCACACGCGGGGAACTGCCGGAAATGCTGCCAGGCGCTGAAGCCGGCGGCTGCGGCGGCCCGCCGTGCGCCTGCAGGTGCGCCGCCGCCACCGCCGACTCGTCTAGCGGCTCCAGCCAGCGCTCACCCTGCATGTTGTACCAGTTGAGGCCAACCACCTGCGGGAAAGGGGCAAGTGAGGTGGGATTTCGTCAGCAGGGGTTTACGTAACAAGGGAATGAGGTGAGAAGGCGTATGACAATAGGTGAAAGTGTCAAGCTAGCGGGCTGGATACGGCTGTTAATGTGGGTAATGCTTAGCGACCTATAGTGCAGTGATGTGATGCTCCATGGTGCGGGCATAGCGCAGTGGATCCCTTCCAGAGAAGGCGCCTAAGCCACGTGCCATGAATCAAGGCGACGACAAAAAAGCTCTCACCGGCAGCGATAGCAAGCAGCACGGTGCCACCTGGCCCATCGCCAGCCGCTCATGCACATTGCGCATGGACTCCACCAGCGGCGCGAACGAGTGGAACGTCAGGAAGCGCGCATACAGCGGCGCATCGGGGATGCGGTACACGGGGTACCATGCCACCGCGAACCAGCTGGCGGGGTGCACATCCAGGAGCCTCATGTCGTACAGCAGCCGGGACCCGGTTGCGGTAGTGCTGTTGCCAGTGGCGCTACCGCCGCTGCTGGTGGTGGTGCTATCGCTGCTGCCACCAACGCTAGGTGGACCGCCGTCGGGTTGGCTGGTGCTGCTGCCGCCACCGCTGCTGCTGTTCGCCGCAACGCCGGCGCTAGCAGCCGTCGCCGCGGGAACTGCAGGAGCAGCACCGTCCTTGGCCGCTGATAGTTCTTGCGACGTTGTGGTTATCTCCGCTTCCGCCGCAGAACTGGTGCTTGCAGGGGCTCCGGATGCCGCCGACTCCGTGTCAGCTGCTGTTGGCGCTGCCAAAGGTGTCGCGGCAGCGTCCGAAGCGGCCGTCTCACTCGTAGCAGCTGCTTCCGCCTCTGATGACGCCTCATCTGCAGGCTGATTGCCGGAGCTCGGCTCCCCATCCGATGCAAAGGCTGCGGACTCGCCATCGCCTTGCTCCGAAATCCGAGCTGAGCCGGTACAGCTTGCTACCGGATCATTGGCAGCGGCATCAACTGCAGTGGCGGGGGACACCGGCTCCGTCTTGGATGCAGCGTCCGCCGGGCGTTCTGACGTTGCTGCGGCGGCGCTGTTAGCAGCGGCTGCGGTAGCCGCACCTCCGGCAGACTGACCCCGGGAAGCGGCAGCAGCACCAGCAACGGGAGTGGCGGCAGCAGCTGAGCGGCTACCTGCTCCCGCAGCGTACCCTGCCGAAGAAGCGCCCCCTCCTGAAGTCGTCCCGCCGCCGCCGCCACCGCCGGCGGCGGCCGCAGCCGCAGCGGCGGCCATGGTACCCGACAAGTGCTCGATTTGGTCGTACAGAGGCAAGCGGTTGAAGGGCAGCTCATGCTCGAAGTACTCGAACTTGAGGTGCATGTGCTTGGGCCAGCCCTGATTGTCCTCGGACACGTACAGGCGGTTGGTGCCGCCCACGTCGGTGGGCAGTGCGCGTGTGAAGATCTGGATGGCTGACAGGTACGGCACGAAGTAGGAGTTGGAGGCGCCCCGGTGACCGCCTAGCGTGAAGACCTCCCTGCAAACAGGTAAGGAGGTGGCAATAAGACGGAGGCAGAGCAGGGTTAGCGGCCGTTGATTGGCTGAAAGCAATTATGATGATGGTGAAAGCATGTCCTTGTCTTTTCACCGTTGATATCCCAGCGCACAACTTCAGCCCTTCAAGCATTGAATATGCACGCTCGCGTAGCTGTTCTCAAAAGCTGTTCGCACTAAGGAAAAGGTTATCGTACAAGCTGCATAGCACCTCACGCACCTGCCGTACAAGCTGGGCTCAAAGTAGAAGTTCCACAGGTCCCGCAGACGCAGCTCCTGAAGCGCTTGCTGCGGCGGCTTGGCGGGGTCAATGGCAATGACCGGTTCGATCTGCGATATGAAGCGGTCGAGGTCGCAGGAGCCCTTGGGGTCCGGCAACGGCAGCGCATCAGGCGGCGGCACGGGGTCGGCTGGGTGCGCGTGTCGCGAGTAGCTACCGCCTCCATGCGCGGGCGGCCCGCGAGATGACGGGCGGCTGCTCTCAGCCGAGCCCGCATGCCCCGCATCGTACCGCCCGCCACGAGAAGCGTAGCCATGCGACCCAGCTCCATGCCGCTGGCCTCCGCCGGTGTTGCCGTACGACCGGTTGCCATACTGTCCGCTACCCGACATCGTACCGGAAGCATGTCCCACGCCGCTACTGCCGCCGCCTCCGGCGTTGTTGGACCCTGCGCCACCACCGACGCCGTTATAGCTCGTGCGACCCCGGTAGGATGAGGTTGACCGTCCGCCACCCTCCCGAGGCGCGCCGTGCCCACCGCTGCCACCACCACCGCCGCCGCCGTGTGCCGCAGCCAGCATGTTGCCTTGGCTCTGGACGCGGTGCTGCTGACCCATGGGTCGGTCTAAAAGCGCCGGCGCGACTGCAGACGTAGGCTCGCTACGCACGGATGACGCACTGCCCGTCTCCCAAGACGACGGCCCCGCAGAGTCGCCAGCTGAGGCTACCGGCGACTGAGCCACCATGGGCGTTGGAGCATTAATAGGAGCAGGCATGGTCGGCTGGGCTGAGGCGACGGAAGACGCGGACGCAGCGGAGGGGTGTGGCTGGGGTTCAACCGCAGCTGCGGATGGCGAATCCGCTGCTGCAGCTTGAGCCGGCTGCAACGACGCAGCTGTAGTAGCCACCGCGGCTGGTGCTGCCTGAGCAGTGAAAGAGGAGCCTGATGACGACTCGACCGGCAGCGTCGGCGACGCCACTGCAGCTCCGTGCGACTCGCTATGTCCCATATGGACGTGCGCAAGGCCCTGCAGCAGCAACTGCTGCTGCTGCTGGTGATGCTGTTGCTGCTGCTGAGCCACTGCCTGCTGCAACATGTGCTGTTGGAGAACATGCTGCTGCACTGCAGCATGGTGCATGAGCTGCTGTTGCTGCTGCTGTTGCTGCACTTGCAGGTGCGGCTGCGGGGGCGCTGCCGCGAGTTGCTGGTGCGGATGGTGGTGGTGTTGCTGCCATCCGTACATATGTTGGCTCGACAACAGTCCCTGCAGCTGCTGGTGCTGCTGATGTAGCTGCAGCTGCAGAGGCCCGTTTTGCTGCGCCATTAGCAGTTGCTGCAACAGCGCCGCAGCCTCCAGGCCATTGGGATAGGTGTGCGGTTGCCCTGCGGGTTGGGCGTGCACCGGCGGTGAGTTGCTCAGTTGACCCTGTCCGGCAGGCGAAAAGACGCCTAGATAGGGCGACAGCAGCTGCTGCGCCACATGCGTTGTGTCCAGCGGAACCTCCCCGTTACGCAGCTTACCGTTGGGTATTGCGTGGGCATGGCCCATGTGGTGATGCGGCGGCAGGTGCGGCATCTGTGACATGTGGGATGGGGCTGAGGCGGCCGCCTGGTGCATTTGATGGTGCTGGTCTTGCACTTGCCCAGAGCCCTTCACGTGCGGCTGCGGCCACGGAGCTCCGTTGGGGTACTGCCGCTGCGACGGGGGCGGCGGTGGTGGTGGAGGCGGCGGCGGCGCAGTGGATGAAGGCAGGGGTTGCAAGAATGCCACCCCAGAGCCGTTGCAAGCGCCCGTAGCTGCCTCTGCTCTATGGGAGGCAGAGGGCAGCTGCTGTGCGTGCTTTGTTGGGAGCTCCAGGGCCGCGCCGCAATTAGATGCTGCCGCTAAAGCAGCACCCACCGACGACGGGGACGACTGTTGTTCCGCTCCAGCACTCTCAGCCGCAGGTACCGCAACGGCTGCCGCACGTGTTGACCCACATGCAATCGCTGCTGGCACTGATGACGAAGGCTTACCGCCCCTGCTTGCGGAGCTGCCACGATCAGACGCATCAACGGCGGCAGGAACGCCAGCCTCCGTGCCGCAACATCCACTCTTGCACATGGATGTCACCTCATCGCCGCCGCAAGAGGTGCGCTCCCGTATCGCAACGGCCACCTCCACTGCCCCTGATCCCGCCGACCCGGGCGACAGCAGGAAGTCCGACTGCGCTGGCTCCCCGGGAGAAGCCGGCCCTGGTATCAACTTCACCGTAGGCTTGGCTTCTGAGATTGGGCTTCCCCCCACATGACGCTCCTCCGGCGCTACCACCACCTGAGCCTCGCACTTGCTGTCCCCTTCCCCACGGCGAGACTGGGAGCCCGTATCCCGATCGCTCAGGCTGCCGGCAGGCACGTCACACAAGGCCCCGCGCACCATGACCTGCGGCTGCTGCTCAAGCGCAACCGGTGTACTGCCCTCCGCTACTTCCGACCGGCGCCTTCCTGACTGCGGCTCTGACCCTCTTGTAGCTGGCAAACCGACCGCCGGACAGATTTCCCCTCCGTGCTCGGCAATGCTACCGCTGATGCCCTCACTGGACTGCGGGTCGCATCCTCCGAAACTGCCGGTACCGCGACTTGCCGCATCGCCCATATGCGCGCCACCTGCGTAGGCACCAAGGTTAAAGCCTAGATCCAACATACCTCGTACGTAACACACGCGCGCGGCCTGCTAATAGATCGGCAGCCCAGTTGAACGGTGTACAATACCCTCGTGCACAAGGTGTAACTTACCCGAGTCCATCTGCTTAACCCCTGCAGAAGACGGTGCATCACACTCCGGAGCCGCGGGGCTGCCCATAGCCGCAGCAGCCGATGCCGCCTCTTGAGAGCCTGCCCCCATGTTTGCCGTATACCCACCAGCAGCACCCGATGAAGATGCCTTTCCTTGCCGCAGCTGCGATGAGGAATGCTGGTCATCCGCTGCACTCTTTACTCTCCCGCTAGTTGTTTGCTGGTGTCCGCTGTGACCTTGCGGCACCGGCTGCGTCGTAGACGCACTGGCCATAGCTACACAGCCTGGGTTGCCCGAGTCGAAGCTGCTGACCGTGACCTCTGCTCTGTTGTGATCAGCTGGGCCTCCCTTGTCATCAACGGGCTCCTGGGGAATGACCAGCAGCTTCAGGATGACGCGCTGCAGCCACGGAAGCTCCGATGCGGTGTTGAATGTCAGCGCTAACGAAGACGCTTCCCACTCTGGACCTGTAAGTCCGGTGTAAGACATTATTGATAATTGCCCATACTACATTGGAAGCTAAGGAATTGGTTCGGCTGTTAAGAAGTCCTGGCCAACCAACCAAGGCACGATGAAGTCTTCCCAACGGAGGTCGGGCAAACAGGCCAGCACCAAGCCTTCAAGCCGATGCCCTACCTGTCTCTATTGTATATTCCGCTTCACTGCGTGCAAGCGGATGCCGGTTCGGGCTGTCCTTGCCTTCTCCCTGAGCGTACCGCCGCTGCGACTCCTGAATGTATTTGATCCGCTGTTGATGCTGATTTACTGCCGCTGCCGTTTTGCTCCCAGACCACTCGTGCTGCCCGGGTAAGGCAAGCGTTCCGCCCGGCCTGCCCACAAGGATCGCAGATACAGAGAAGACCGAAGTGCTGCGGTAACGGGCGTCCAGAGGAATTCGCAGGTGCTGCTGTGGTCCTAGCTTCCGGTCAGATGACGTGGGCTGCCAGTAATCGTAGACGAGCGATACAAGCGCAACCGGAGAGAGCTCCTCTGGTGAATCTACAATTACCCTAGGTTTCACCAAACGCCCAAGCGCACGCGAATCCTGGAAGATGACAGCCTGGATCGGCAGTAAGCACCATCAGGCGTTAAAATGCCTAGCCCGAAAGCCGCGGATATGAAGATGCGCCATCTTACCTGGACTGCCTGCAAGGCCGCGCTCAATGGATTCTGCTCACAGCAGGTGACAGCTATGGGAGCGTAAGGACTAAATACCAAGCGCTGCTGCTCCGGAGGACGCTGCAGCCCTGGCGTGGCTACGTCACACTCCTCTTCCCCCCGAGTGCAAAGGACCTGGAGGCACGAAAAAAGCCTTTAGAATGGACTATGGCAGGTTGCCTGCGCCTACGGATTGGCCTACGCAAGTACCTCAGATACTAGGCCTCGCAAGGTTCGTTTGGAGAGCAAAGCCATGCCTGGTGCACCATTTCGCAAGTGTTTTGGTTTTTGGTAAGTCTATAGTAAGGTCTGCGTTTCTGTCAGTAAAGACTCGCCACCGTTCTTGTCGATCTTTGGCATGCGCCACCGCACGCAATGCCAAGTACTGCTGCCTGTCCGCATCAATTCTAAGAAGCCATCCAAAGCTTATGTTCTGCTGCTTACAGTACCAGTGGCTACTAACGCGAAGGAGCCCAGGCACGTAAATTCACTCTCTACGACCCACAGTTGCTTTGACTGCCGGTACTGTCTGCCAGCTGCAAACCACGCCTTGCGTAAACCTGTATTTATGATAGCTGCCACTTGGTCTGGTTGAAATGGAAGGAGCTTGGTCCTGCCTTAGACTGGAACATGTCGCATGTAGGTGCAGATCAAAGTACTCCCCAGGAGGTAGCCGCCTTCCATCATCGCCTTTGCGCTGCTTGCGTTGGGAAGCAGGCATTGGGTTGTTGGGACGAGCACATGATACCAGAGGTCCAGCCGCTGCATTTGCTGGGGTACCGCAGCTCATTGAGGCACAGCAACTCCCAAGAGCAGAGGACAAGCATATTCACCGTCAAACCCTCAATGATGGGGCAATGTTCCTATCTTTCACCCGTTCGAATGTCCACACTTTGGAGCTCGACATGGCAGGTGAGCTTCATTGCTCTCTCCCTCCCGTCGGCCCCCAACGACAACAATTTCTTCACCGCCCACTCAGCACGAGTATGGCATATGAGCGTTTCCAAAGATCGAACACCACATAGCTGTGTCCTGAGCTCCTGACCCGAGGCACTCCATGATAACGGTAACCCATATACCTATCTGTGCTCATCCCAACTCACCTTTTGGGTGTTGGGTGACGCTGAATGAACCCAGACGCCTATCGCCCCACGCTGGAGACCCCTTTCATTACTCGTCTTACTTTTGCACAGAAACTGGATATGGACTGGATGCAAGCAGAGGCACATTTTATCCGGTTTACTGTCAGGTGCCGTACACCACGAGGCACTGTATTGTACGGCACAAGAGGGGCAATGTAGTGCCCTTCTAGATGCTTGATGTACTGTTACGTTTTACGAGGGTTAGGTGCACGGGTTCCTCCCTCGCACGAGGGGGACCTCACCATGTTACGATCGAGGCATGCAGCTTCAAGTGCACATGCTGACAGATGTCACGTGAACGAACGAACGAACTCCGAGTCACGCGAACGAACTCCTAGTGCGTAATGGCTCCACGTCACACCATGCCTGTAAGGATACGGAGCAAAGCTTATGCAAGGTATGACGGCTAGCTGGGGGCCGATTGCAAGCTTTACGCCAGCAGGTCTGGTGTGTGTGTGGGGGGGGGGGGACGCGCGGCCGACCTGAGGGGTTACGAACTACGGCAGCTGGCGGCTAAAGGTGGGTTTAGGGTAGAAGGGAAGGGAGGGGAGTTCGGGTGCGGGACAATGCTGGTGGCCTTGGGTGGAGATGAGGAGTGGAAGGGAAACATGCAGGGAAGCGGTGTGGCGGGCATGGGGTGTGGCGCTTGGGTAACACCTGGCTGGCTAAGGAGGCAGGAGGGCAGTTGGTGGCGCCCGGATGATCCCTGGTTGCATGCCCTCTCGGGTGAATGAGGGAGCAAAGAAGGGGGAGGGCAGGGCCGCGTGCCCCGAGACCATAAGGGTGGCGCTCGGGTGACTCCAGGGGGTGTGTATGGAAGATGCGGGCGAAAGGGGCGAACGGCGGCGCATGCAATTGCTAGCTAGGGGTATGGATCAGGGGCACAGGCCTGTACGGGTTCGGGGCCGCTTGCCTGCCCTCTCGAGTCGTAAGCAGGCAGGTGAAAGTGCCGCTCGCCCGCCGTCTCGTGATTATGAGGGAGCAAATGTGTGGAGGGCGAGACTGCATGCCCTCTGAGAGCACACGGAGATTAAAGGGAGGTCATACCGGTAAGAATTTATGGGGCAGCAAGGGTACGCGTGGCTGAATGTCTGGACGGCGGGTCGGGTTGGAGAGCTAGGCGGCAGTGCAGGTGGGGGCTCGTAGTCGCACTGGGAGCGATGCGGTGTGTTAAAATAACTGGCCGCGAGGTGGAACGTACTGTGATTGCCGAAAGGTGAAGTCCTCCCACCGGCTTCCCGATTGCTTTCGGTGAGTGTCCCTTGCAAGCTGCGGCTGCTGTCCACGAAGGCTTGGCGGCTTGCGGGTTCAACTCCCTCGGGGACAGACGGGGATTCAACCCAGTGTCGGTGTGGACATGGAGGGGCAGGCGCCCTGGCACCAGCAGCAACCAGCAGAGGTCACCGTACACCATTGCAGCAGCAGACGAAGAAGGGCAAGACAAGGAAGGGCCGGCAGAATGGAGGGGTTGCCCCCGGGAGCCAATTGGTGCCGCAGCCAGCGTCATCTTTGCCGCTAGATGCGGCGGCGGCAGTGGGGGCGGCGTGTGGGGGCAGGAAAGGCAATGACGCAGCGGAAGTGAGCACGAGCAATGCAGGGGCCCCGGAGGTGCAGGACGCCCCTACTCCCACCCCACCGCGAGCAGGAGTCCGAACTGGGATTGTAATCCGCATTCACAACGGGGCAAGTATGGTATGTTCCGACCCGCGACCTGTTCTGTACCTGTAAGCACTAGTAAGCATTGGGAAAGGAGATGGAGGGACAGTAGGGCAGGGGGGGAAGGAGGAGGAGAGCGAGGGCGACGCAATCTGAGAGAAGGGAAAAGTGCTATGCGGCGTGGAGTGTCGGTAGCATGTGTGCGGGGGGCTCCTGGCGCAACACGTCCGGGAGACATGATGGGGATTGAACTGTGGGGGTGTGAAGTGGTGTTTGCATGCTACTTGGATCTGCTTAAGGGAGGTTACCAAGGTGCCTGATATGACCCCATATGAGGGAAATCCAGGGGCCGTTGAGAGGACGCACTTCAAGCTTTAGGCGTTCCGATCGGCGCATGGGGCTGGGCGGCATGCAACGCCTGGCAGGAGCACACGGCATCCCAGCGGGCAATGGTGCGAGTATCCACAGGAACCCATGCTAAGTAGAGAGTCCGTACGACAGTGCTGCCGTACGGACTCTCTACTTAGCATGGGTTTCTGTGGATACTTGCGCGAAGGCTCTTCGCGGAGGGACGCACTGCGCGTTGCCCTTTCCTGGCAATGGGACATACTCCTAAGCTTATGAACCGGACAGTGCTCTGAACAACTTAGTTATAACCTCCTGTGCTCAGACCAGGTTGTGACACATCATACTACACAACTCAGTTTGTATGTAGTAAGCAAGGCTCGTGCGTTGGAGGCGGTTATTTCGTATGGATGGTCGCTTCCAGACGTTTTGCCGATGTAACTTCTCGACGACATGTGTCCCTACCCGACCGCCTGATATAAAGCAGTTGTGTTCGAGCCCTGTTCATGAGCCCCGGCTTTACTGTACATGACTGGTGGCGATACTTTCGCTGCGCCACGGGCACCAAAACTGCACGCTTTCAACTGCTAGACATTGTTGCTAGCGGTGCATCCGCTGGTAAGCCTGGTGCCACAATGTAGGTGTCTAGTAGGTATTCTTCAGTGAGCGCTTCCTACTGAAGAATATCTACCAAAGTAGGTATTTCGCTACTTACTTTGCTTTTCGTACCGGTACGACCTACACCGACGGCCATTCGCCTTGAAGCGGAAGCCGCGAGCTCTTCAAGGCTTAAAGCAGATGAAACAATTAACCTATACAATACGTACATCCTGCATTATAAATCTAGTAACAACAACTGCCAAGCACTTGAAGATGTCAGGATGCGATGGCTTCTTCGTCCGAAGTTTCGAGGTAAGGCGTCTATAGACGTTAAAGATCTAGGTGTTGTGAGAACATAATAGCATCATCGATGCCCTTTTCTTGCACTTACAGACCTCTTGCCAACGCGCCACGGGTGACTCATGGAAAAACCAAATCTCCAACTCCATTAACATCGACTTGCATTGACACTAGTCATTGCTCTCCAACTGGTAAGCTCGCTCTCGCATAGGTTTTTTGACTCTGCAATTGGTCCATGGATGGCCGTGCTCACGCTTCGTTCCTTTGACACATGCAGGTCTGCAAATGTATGTGTGGGCTTCTCGAATTCTCTAAATGTTTGTAGCTTTGCTGGCGGTTAAATGTTACGGAGGTGAGGCTTTTCCATCGAAATTCCCCTTCTGGTATAAGTGCGTCCCTAAAGCTCGGGCAGGATGTTACAAAGTAGAAAAGCTAATGCATTCAACAGGCCTTGACGTGCTTGCTTACGTTAGCAACTGCGCGTTTTGACACAATGCTCGCTCGGCAATTCCCCATTTCCCACTACGTACCCACCGTTCCTCGCAGCCTCTAATTACCGCCAACGTATGATTGCTCTTTGAATGCAGGTCACAGCACGCACGGATCATACAGCTGCGTTTCGTGTGCCCGAGCTCGTGCGTCGACTGCGGTAGAAACAAGACTGCGAGCATAACCGAGGCCAAAACCTGAGCTGAAACGTCCTACGCGGCGTTCTTAACCTGCGTCCGCACGCTTAAAATTCCAGGCAAGTTGGATCCATGGGTTAGTACCTGGGAACCGTGACGTAAGGGAGGACCAGTGAATGGGTTTCACGCACAAGGCCTGACCAGCCTAATGGGAAGACCGAGGGGATTCGAATGTTATGCGAATGGGGAACACGGCGAGCTTAATGCGAACAGGGTGTGCTTGAGTGGCCTAACCAACACATGGGAAGACTGAGGGGAACTGCGAATGGTGCCTGCCCGCATGGGCTGCTATGTGAATGGGAACACGGCGAGATCAATGCGAATGGGGTGTGCTTGCGTGGCCTAACCAACACATGGGAAGAACGAGAGGAACTGCGAGTGGTGCCTGCCCGCATGGGCTGCTATGCGAATGGGAACACGGAGAGATCAATGCGAACGGGGTGTGCTTGAGTGGCCTGACCAACACATGGGAAGACTGAGGGGAACTGCGAATGGTGCCTGCCCGCATGGGCTGCTATGTGAATGGGAACACGGCGAGATCAATGCGAATGGGGTGTGCTTGCGTGGCCTGACCAACACATGGGAAGACCGAGAGGAACTGCGAATGGTGCCTGCCCGCATGGGCTGCTATGCGAATGGGAACACGGAGAGATCAATGCGAATGGGGTGTGCTTGCGTGGCCTGACCAACACATGGGAAGACCGAGAGGAACTGCGAGTGGTTCCTGCCCGCATGGGCTGCTGTGCGAATGGAATCACGGCGAGATCAATGCGAATGGGGTGTGCTTGCGTGGATTGACCAACATCATGGGAAGACCGAGAGGAACTGCGAGTGGTGCCTGCCCGCATGGGCTGTTATGCGAATGGGAACATGGCGAGATCAATGCGAATGGGGTGTGCTTGCGTGGCCTGACCAACACATGGGAAGACTGAGGGGAACTGCGAATGGTGCCTGCCCGCATGGGCTGCTATGCGAATGGGAACACGGAGAGATCAATGCGAATGGGGTGTGCTTGCGTGGCCTGACCAACATCATGGGAAGACCGAGAGGAACTGCGAGTGGTGCCTGCCCGCATGGGCTGCTATGCGAATGGGAACACGGAGAGATCAATGCGAATGGGGTGTGCTTGTGTGGCCTGACCAACATCATGGGAAGACCGAGAGGAACTGCGAGTGGTTCCTGCCCGCATGGGCTGCTGTGCGAATGGAATCACGACGAGATCAATGCGAATGGGGTGTGCTTGCGTGGATTGACCAACATCATGGGAAGACCGAGAGGAACTGCGAATGGTGCCTGCCCGCATGGGCTGCTATGCGAATGGGAACACGGAGAGATCAATGCGAATGGGGTGTGCTTGCGTGGCCTGACCAACATCATGGGAAGACCGAGAGGAACTGCGAGTGGTTCCTGCCCGCATGGGCTGCTGTGCGAATGGAATCACGGCGAGATCAATGCGAATGGGGTGTGCTTGCGATTGGCCTGACCAACACATGGGAAGAAAGAGAGGAACTGCGAGTGGTGCCTGCCCGCATGGGCTGCTATGTGAATGGGGAACATGGCGAGATCAATCCGAATGGGGTGTGCTTGCGTGGCCTGACCAACACATGGGAAGACTGAGGGGAACTGCGAATGGTTCCTGCCCGCATGGGCTGCTGTGCGAATGGAATCACGACGAGATCAATGCGAATGGGGTGTGCTTGCGTGGCCTAACCAACACATGGGAAGAACGAGAGGAACTGCGAGTGGTGCCTGCCCGCATGGGCTGCTATGCGAATGGTAACACGGAGAGATCAATGCGAACGGGGTGTGCTTGAGTGGCCTGACCAACACATGGGAAGACTGAGGGGAACTGCGAATGGTGCCTGCCCGCATGGGCTGCTATGTGAATGGGAACACGGCGAGATCAATGCGAATGGGGTGTGCTTGCGTGGCCTGACCAACATCATGGGAAGACTGATGGGAACTGCGAATGGTGCCTGCCCGCATGGGCTGCTATGTGAATGGGAACACGGAGAGATCAATGCGAATGGGGTGTGCTTGCGTGGCCTGACCAACATCATGGGAAGACTGAGGGGAACTGCGAATGGTGCCTGCCCGCATGGGCTGCTATGCGAATGGGAACACGGAGAGATCAATGCGAATGGGGTGTGCTTGCGAGTGGCCTGACCAACACATGGGAAGACCGAGAGGAACTGCGCGTGGTGCCTGCCCGCATGGGCTGCTATGCGAATGGGAACACGGAGAGATCAATGCGAACGGGGTGTGCTTGAGTGGCCTGACCAACACATGGGAAGACTGAGGGGAACTGCGAATGGTGCCTGCCCGCATGGGCTGCTATGCGAATGGGAACACGGAGAGATCAATGCGAATGGGGTGTGCTTGCGATTGGCCTGACCAACACATGGGAAGAAAGAGAGGAACTGCGAATGGTGCCTGCCCGCATGGGCTGCTATGTGAATGGGGAACATGGCGAGATCAATGCGAACAGGGTGTGCTTGAGTGGCCTAACCAACACATGGGAAGACTGAGGGGAACTGCGAATGGTGCCTGCCCGCATGGGCTGCTGTGCGAATGGAATCACGACGAGATCAATGCGAATGGGGTGTGCTTGCGTGGATTGACCAACATCATGGGAAGACCGAGAGGAACTGCGAATGGTGCCTGCCCGCATGGGCTGCTATGCGAATGGGAACACGGAGAGATCAATGCGAATGGGGTGTGCTTGCGTGGCCTGACCAACATCATGGGAAGACCGAGAGGAACTGCGAGTGGTGCCTGCCCGCATGGGCTGCTGTGCGAATGGAATCACGGCGAGATCAATGCGAATGGGGTGTGCTTGCGGTTGGCCTGACCAACACATGGGAAGACCGAGAGGAACTGCGAGTGGTGCCTGCCCGCATGGGCTGTTATGCGAATGGGAACATGGCGAGATCAATGCGAATGGGGTGTGCTTGCGTGGCCTGACCAACACATGGGAAGACTGAGGGGAACTGCGAATGGTGCCTGCCCGCATGGGCTGCTATGTGAATGGGAACACGGAGAGATCAATGCGAATGGGGTGTGCTTGTGTTGCCTGACCAACATCATGGGAAGACCGAGAGGAACTGCGAGTGGTTCCTGCCCGCATGGGCTGCTGTGCGAATGGAATCACGGCGAGATCAATGCGAACGGGGTGTGCTTGAGTGGCCTGACCAACACATGGGAAGACTGAGGGGAACTGCGAATGGTGCCTGCCCGCATGGGCTGCTATGTGAATGGGAACACGGCGAGATCAATGCGAATGGGGTGTGCTTGCGTGGCCTGACCAACATCATGGGAAGACTGATGGGAACTGCGAATGGTGCCTGCCCGCATGGGCTGCTATGTGAATGGGAACACGGAGAGATCAATGCGAATGTGGTGTGCTTGCGTGGCCTGACCAACATCATGGGAAGACTGAGGGGAACTGCGAATGGTGCCTGCCCGCATGGGCTGCTATGCGAATGGGAACACGGAGAGATCAATGCGAATGGGGTGTGCTTGCGAGTGGCCTGACCAACACATGGGAAGACCGAGAGGAACTGCGCGTGGTGCCTGCCCGCATGGGCTACTATGCGAATGGGAACACGGAGAGATCAATGCGAACGGGGTGTGCTTGAGTGGCCTGACCAACACATGGGAAGACTGAGGGGAACTGCGAGTGGTGCCTGCCCGCATGGGCTGCTATGCGAATGGGAACACGGAGAGATCAATGCGAATGGGGTGTGCTTGCGATTGGCCTGACCAACACATGGGAAGAAAGAGAGGAACTGCGAATGGTGCCTGCCCGCATGGGCTGCTATGTGAATGGGGAACATGGCGAGATCAATGCGAACAGGGTGTGCTTGAGTGGCCTAACCAACACATGGGAAGACTGAGGGGAACTGCGAATGGTGCCTGCCCGCATGGGCTGCTGTGCGAATGGAATCACGGCGAGATCAATGCGAATGGGGTGTGCTTGCGTGGATTGACCAACATCATGGGAAGACCGAGGGGAACTGCGAGTGGTGCCTGCCCGCATGGGCTGTTATGCGAATGGGAATACGGCGAGATCAATGCGAATGGGGTGTGCTTGCGATTGGCCTGACCAACATCATGGGAAGACCGAGAGGAACTGCGAGTGGTTCCTGCCCGCATGGGCTGCTGTGCGAATGGGAACACGGAGAGATCAATGCGAATGGGGTGTGCTTGCGATTGGCCTGACCAACACATGGGAAGAAAGAGAGGAACTGCGAAAGGTGCCTGCCCGCATGGGCTGCTATGTGAATGGGGAACATGGCGAGATCAATGCGAACAGGGTGTGCTTGAGTGGCCTAACCAACACATGGGAAGACTGAGGGGAACTGCGAATGGTGCCTGCCCGCATGGGCTGCTATGTGAATGCGAACACGGCGAGATCAATGCGAATGGGGTGTGCTTGCGTGGCCTAACCAACACATGGGAAGAACGAGAGGAACTGCTAGTGGTGCCTGCCCGCATAGGCTGCTATGCGAATGGGAACACGGAGAGATCAATGCGAACGGGGTGTGCTTGAGTGGCCTGACCAACACATGGGAAGACTGAGGGGAACTGCGAATGGTGCCTGCCCGCATGGGCTGCTATGTGAATGGGAACACGGCGAGATCAATGCGAATGGGGTGTGCTTGCGTGGCCTGACCAACACATGGGAAGACCGAGAGGAACTGCGAATGGTGCCTGCCCGCATGGGCTGCTATGCGAATGGGAACACGGAGAGATCAATGCGAATGGGGTGTGCTTGCGTGGCCTGACCAACATCATGGGAAGACCGAGGGGAACTGCGAGTGGTGCCTGCCCGCATGGGCTGCTATGCGAATGGAATCACGGCGAGATCAATGCGAATGGGGTGTGCTTGCGTGGATTGACCAACATCATGGGAAGACCGAGAGGAACTGCGAGTGGTGCCTGCCCGCATGGGCTGTTATGCGAATGGGAACATGGCGAGATCAATGCGAATGGGGTGTGCTTGCGTGGCCTGACCAACACATGGGAAGACTGAGGGGAACTGCGAATGGTGCCTGCCCGCATGGGCTGCTATGTGAATGGGAACACGGAGAGATCAATGCGAATGGGGTGTGCTTGTGTTGCCTGACCAACATCATGGGAAGACCGAGAGGAACTGCGAGTGGTTCCTGCCCGCATGGGCTGCTGTGCGAATGGAATCACGGCGAGATCAATGCGAATGGGGTGTGCTTGTGTGGCCTGACCAACATCATGGGAAGACCGAGAGGAACTGCGAGTGGTTCCTGCCCGCATGGGCTGCTGTGCGAATGGAATCACGACGAGATCAATGCGAATGGGGTGTGCTTGAGTGGCCTGACCAACACATGGGAAGACCGAGAGGAACTGCGAATGGTGCCTGCCCGCATGGGCTGCTATGTGAATGGGGAACACGGCGAGGTCAATGCGAATGGGGTGTGCTTGCGTGGCCTGACCAACACATGGGAAGACCGAGAGGAACTGCGAGTGGTGCCTGCCCGCATGGGCTGCTATGCGAATGGGAACACGGCGAGATCAATGCGAATGGGGTGTGCTTGCGTGGCCTGACCAACACATGGGAAGACTGAGGGGAACTGCGAATGGTGCCTGCCCGCATGGGCTGCTATGTGAATGGGAACACGGAGAGATCAATGCGAATGGGGTGTGCTTGTGTTGCCTGACCAACATCATGGGAAGACCGAGAGGAACTGCGAGTGGTTCCTGCCCGCATGGGCTGCTGTGCGAATGGAATCACGGCGAGATCAATGCGAATGGGGTGTGCTTGCGTGGATTGACCAACATCATGGGAAGACCGAGAGGAACTGCGAGTGGTGCCTGCCCGCATGGGCTGTTATGCGAATGGGAACACGGCGAGATCAATGCGAATGGGGTGTGCTTGCGATTGGCCTGACCAACCTCATGGGTAGACCGAGAGGAACTGCGAGTGGTTCCTGCCCGCATGGGCTGCTGTGCGAATGGAATCACGGCGAGATCAATGCGAATGGGGTGTGGTTGCGATTGGCCTGACCAACACATGGGAAGAAAGAGAGGAACTGCGAATGGTGCCTGCCCGCATGGGCTGCTATGTGAATGGGAACATGGCGAGATCAATGCGAATGGGGTGTGCTTGAGTGGCCTGACCAACACATGGGAAGACCGAGAGGAACTGCGAATGGTGCCTGCCCGCATGGGCTGCTATGTGAATGGGGAACACGGCGAGGTCAATGCGAATGGGGTGTGCTTGCGTGGCCTGACCAACACATGGGAAGACTGAGGGGAACTGCGAATGGTGCCTGCCCGCATGGGCTGCTATGTGAATGGGAACACGGCGAGATCAATGCGAATGGGGTGTGCTTGCGATTGGCCTGACCAACACATGGGAAGACCGAGAGGAACTGCGAGTGGTGCCTGCCCGCATGGGCTGCTGTGCGAATGGAATCACGGCGAGTTCAATGCGAATGGGGTGTGCTTGCGATTGGCCTGACCAACACATGGGAAGAAAGAGAGGAACTGCGAGTGGTGCCTGCCCGCATGGGCTGCTATGTGAATGGGATCACGGAGAGAGATCAATGCGAATGGGGTGTGCTTGAGTGGCCTGACCAACACATGGGAAGACTGAGGGGAACTGCGAATGGTGCCTGCCCGCATGGGCTGCTATGTGAATGGGAACACGGCTAGATCAATGCGAATGGGGTGTGCTTGCGTGGCCTGACCAACACATGGGAAGACCGAGAGGAACTGCGAATGGTGCCTGCCCGCATGGGCTGCTATGCGAATGGGAACACGGAGAGATCAATGCGAATGGGGTGTGCTTGCGTGGCCTGACCAACATCATGGGAAGACCGAGGGGAACTGCGAGTGGTGCCTGCCCGCATGGGCTGCTATGCGAATGGAATCACGGCGAGATCAATGCGAATGGGGTGTGCTTGCGTGGATTGACCAACATCATGGGAAGACCGAGAGGAACTGCGAGTGGTGCCTGCCCGCATGGGCTGTTATGCAAATGGGAACATGGCGAGATCAATGCGAATGGGGTGTGCTTGCGTGGCCTGACCAACACATGGGAAGACTGAGGGGAACTGCGAATGGTGCCTGCCCGCATGGGCTGCTATGTGAATGGGAACACGGAGAGATCAATGCGAATGGGGTGTGCTTGTGTTGCCTGACCAACATCATGGGAAGACCGAGAGGAACTGCGAGTGGTTCCTGCCCGCATGGGCTGCTGTGCGAATGGAATCACGGCGAGATCAATGCGAATGGGGTGTGCTTGCGATTGGCCTGACCAACACATGGGAAGAAAGAGAGGAACTGCGAGTGGTGCCTGCCCGCATGGGCTGCTATGTGAATGGGATCACGGAGAGAGATCAATGCGAATGGGGTGTGCTTGCGTGGCCTGACCAACACATGGGAAGAAAGAGAGGAACTGCGAGTGGTGCCTGCCCGCATGGGCTGCTATGTGAATGGGATCACGGAGAGAGATCAATGCGAATAGGGTGTGCTTGCGTGGCCTGACCAACACATGGGAAGACCGAGAGGAACTGCGAGTGGTGCCTGCCCGCATGGGCTGCTATGTGAATGGGAACACGGAGAGATCAATGCGAACGGGGTGTGCTTGAGTGGCCTGACCAACACATGGGAAGACTGAGGGGAACTGCGAATGGTGCCTGCCCGCATGGGCTGCTATGTGAATGGGAACACGGCGAGATCAATGCGAATGGGGTGTGCTTGCGTGGCCTGACCAACACATGGGAAGACCGAGAGGAACTGCGAATGGTGCCTGCCCGCATGGGCTGCTATGCGAATGGGAACACGGAGAGATCAATGCGAATGGGGTGTGCTTGCGTGGCCTGACCAACATCATGGGAAGACCGAGGGGAACTGCGAGTGGTGCCTGCCCGCATGGGCTGCTATGCGAATGGAATCACGGCGAGATCAATGCGAATGGGGTGTGCTTGCGTGGATTGACCAACATCATGGGAAGACCGAGAGGAACTGCGAGTGGTGCCTGCCCGCATGGGCTGTTATGCAAATGGGAACATGGCGAGATCAATGCGAATGGGGTGTGCTTGCGTGGCCTGACCAACACATGGGAAGACTGAGGGGAACTGCGAATGGTGCCTGCCCGCATGGGCTGCTATGTGAATGGGAACACGGCGAGATCAATGCGAATGGGGTGTGCTTGCGTGGCCTGACCAACACATGGGAAGACCGAGAGGAACTGCGAATGGTGCCTGCCCGCATGGGCTGCTATGTGAATGGGAACACGGAGAGATCAATGCGAATGGGGTGTGCTTGCGTGGATTGACCAACATCATGGGAAGACCGAGAGGAACTGCGAGTGGTGCCTGCCCGCATGGGCTGCTATGTGAATGGGGAACACGGCGAGGTCAATGCGAATGGGGTGTGCTTGCGTGGCCTGACCAACACATGGGAAGACCGAGAGGAACTGCGAGTGGTGCCTGCCCGCATGGGCTGCTATGTGAATGGGGAACATGGCGAGATCAATGCGAACAGGGTGTGCTTGAGTGGCCTAACCAACACATGGGAAGACTGAGGGGAACTGCGAATGGTGCCTGCCCGCATGGGCTGCTATGTGAATGCGAACACAGCGAGATCAATGCGAATGGGGTGTGCTTGCGTGGCCTAACCAACACATGGGAAGAACGAGAGGAACTGCGAGTGGTGCCTGCCCGCATAGGCTGCTATGCGAATGGGAACACGGAGAGATCAATGCGAACGGGGTGTGCTTGAGTGGCCTGACCAACACATGGGAAGACTGAGGGGAACTGCGAATGGTGCCTGCCCGCATGGGCTGCTATGTGAATGGGAACACGGCGAGATCAATGCGAATGGGGTGTGCTTGCGTGGCCTGACCAACACATGGGAAGACCGAGAGGAACTGCGAATGGTGCCTGCCCGCATGGGCTGCTATGCGAATGGGAACACGGAGAGATCAATGCGAATGGGGTGTGCTTGCGTGGCCTGACCAACACATAGGAAGACCGAGGGGAACTGCGAGTGGTGCCTGCCCGCATGGGCTGCTATGTGAATGGGATCACGGAGAGAGATCAATGCGAATGGGGTGTGCTTGCGTGGCCTGACCAACACATGGGAAGACCGAGAGGAACTGCGAGTGGTGCCTGCCCGCATGGGCTGCTATGCGAATGGGGAACACGGAGAGATCAATGCGAATGGGGTGTGCTTGCGAGTGGCCTGACCAACACATGGGAAGACCGAGAGGAACTGCGAGTGGTGCCTGCCCGCATGGGCTGCTATGTGAATGGGAACACGGAGAGATCAATGCGAATGGGGTGTGCTTGCGTGGCCTGACCAACATCATGGGAAGACCGAGAGGAACTGCGAATGGTGCCTGCCCGCATGGGCTGCTATGCGAATGGGAACACGGAGAGATCAATGCGAATGGGGTGTGCTTGCGTGGCCTGACCAACACATGGGAAGACCGAGAGGAACTGCGAGTGGTGCCTGCCCGCATGGGCTGCTATGTGAATGGGAACACGGAGAGATCAATGCGAATGGGGTGTGCTTGCGTGGTCTGACCAACACATGGGAAGACCGAGAGGAACTGCGAGTGGTGCCTGCCCGCATGGGCTGCTATGCGAATGGGATCACGGAGAGATCAATGCGAATGGGGTGTGCTTGTGTTGCCTGACCAACATCATGGGACGACCGAGGGGAACTGCGAATGGTGCCTGCCCGCATGGGATGCTATGTGAATGGGAACACGGCGAGATCAATGCGAATGGGGTATGCTTGAGTGGCCTGACCAACATCATGGGAAGACCGAGAGGAACTGCGAGTGGTGCCTGCCCGCATGGGCTGCTATGTGAATGGGATCAAGGAGAGAGATCAATGCGAATGGGGTATGCTTGCGTGGCCTGACCAACACATGGGAAGACCGAGAGGAACTGCGAGTGGTGCCTGCCCGCATGGGCTGCTATGCGAATGGGGAACACGGAGAGATCAATGCGAATGGGGTGTGCTTGCGAGTGGCCTGACCAACACATGGGAAGACCGAGAGGAACTGCGAGTGGTGCCTGCCCGCATGGGCTGCTATGTGAATGGGAACACGGAGAGATCAATGCGAATGGGGTGTGCTTGCGTGGCCTGACCAACATCATGGGAAGACCGAGAGGAACTGCGAATGGTGCCTGCCCGCATGGGCTGCTATGCGAATGGGAACACGGAGAGATCAATGCGAATGGGGTGTGCTTGCGTGGCCTGACCAACACATGGGAAGACCGAGAGGAACTGCGAGTGGTGCCTGCCCGCATGGGCTGCTATGTGAATGGGAACACGGAGAGATCAATGCGAATGGGGTGTGCTTGCGTGGTCTGACCAACACATGGGAAGACCGAGAGGAACTGCGAGTGGTGCCTGCCCGCATGGGCTGCTATGCGAATGGGATCACGGAGAGATCAATGCGAATGGGGTGTGCTTGTGTTGCCTGACCAACATCATGGGACGACCGAGGGGAACTGCGAATGGTGCCTGCCCGCATGGGATGCTATGTGAATGGGAACACGGCGAGATCAATGCGAATGGGGTATGCTTGAGTGGCCTGACCAACATCATGGGAAGACCGAGAGGAACTGCGAGTGGTGCCTGCCCGCATGGGCTGCTATGTGAATGGGATCACGGAGAGAGATCAATGCGAATGGGGTATGCTTGCGTGGCCTGACCAACACATGGGAAGACCGAGAGGAACTGCGAATGGTGCCTGCCCGCATGGGCTGCTATGCGAATGGGATCACGGAGAGAGATCAATGCGAATGGGGTGTGCTTGCGTGGCCTGACCAACATCATGGGAAGACCGAGAGGAACTGCGAGTGGTGCCTGCCCGCATGGGCTGCTATGCGAATGGGATCACGGAGAGAGATCAATGCGAATAGGGTGTGCTTGAGTGGCCTGACCAACACATGGGAAGACCGAGGGGAACTGCGAATGGTGCCTGCCCGCATGGGCTGCTATGTGAATGGGAACACGGAGAGATCAATGCGAATGGGGTATGCTTGCGTGGTCTGACCAACACATGGGAAGACCGAGAGGAACTGCGAGTGGTGCCTGCCCGCATGGGCTGCTATGCGAATGGGATCACGGAGAGATCAATGCGAATGGGGTGTGCTTGTGTTGCCTGACCAACATCATGGGACGACCGAGGGGAACTGCGAATGGTGCCTGCCCGCATGGGATGCTATGTGAATGGGAACACGGCGAGATCAATGCGAATGGGGTATGCTTGCGAGTGGCCTGACCAACATCATGGGAAGACCGAGAGGAACTGCGAGTGGTGCCTGCCCGCATGGGCTGCTATGTGAATGGGATCACGGAGAGAGATCAATGCGAATGGGGTATGCTTGCGAGTGGCCTGACCAACACATGGGAAGACCGAGAGGAACTGCGAGTGGTGCCTGCCCGCATGGGCTGCTATGCGAATGGGGAACACGGAGAGATCAATGCGAATGGGGTGTGCTTGCGAGTGGCCTGACCAACACATGGGAAGACCGAGAGGAACTGCGAATGGTGCCTGCCCGCATGGGCTGCTATGCGAATGGGATCACGGAGAGAGATCAATGCGAATGGGGTGTGCTTGCGTGGCCTGACCAACACATGGGAAGACCGAGAGGAACTGCGAGTGGTGCCTGCCCGCATGGGCTGCTATGCGAATGGGATCACGGAGAGAGATCAATGCGAATAGGGTGTGCTTGAGTGGCCTGACCAACACATGGGACGACCGAGGGGAACTGCGAATGGTGCCTGCCCGCATGGGCTGCAATGTGAATGGGAACACGGCGAGATCAATGCGAATGGGGTATGCTTGAGTGGCCTGACCAACATCATGGGAAGACCGAGAGGAACTGCGAGTGGTGCCTGCCCGCATGGGCTGCTATGTGAATGGGATCACGGAGAGAGATCAATGCGAATGGGGTATGCTTGCGTGGCCTGACCAACACATGGGAAGACCGAGAGGAACTGCGAGTGGTGCCTGCCCGCATGGGCTGCTATGCGAATGGGGAACACGGAGAGATCAATGCGAATGGGGTGTGCTTGCGAGTGGCCTGACCAACACATGGGAAGACCGAGAGGAACTGCGAATGGTGCCTGCCCGCATGGGCTGCTATGCGAATGGGATCACGGAGAGAGATCAATGCGAATGGGGTGTGCTTGCGAGTGGCCTGACCAACACATGGGAAGACCGAGAGGAACTGCGAGTGGTGCCTGCCCGCATGGGCTGCTATGTGAATGGGAACACGGAGAGAGATCAATGCGAATAGGGTGTGCTTGAGTGGCCTGACCAACACATGGGAAGACCGAGGGGAACTGCGAATGGTGCCTGCCCGCATGGGCTGCTATGTGAATGGGATCACGGAGAGAGATCAATGCGAATGGGGTGTGCTTGCGTGGCTTGACCAACACATGGGAAGACCGAGAGGAACTGCGAGTGGTGCCTGCCCGCATGGGCTGCTATGCGAATGGGGAACACGGAGAGATCAATGCGAATGGGGTGTGCTTGCGTGGCCTGACCAACATCATGGGAAGACTGAGGGGAACTGCGAATGGTGCCTGCCCGCATGGGCTGCTATGTGAATGGGATCACGGAGAGAGATCAATGCGAATGGGGTGTGCTTGCGTGGCCTGACCGACATCATGGGAAGACCGAGAGGAACTGCGAGTGGTGCCTGCCCGCATGGGCTGCTATGCGAATGGGATCACGGAGAGATCAATGCGAATGGGGTGTGCTTGAGTGGCCTGACCAACATCATGGGAAGAACGAGAGGAACTGCGAATGGTGCATGCCCGCATGGGCACATCGAAGACGCGTTCATTTCACTTTTTCCTTCCTGACCTGTTCCGTTTCTCCTCCCGCAGGTGTGGACGACACGATGGTGGTTTTCGACGGCCCTTCAGGATTTGGCGTCTGCTGTATTGGGTTAGTGCGGTATGGGTGGTAAGGCCTGGCGTCGGCGTCTTACTTCTGCATACATGCACGTAGGGCATGAGGCATCTGCTTGGGCATTACGTTGCACTAGGCTGGTCTACCGGTGTCTGCAGCAAGCATGGGCATTACACGGACAATCCTGTGAGGCGTGCTCGCCTCACAAGTCGGCCTTCCCTTGCGCCCTCCTTCCCTTGCCGCCTCCTTCCCTTGCCACCTCCTTCCCTTGCCGCCTCCCTTGCCGCAGGGTTCGGAGAGCGCCCTGCTGCTGTAGAGGACCTCGGCTGCTCAAGTGAGGCGGCGTGGGTGCGGCGTCTGAGGTCAGCACAGGAGAGGGGAGGTGAGTTGATTATGGTCAAAGGGTGCATATCTGGGCAGAACGGGATGCATGGGAGCGCACAGCCGCCGCCCCAGCCCCAACCGGAACAGCAGCCAGTCAGTCAGAGTCGACTTCGGAGAACCAGATCAGCTTCAGTCTCAGCCATCAGCCTCAGTATCAGCCATCAGCTTCAGCAGTCTCAGCCATCAACCCTTTGCGACACCCAGCTAACCAGCAACAGCAACAGCTTCAATGGGGTTTGGGGCGGCGTGCGTCGTGTGTTGTCGTACGTTGGCCGCTTGCAAGCATCCATTGTCCCTTGTACCCTTCCCTTGTAAATGACATGCCGTTCCCTGCCCCTACTGTCCGCCCCTACTGCTGGGGCCCTGCTTGCTCGACGGCGGTTGCTGCGTTGCATGAGGACGCTGACGAGCAGTTGCAACGTGTAGGAAGATGGAGGCGTACGGGGCGTTACTGCCGACAAGGACGTGAAGTTGATGTAAGTAGAGGGCTGCTTGTGGGTTGCGGAGCATAACAACGAGCAGGGGATTTTTCAGGGATTGTTGCTCGTCCAGGCATATGCCCCTCCAGCCCCAGCCGCCGCAGCAGCCTTTCAGCAGCCTCGAAGCTTCAGAGCCAGGTCAGCCCCAGCCTTTCTGTCAGCCGGCAGCCAGCACCACAGCGCGCACCGCAGCAGCAGCAGCCAGCAGTGAATGCGCTTGGCCTCAAGGGGTCTTTAGTCATTGTGTGTTGCTTCATACATGGGTTTGTGGTTTCCGACTGATGTCAGTAACATGAACAACCGACATACGTGCGTGACCCACGGGCCATCCATGTACACGTTCCGGCCTCGTTGGGGTTTTTTTGGGGGTTTTGTCCTTATGCTTGAAGGTATCCTTGAAGGGCTTGATTAGTGGCTGCTATCGTGCTTTTGGAGATGGCCGCAAATAAAGTCCTTCAGGGTCTAGCTGTCTAGACCGTGGCTTGCAAGGGCATGTAGCCGCTGTCTGTCAGCTGTTATGTATGGTCATGTAAAAGTCGCTTCCTTCCCTCCCCTCCCGGCGGAAGCTGTGGAAGGGAGGGAACTCTTGCATGGCACGTGTTGCACGGGAAGAGGTCTTTATAGTACTGGCCAGGCCTGTCTTGCGGATTTCCGGGCCCAAAAACTTCAATGCAGGAATCGAAATCAGCACCAAACCGAACTTAGAGCGCTACATACGGTGATGAGCACAGCAGCTTAAGATTACCGATTGATGCTCTCCCCACAGCATGGCGTGTGCTACGTCGTTGCCTAGGCACCTCCCCAACTCATAGGCATCATTCTCGGCAGACAATCGCGGGGTTGCACACGTACCTCACAGAATGAGCTGAAAGTCGCGAAGTGCCGTACACTTGTGCCGTACAACAAAGGGCATCTCATCAGACAATCCGGTGGCCTTATGAACACAAGCAGGCAGCAAACGCAAGAAGAAGAACGTTCAAGGTGTTCAGAGACACCGGTATAGGCTACATCCGGATACAAAAGGCCACTGTTGGCAGCAGGGTACCTTAGGTAGTACCCTCGAAGCAACGACATTACACTCTTATCGTACAAGCAACTAGCGACGATCCCGTACACACTATCTATCAGGTTACCTCCACATACTGCCCAGCCCAGCCACCACCACACACCACCACTTCCTCAACTATGTTACAACACGACACCAGCGGTACAACACATGTTGCTGCTTCCACCTCAACTCTCCATACAATCCTTCACACGTCTTCACACTAAGAGAGGATTACGCCAGCTTACTAGGTATAGGCATATTGAGACAATGCCGTACAACACATACCGGTATCATTAGCAATGACTTGACAACAACCAAGTCGTCGTCACACATCACGACAAGGGGACGAGAGTACAAAGCATTGGCAATTCGGTTTCAGAACACCCCAGACACGTTGCTTTCATGCACACAAACACAAACACAACCTCTCCGCAACCAGAAACGCCTCCTTCACTCCAGGCAATATGCCGTTTCAGCTCCTTCCTCTCCCCCGTGTCTCTCACTCGGCCTACCTTCGTCGGTTCATCTTTTCTTCGACGCTTCCCAAGCGCGTTCCAGGGTACCGCCACATATCGTACATCACCCTTTGCCCTACCGTACAATTCCGCTCCTACCGTATACAAACCGTATAACGTACAACGCAGGGGCGAGCGCAGGCCGAATGTCAGCCCATTCGCGCTCTCTCCCAGCAACGCATCCGTTCTCCACGCTTGAGCTCGGGTCCCGACCGGCAAAAAGCGTATTGCTCCTCGCACAACGCACAGTTGATTCATCAAAGGTAACAAACACCTCGCCAAGTGCTTGACTGCAAAAGAATACATTCTCGTCCCTCCGGTTTCACTTGTGAGCATCATCTCCCCTCTTCTTAACACATACCCGTAACTGCACAACACGAAGCTTATCCAGTACATCCTTACCACGACACGTGACAATGTCGCTTCCACGGAAACACACACACACACAGCCCTGCAAGACACTCCCTGCAGGCCAACAGACAAGGGGAGCCTCCCCTGCTCCCCAAAGCCCAGCCACGCATGTAAGCACCCTCTCACACACCCTACACTCGTACTTGCACCCCTCCCACCTCGCACACCCTTGCCTCTATGTCCCGCCTGTACCCACCTCCCATTTACCCCTGCCCTTAGCCCCTTACCCCTGCTGCTGCAGCTGCAGCACGCAAAACAGCCTGAGCACTCCACCACTCGTCAGCGCACCGCCGCTCTCCCACCACGTGGACTCCAATCCCCGCAGCCCGCTCCACCACTCCCACTGCACCCGCCCGCCCGCCACATCATCACCCCCACCACCACCATGCCCGCCACCCCCGCCCGCCGCCGCCCCCGCTCCCACGCCGCCTGCCCGCACGGTTTCATGCGTCCTGGTCAGCACGCAGGGCGACTGTACGACATGCCATGCAGTCTTCCCTGCCGCATCCACCAGGCCCAGCGTACAGCTGCCGATGGTGAGGGAGGCGTGCAGGGCGGAAGCGAGGGAGGGGGGTGAGGTGGAGGTGGAGGCGGCGGATGGGAAGGGGGCTTGAAACAGCATGAGGCTTTGGTCTTCTTCCGCAGGGCCGGAGGGCGGGGTGCACACAAGGCCTACTTGAAGCTGCATCCGGGTGGGGTCTTGCAGCAGGTGGGAGGCGGCGGATGGCGGTGCCCTTGACGCCGTGGAAAATGATGACATGGAGGAAGAGGCGGCGGAGGAGGAGGAGGCAGGGGCGAAGCGGGTTGCGAGGTGCCAGTTGTATCCGCCCAAGAAGACCGGCGGGCTGAGCAGCGGGGTGGAGGTGGTGGAGCCGCGGAGGGTGGGGCCGCCCACACCTGAGGAGTGAAGGGAGGTGTAGGGAGGGCTTGTGGAGGGGGGAGGGGAGGGCGATAACGTGTGCAAGGGAGCTATGTAGCTGCTATACCCCCGGCATGAGCTCCTACTGTTGCAGGAGCGCGGCTAGCATCAAAAGAAAGTCCGCTACAAGATCACTACGTCCATGCATCCCTACCCGTGAGGTGAATCCGCACGTCTCGGATGTCCCGACACCACTCGATGCGTCGGAGCACGTTGTACGGCTGACGAGGTGGCAACAACGGCAGTACGGCAACGGCCGACGGCTGCGACTGTGCAGCTGAGGCCACTGTGGGCGGCGACTGTAGCGCCGTTCCCATGCTTCCGCTTCCGCTGCTGCTACTACTGCGGCCAGACCGCAGCGCTTGCCGCTGTTGCTGCTGCTGCTGCGGGTCATCGCAGCAGCCCGAGGTATCGTCCAGAGCGCCCGGCAACGTGGCCACGGCAGCAGCAGCAGCAGCAGCATCCGCTAGGGCGCTTAGCTCGGTACTTGAGGCACTGCCGGCACGGCTGAGTGACATGGGCGTGGCAGCCGGAGTGGGATTGGCGGTGCTGGGCCGGGAGCAAGGCAGTGACCCACGGGACGAACAGAGCGGTGACCCACGGGTCATCATGCCGCCGCCGCCGCTACTACTGGTGGAGGAGCTGCTCGAAGTGGCACCACCCGTCGAGGTCGTCGTCGTCTCGATATTCAAAGGGCATGCGAGGCCGTCGTCTGTGAGATGCGAATGCTGCTGCTGCTGCTGTGGCGGCGATGGCGGTGGGGTCTGCTCCGCAGCCCCGATAGCGGCTATTGCCGCGGCTGGCGTGGGGAGTGACGGTAGCACGGGGTAGACGCCAGGTTGAGATGCTTGAGACGCGTTGGAGGGCTCGACACGCGTTGCGGGGGCGGCTCCAGGGACCGGATCCGCGGTGGGGGTAGCAGCAGTGGGCGAACGGAGCGCTGGTACGTCGCTCTCAGCTGCGGCAACAGCGGCGGCGGCAGCGGCGGCGGCAGCAGCAGCCTCCGCCTCCGCCAGAAGCTGCTGGTGCAGCCTGAGAGGGGGGAAAGAGAGGGCATGTGTGCGAAGGGAAAGAAGGGGCGAAGTGCGGTGTGTCTGCAATCTGGGTCACGGGTGAAGAGCAAACATGGGATGCAAGACGCAACAAGAACAACGAAAGTGACTATACTCCCATACTCCCCTCCATTCCTTCCACGACGGCCCCCCCATTCCCGCACTCCTCCTCACCTAAGCCTCCTCAGCACCGGCAGCCCGGGCGCCACCGCCGTACGGAAGTGCGCTGTCAGGCTGCCGTACCGCACCTGCCGCAGCAGCTCCTCCACCTCCACGGGGGCTGTGGTGACAGCGGCGGCGGACGTGGGCTGGCGGGCCTTCATACCGGCGCTCATGCTGCTGCTGCCACCGCCACCACGGGGCGCATCATCAATCCCAGCAGTAGCAGCAGGAGGTGCTGCCTTACCCCCTCCTCCTCCGGTAACAGGGAGGGGTGGGCCCGACCCGGCAGCGTCAGCAGCGCCTAGCGCCCCAGGGCTAGCAGCCGCGGTCCCGGCAGGAGCCTCGTTGCCGCCACCACCACCGCTGCAGCATGGGTTGCCGCTGCTGCTGCTGCTTGAGAAGCATGTGTGGCTGTTGCTGCTAGTGCTGTTGCTGCTGCTGCTGTCGGCAGTGGCTGACATGCATGGCTGGGCGCTGTTATCAGAAGCAGCAGCAGCAGCACTGGCTGGCTGCTCGGGCTGTGGCCCGGGCCCCTCCTGCTGCGTCTCGAGCTCGGCATGGCCATGCTCCGCCTCCCACCCCTCTCCCCCCTCCCCCTGCTCCCCCTCCTCCTCCTCCGGCATGTTGTGTGACAGCCAGGCTGCCAGCAGCGCCAACACAACATTCTCCGATGTCACCTGAGGGAGGGAAGGAGGAAGGTAAGCATCGGCTTGTGTAGAGATCCAGGGACGTGCGAGGACACAGACCCTGACCCATGGGTCATAGGACGCAGCAGCACCGAGAGGGCGGTAGCAAGTGGGCGGTACTTTGTACCGGTACCACCCCATGCCCTCCAGCTCCCCATACACCCCTCCTCCTCCTCCCAATCTCCCCGCACCTGCAGATCCTGCCGCCCCACCAGCAGCGCCGCCAACCGCTCGGGCGGCAGGGCCAGCAGCAGCTGCCGCTGCTCCGGCTCGTCCCACACCATCTCCGGGCACCTTGGGCGGGCGAGGGCGGGAGAGTGGGGACGCAAGGTTAGCCGGGTACCGCCACACATATACCCTAACCCTTGCCTTCCCCACACCGGCACCCTCACCCGTCCATCCCCCTCCCCCCCCCACCTGAACGTCCTCATCAGCGCCGTCTCCGCACGGCACTGCAGCTGCGCCAACAGCGGGTTAGCCGCCGCCAGCCCGCCCGGCAGCCCCGCCAGCGCCGCGCGCACCCGCCAGCTGAGGCTGCTGGCGGGGGTGGCCTGCAGCGCGGCGGCGCAGGCGGCGGCGCAGTCGGGCAGCAGCCAGCGGTCCGCCAGCAGCAGGCAGCGCAGCAGCTGCTCGTCGTCGTCGATACCGTCCAGGGTCTGGAGAAGCGGGGGGGGGGAGAAAGGAGGGAGCGGGCGGGAAGGAAGGAGAAGGTGGGTCGGTGGGGATGCGGTGGGAGGTAGCATGCTACGCTGCTCCCCTGCCCGTGCAACCCCTACCGTACATTGCGTACAGGGTTTGTGACCCCATCACCGCCCACCCAAGTCCCTTTCCCCCATACCGGCACCAAACGCATGTCGCCTTGTGCCTTTCTTCCTAGCCCCTCCCTCATCCTCCCCAAAACCATGCAGCTCCCGCCCCCTTCCCCCCGCCTCCCCCCCCCAGCTTTGTGTACCTGTGTTATCATTATATATTTTGTACCCCACCTGTGTGTACATGAACCGCACCACCGCCAGTCCCGCCGACAGCTCCCCCGCACCCACATCCAACACCAGACGGTGGGAAAACCGCGGCCGCTGCTGCTGCCGCCGCCGCTGGCGCTGTTGCTGCTGCCGCTTTTCCGGCTGCGTCCCTAGCCGCTGCCGGCACCGCTGACAGAGCTGTTGCTGCTGCTGCTCGTCCTCCTGTCCCCCGTTTCCCCGCTGGCGGCCTTGATCCTCATCCTCCATGTCCCCTCCGCCCTCCTCCATGCCGCCCTCCTCCTCCCCTTGCTCCTCCTGCTGTTGCTGCTGCTGCCCCCAGCGGCTGAGCCAGCTGTGCAGCATCTCAGAGCTGCTGGCCAGGATGACGGAGTGAGCCTTGGGGGAGAGGGGAAAGGGACATGAGAAGGGGAAGGAAATTGGAGCGCGGGAAGGAGCGGGAATGGGGGCACGGGAAGTGGATTAGGGTCGGGGACTAGGGTGCGATGCGCCGAGGGCAACAGCAGCAATAACCCATTGTTGTACTGTAGCTAGGGCATAATGATACTAAGAGAGAAATAAGTGTAGCAAGATGACGCCACGGTAAAAGGGAGGGCATAAACGGATGGCGAGGCGGGTTGTAATAGTGGGCAGGGAAAGAAGTTCCATTTGGGTCAGACCTAGCAGCAGCGTTATGAAATGCAACGCACGAATATGTAATAACAGCAATGGAAACAACGCTGCTGAAGGAGGGGCGGGGCGCCGTGACAGGATGTTCAGGATAAGGCATAGGTGCATTTGGCCAAGCCCGTAAGTGATTGCAGCCTTGCGGCTAAACAGGATAGGTGCAAGCACGATGCCCTAGGATACAGGCATTTCAGCTTACGTAAAGTTGGATTTCATCAAAAGGAGGCGCGGAGGCGTTGTGGTCGCTCCCGCGCGTGACGCACGTTGTGGATGGCACTTTGGGGCTCCCGCCTTCTGGCACCAGCCCTGTCTCTCTTGCGAGGCCATGAATGGAATTTGCTAATAATGAAATAGACGAGGACTGGTTTCTTGATGTTGAGCGGTCAAGCCCAGAGTTGACGAGCGCGGCGCCGCGGCTGCGACGGTCCATGTCCGCCCTGCAGCAAACGCCTTGGAGCTCGCTGCTGGAAGTCTGGTGTGAGGTGCTACCTCCAACATGGTAAGGAAGTGGACCAGGCAGACCGCTGCTCACGGTTTGAGGGGCTCGCAGGATGAGGACGGTGTCGCTGAAAGAAATGTTGTTGAATAGCCATGCGAAATTGCTGGCCATGGCGACCAGAAGCTGTTTGTGGTCTGGGGTTACTAAGTAATAACTTTTACAGGATGGTAGGTGCGAGCGCAGAAGGTGGGGATTCCTTGTTCTGGTGGTAGTTTGCCGCGGGTGTGGCTAGTCGCAAGGCGTTCGCGTCTTGTAGAACGTATAGTCGTTACTAAAAGAAATATACTGTAGTAAGCGCCTCGTAACTGAGCATAAGTCCAGTCACCATTTGATTGAATTTACTTGAACCCTAAAAGACCATGACGTCCGAGCTACCCAAATGCTCTCCTAAAAATACGTTGGTTGAAGTTGCAATCATATTCCTAGTCCAAGTCTTGCTGCGCCAAAGTTGTGGCCTCAGGAAAACCTGTTATCAGTATACGACTGACGCTCCGAAGACACTCGCGCCTTCCATCAACCGACGCACCCAACCCATGTCCAGAGATGATTATTGGAGCAACGATGTTCGCTTACAGAAAGATGCTATATGCCTATGCATAAGGACTGAGAATTGGAGGTTTGAGCAACCGGCAGTCCAAGGCAAACCGCCTGCCACCCCTCCGTTCACCGCCAGAGGCATTGTACGACTACCCCGGCACGGGGGTAGCGGCGGTCATGCACGTTGCTTGTTCTCTGTGGAACGTAAAGAGTTTGTTAGATTTCAAGAATTTCAAGAAGACGTCATATTAGATAACAATGGCGCTCAAGACACCTTCCGCCAGCATTCTAACTCCTGCCTCTTCAACCCTTGAACTGGGAGTACAAACCAAGACGGCATCGCGATGGTGATGTGAAGAGCACTGTAGATCCGGCTACGGGCGTAAAGTCATATACGCTGTATGCACAACCTCGCAAGGTACATAAATATACCGGTCAGCCGATATATTTTGGCGTGAGTTTCTTTGAGCCCTATCCACAGTTCTTCGAGGCAATCCACCAGCAGCTAACCAACACCGGTGCCTCGGCTCTCGGAGACAGCAAGGAGGAGTGCGCTGTTTTAGTGCCTAACTCCGACCTCCCGGACGGCGTGGGCATTGTACATGACGGCAAGCTCAGCCTTCCGCTGGTGGGAGACGCCAGTATCGAATGTGGAGAGCACTACACGCTCGTCGCGACCCGGAGCATGCCAGCAGCTGACTTTGAAGCCATCTTCGCGGAGCTGATTGCGAACAGCAGCATACCCTGCGAAATGAAGGCAGGAGCAGCGCCAGTGGACCTCCAGCTGGACAGGGACCGTAACCCGGCGGACAAGCTCACCTGCGCCGCAATGATGGCCCTGGACGCCCTCAGCAGGGAGGCGACTGACCCCAACGTACAGTGGTTTGCAACGCTGTACGCCCTTCACCTGCGGGCGACGGATATGGACTTCGAGGACTTGCTTGGATTCGGGCCTCTTGCTAGCATGGCCGCGGCTGCCCTGGAGGCATGGACTGTGGAAGACGGCTTCCTCATGGCGAGCGCATGCGAGGCTCAGGACCGCTTGGCCGAAGTACTGGAGTGGAAGCTCACCCGGCCAGCGTACCAGCCGCCCTGGGTAAGCTACATGACAGGCTGTCATTGACAGCTTCGCTTACCCCGCAGCCCTAGTGCTAGTCTTACAGGGTGCTTTGTGTTCCGTTGAGTGAATTGTTTTGGTTATCTTGGGTGTGACAGGGAATCGAGTGGCACCGTGAGCTTCACACGCGCCTCTTTCCATCCTGCATCTTCCTCAGGTCCACCCCTTCCAGTTCCTTTCCGATGAGTACTCGGATGAGCTGTTTGATGAAGAGGTCAAGGTGTGCGCACTGGCTTTTGTGGGCGATGAGGATCTCAAGGAGAAGGTGAAGAAGGCAGCAAAGGACCTGTTCGAGTTGCTGGCCTCAGACCCGCACCGGGTCATGATCAAGAGCACGCTGCAGCACCGCGGAGTGACGTTCCGGATAGAGTGCGCCAAAGGAAAGGGTGCGCCTCCCCCCGCAGACGCCTACCACAAGACCTAGTGCGGCAACAGTACGGTGATGATGCGAGCCGCGATGAGATAGTTTAGGCGGTTGAGTTGTATTAAGAAAGTTTAGGCGCTTCTGCTCGTCGCTAATGTACTGCGATGCAAAGGTTTTCGCGGACTCGCTGTAGGTCAGCGGCGCTATGAGGCCCACCACCAGGTGTAACACGACGGGCAGCAGGATGACGAGCAGCTGGTGTGGCTAGTCGCAAGGCGTTCGCAGTCTTGTGGAAAGTATTTTCGTTTAGGAAATAAATTATACTGTAGTAAGCGCCACGTAACTGAGCATAAGTCCAGTCCACATTTATTTAAACTTACTTGGACCCTAGCATACTATGACGTCCAAGCTACCCAAATGTTCTCCTGAAGATACGTTGGTTTACGTTGCAATCATATTCATGCAAAATCTGTAGATTTTGAAGTCACGCGTTTAATATTTCGCCCAGGGACTGCTACTGTACGATGATAAATTTTAGCTCCGGAACCGTCCAGGAAGGATAGCACGAAACAAAGCGAAACCAATTGGAAACGTCGATATATGGCAAGGGGTATGAACGTATGAAAAGAGCAACGCCACATACGAATAGTATGTGGAGAACGACGTAGGAAGGTGCGTGCCGAGCTTTGGACACGACAGCAGGGAAGCTCACGACACACAATGCAAGGCCGAGTGTAGGCAATGTGGTTTAAGGCGGCGCGGAGGAAGGGCAGTACGCCGGAAACGTGAATGGGCAGGGAAGGCTTGTTACTGCCTGAGAAGCGGCACAGAGGAACGTGAAACACAAGAGAGCATTGTAGTATTGTACACCTGAATAGCACAAAGGTGTTATGTAACAACATTAACGGATGCGTGCTGGTGCACTCGTCATCCAAGCGCATGCTCATAACACTGACACGTTGCAAATGCTTTTTTCAATATTATGTCAACAAGAGCGGACGAGCATTAAACGAAAACGAATAGTCGCACGGAGAGCTGATCGCCGACGTTAGAGGTCAAGCTCGGCAATGCCATTAGCTGAGAAGTGTGCACCTTGCGCTGCGAAGGCTTCCCACCCTAGTCCCCACAGCGCTGTCTGCTTTGGAACAGATCTGTCAGGACGCGACCTCCGCAATATGCACGAGGCTATGGCTTCCTACATGGCTGGTGCAGCAACCCCGCGGTCCCCCCCCCCAACCCCAGCAACTACAGCTTCACGAGGCCGACACTCCCCGTGTTCACGCACGCATCGTCCTCGTCGACCCCATCCGCAACGACCTCCTTACTGACACCCCCATCAAACCCGGTGTCCCACCCCCTTACCTCCGCCTACCCCAAAACATGCTACCCTCCCCTGAAGACACTCCGGACCAGGAACAGCCCTTCCTCATCCTTGCATACACCCTGCTTGCTGAGCTCCGGCATGGTCTACAACCCCCCCGGAGCTTGCTTGTCACTGGCGAGGCAGGCAGTGGCAAGAGCCAGTGCATCCTTGCACTTCTCTGGTTTGCTTTCCAGCACGATGCCAGCGACCTCTTTGCTGTCGTCAGCTACACTTGGCGTGCTGCCCTCCAGGTGCGCTTCCTCACTCCCTGCAAGCTCGCACTGCTTCCCCTGCCCCCCACTCCCTGTACGCTCGCTGACATGTCTTCCATCTCATCCGCGGCCTCCTACAGATCACAACTGACGCCAACGTTGGGGTCAGCACCACTACATTCTTCGCTCTGGGAGGCAGCCGAGGCGGCTTCAGCTACGCTGCTCAAGAGCGCGTCCAAGAACACCTCAGAGGCGTCCGCTTTGTCGCTAATCTCCACTTTGTCACAGCCGGCGATCCTCGTCAGCTACCAATGCCCCAGCAACCGCCCATGCACTGGGGCGCTGCTGACATCACACGCCTTCTCCAAGACGCAACAGCCCTGCAACGCATTGCTGCGACTGGCGACCCTGCAGCAGGGTTGCGCGCTCTCCAAGCTGTGATTCTCCGCAAGTGCTTGCAACCTCAGTGACCCTAACCATGCACTTCTGGTTGCTGGGCGTGCTGCGTGGCACGCCATGCAGCTCGCCTTCATCCTGCGTCACCAGCACCGACAAACAAGCGATGCAGATGGTGACAAGCTCCGAAGATATGCGGCTCTCTTTGATGGCACCGGCGCCGTTGGCGGCGCTGCCCTCCAACAACAGCTCCTCGAAATGTGCCACGACCTCAATGCTACGGTTCCCGCACCTGACAGCCTACACCACCTCCCTGACCCACGGGTCATTGTCCTTCGGCACTCGGTACAGCTCCCCCTCAACCTAAGCCTCGCCCTCATTCACGCGCAACAGCATAACCAGCCCGCTTATGTCTGGCGGAGCCAGGACGTTGCAGCTGATGGCTCCCCTTTATCTTCCACCACCCTCGGTCACCTCGAAACCACCTTCAACGCTAGCATTCCAGCCGTTGGCATCTTCTTCCCCGGCATCCGCTACGTTTTCTCCGACAACGCTTACAAGCACCTGCACCACGTCCACAACAACGGCTGCACCGGTGTCCGGCTCATCCTGCACCCCAACGAACCCCGCCAGCAGTTTACCAACCCCGACTCCGGTATCCACATGCTACACTACCCTCCACAAGCTACCTAGATGGTCCCAGCGTTGGAGCAGTCTGCACCCATCCTGCTATTCCCGCAAACTGCATCCCAGTGCTCCTGAGCCACACCCGCTTCCTGTGCGCCGTTCAATCTGCCCCCCGTGCCTCCCTTTATGTCATCCTAACCCGGTTCGCCAAATTCTCCCAACTCCGCTTGTTGACGCCGCTTTGGCAACCTAGCGACGAGGCAGCAAAGCAGCGTGTACTGGCCAAGCTCACTGCGCTTGCTGCTCGTGATCCCGACTTACGCGCGGAATGGCTTCGCCTTCAAGACCTCGCACAAAATACCCAGGAGCGCTACTCTGAACTCCTGCGTGCATGCAAGGCTGCAGCTGCACCATCTTCAACTTCGACTCAAGCACGCCCTGGTAAGCGCCCTTTTAGGCTCCTCTCGCACCATCGTTGCTCATGCTGCCGCTAGCTACACACCCGCTGCCTTTCATTCCCCCCCCACCCCTCAGGAAGCCCTGCTAACACGTCCGCTGCTGCTCCTGGTGCACGCTAGCGCATTTGCGCACGCACAAGCCTGGAGCCGCCAACATGTTCAGCATGCGTTGTTTGGAGTTGGGGGGTACACCCAGGCTAGGAGTATGGACCGGGCTTGTATGAATGTTGAAGAACGTCTTACGTTGTTGGAACGCGATGATTCCATCTACTGACGGACGCTGTATAGCGGCTGCATGCTGATCAACGCGAAGGCTGGCAGTTCCCTTGCTGGCGACGACGACACCTGCTCCCTTGTCACGGACCACGAGTGCGCTATCATGCCCATTAAGTCCGGCAACACCCTCCTCCTGTCGGTCCTCACCCACCCCAATGTCACCCCCCTCGTCAACCCCTTCGGCGACCCGCTTGGTACGCCCTTCAGTGGAACTGCCACCGGCGCCTTCCTGCCGCAAGCCCACAACCCGCTGCACGCTGGGTAAGCTGCCGTCACCCTTCCCCTTGAACCAATCGAGCCCCACGCTTGGCCACATGGTACTACATGTCTAAGGAGTCTATAGGTGTGACGGCGGGCTCAAGCGCCGCTCGCACGGTCAGATACGCACCCCAAACTCTGGGTTTGGCTAGGCCCCCCACCATGCACCCGGTCTGAACGGCACATCCTGCCCAACCACACTCGCATGGCGCAACCAATCGAGCCCCACGCTTGGCCACATGGTACTACATGTCTAAGGAGTCTATAGGTGTGACGACGGGCTCAAGCGCCGCTCGCACGGTCAGATACGCACCCCAAACTCTGGGTTTGGCTAGGCCCCCCACCATGCACCCGGTCTGAACGGCACATCCTGCCCAACCACACTCGCATGGCGCAACCAATCGAGCCCCACGCTTGGCCACATGGTACTACATGTCTAAGGAGTCTATAGGTGTGACGGCGGGCTCAAGCGCCGCTCGCACGGTCAGATACGCACCCCAAACTCTGGGTTTGACTAGGCCCCCCACCATGCACCCGGTCTGAACGGCACATCCTGCCCAACCACACTCGCATGGCGCAACCAATCGAGCCCCACGCTTGGCCACATGGTACTACATGTCTAAGGAGTCTATAGGTGTGACGGTGGGCTCAAGCGCCGCTCGCACGGTCAGATACGCACCCCAAACTCTGGGTTTGGCTAGGCCCCCCACCATGCACCCGGTCTGAACGGCACATCCTGCCCAACCACACTCGCATGGCGCAACCAATCGAGCCCCACGCTTGGCCACATGGTACTACATGTCTAAGGAGTCTATAGGTGTGACGACGGGCTCAAGCGCCGCTCGCACGGTCAGATACGCACCCCAAACTCTGGGTTTGGCTAGGCCCCCCACCATGCACCCGGTCTGAACGGCACATCCTGCCCAACCACACTCGCATGGCGCAACCAATCGAGCCCCACGCTTGGCCACATGGTACTACATGTCTAAGGAGTCTATAGGTGTGACGGCGGGCTCAAGCGCCGCTCGCACGGTCAGATACGCACCCCAAACTCTGGGTTTGACTAGGCCCCCCACCATGCACCCGGTCTGAACGGCACATCCTGCCCAACCACACTCGCATGGCGCAACCAAATCCCCTTCTACACCCCCCTTCACGCCTTCTATTGCACCCCTTCCCTTGTCATTCCTTTAACCCCGTCTCCCTCTTCATTCCCTCCACAGGTGCACCGCCTGCGGCTCCTCCATGCCCCTGAATGCCACGCACTGCCCCACCTGCAACGCAAGCGCTGACGACCACACGGCGATCATCGTCCTCGGCACGCTTTTCACCACCGCCCTAAACGACGCAGACTCCATTCAGGTACTCTCTAGCCGGTACACATCTGCTCTGCCTTACATCCCTGCTGCCTTTGCCCTACCGCCCTGCTCTCCTCCATCTAACCTTCCTTCACGTTTCTACAACTACCAGTTTAACTTCGCATTCGTTAACCCGCATCCCAGAGGGCCGCAGCCTTAGCCGCCAAATTGCAGAGCTTGCGATTAGCTCAGGGTTCGAGGTCCGGGCTGAGCACATTCCCGGCGTGGACAACGGCCAGGCCGACCGCCTCAGCCGCCGCCTTGACAGCGCCCAGGATCAGAACCTGCGGCTGAAGGCCAGCATCTTCAGGGAGCTATGCCGCAAGTTCTCTCTCCGGCCCACCGTCGACTGCTGCTGCGACGCCCATGGCTCCAACCGGCAGCCCGGCTGTGAGGTGTTCTACAGCGCGGGGCGGTCGGTGCTCGGCCAGGAGGCCGAGCTGGCGGGCAAGGCGCTGTGGGCCTTCCCACCCCAGGCCCTGGTGGGGGAGGTGCTAGCGACCCTCGTGGCAGCGGCACGGCGTGACTCGCGGACGCGGGCGGTTGTGGTGGTGCCTTTCTGGCCGGAGCGGGGGTGGTTCCGGGCCTTCGTCCGTAGCCGATCCGCACCATTCCGGGTCGCCCAGGTGCTGCCCAGGGGCGGCCGCCTCTGCGTTTGGCCCTGGGGCGACGAGGCGGGTCCTTCTCCTTACGATATGCTGGTCTTACGCCTGCCCTGACCGAATTCCGATCCGCGTTTGCGCCCCCATGGCGATTGTAGAGGGTGGCGGGAGCTGCGAGGCCTGCGTGCGGCGCACCTCCGTGGGGGACTTGCGCTGTGAGACATGCGACATACGGGCACATCGCCGCTGCCTGGGACTGCCGCCGGGCTCGTACCCCGGCGGCTGGTTCCGCTGCATCCACTGCATCCTGGCGGCGGCGGGTTTTCCGGCAGGGGCTGCGGGCGGTCGGCAGGAGGCACTCGCGGCGAGGCTGGTGGCGCTAGCGGGAAGCGCCGTGTCGGCGGGTTCAGCAGGGACGTACGAATCCCATCGCCGCCGCTACGCGGCCTTCTGCGCTGCTCTGGGCTTACCCATGAGGGCGGCTTTCCCACCTGCGCGGGGCGCGGACCTCAGCCCCGAGCTGGTGAGCCTGTTCATCGCCCATGAGGCCGACCGTGTGGCCCCCTCAACGTTGTCAGGCACCATTAGCGCCCTTGCGGACTGGCAGCGCGCGAAGGGTTTTCCGGCGGAGGCCTCCATCCGCCGGAACCCATTGGTGCAACGCACGCTGAGGCAGGCGTGGCGTGCCCGGGCGCCGGCGGCAGCCGCCACAGCTGGCGGCGATGCAGGGGCCGAGCCGCTGCCGCAACGTACGAAGGAGGCGTTCCCGGTGCCGCTTCTGCGGCTCCTATTGGGCTGGCTGGCAGCGACGGCGGACGGGGCGCCAGCGCGCCGAGCGGAGCTCGAGCAGGATGCGTGTTGGCTGGTGGTGGGTTTCTTTGGGATGCTGCGGAGAAGCGAGCTGGCGGGGCTGCGGCTAGGTGACGTGCATTCGCTGACTGGTGGGGTTCACGTGGTGCGGATAACGAGGAGCAAGACCGATCAGGTTGGGGCAGGGGTGGATGTGCACCTGGGGGCATCGTCTGGCAGCGGAGTACGCATCGGGCGCATTATAGGGCGCCACCTAGAGCGGGCCCGCTCAGGGGGGGCGGAGCCCAGCGCGCCGCTCTTCACGCGGGGCCCCCAGTGGGGACCGGGGTCGGAGGCTTGGCGGAAGGAGGGGTTTACGCGTAGGCTTAGGGCGCTCTTAGGAGAGATGCAGCGCGCCCTGCCACAAATAGCCGGGCGGGTACCAGATTACGCGTCCCACAGCCTGAGAAGGGGGGGAGCCACGGCTGCAGCGGAAGGGGGGGCCTCTGGAGAGCAGATCAAGGCGCACGGGAGGTGGCGGTCGGAGGCGGTGAGCGCGTATATCCTCCCCTCCGCGGCGGCTAAGGCCCGCATTGTGGGGTGCATGTGAGGTGACGAGGCGTGCGGTGGGTGACAGGGTAAGGGGGGTCCTCTCTAGGCGTGCATGCATGCGGAAGCGCGCCTAGAGCCTAATACGCCGGGGCGGGTTTTGGGGGCTAGAGCCCATCCGCGCCCGGCTCGCCTACCTACAGCTGCAGCCATACTTAAGAACTGTCTGCAACTACGCAAAAGTCAGCGCCTTCCTAACTGCGCACGGAAACTCAGCGGCAAAGACCCGAAAGGCCAGCTGAGGGCAAACTGTTTAACCAAGGTCAAAACGTCTAGCACCGTCCACTCGCAAGCCTGGTGGCGACTGCTCTGCTCCCTGTCGTACATGCGCTCCAAAACCCCATTTTTAGTTGACACTCAAAATGATACTTTAACTTCGCATTCGTTCTGCTGTAACCCACACCCCCCCAGGTCATCGTCACCTCGGACGCCGCTACGCACATGTTCATGCCCGCGCATGGTTACACTGTACCCAACACCGGCGCCCCCCACGACGGCGCCTCCGACCGCACCGTCACCACCTTCGCTGAGGCCGCACGCGCTGCCGCCCACTGCGTTCTGCCCTCCATCACCGCGGTGCACGGCGAGACTACCATCCAGGACGGCTTCGTCACCTACAATAGCTTCCCGCTTTCATTACGCATGTTCACGCCGCCAATAAGCTTTTTAAAAAAACACCTTCGATTTCCATCTACGTGTTGCCTTATTTCGTTGTACTCTTAGTTTGTTCAAACTTCCCATGGCAATGTCCCATGTCTCCGATGCTAAGGGGGGTGGTTCAGTATTGTCCCAGCCACCGCCCGGTGAATAAACGCTACTTGAGGACGCACTTGGGCTACCCCTCTGTAAACACCCTCGCACCACCAGCTTGGCTATCCTCCCCTACATTCGCACACCACATACTACCTGCAATCAACAGATTTTGCCCTCTCACCCGACCAAAGGGAGGCTTGATAGAACAGGCCTTGCTGCGCCAAAGTTGTGGCCTCAGGAAAACTTGTTATCGACGCTCCGAAGACACTCGCGCCTTCCATCAACCGACGCACCCAACCCATGTCCAGAGATGATTACTGGAGCAACGATGTTCGCTTACAGAAAGATGCTATATGCCTATGCATATGGACTGAGGATTGAAGGTTTGAGCACCTACGGTTAAGAAACACCATAGCTTGCTTAGCAAGGCAATATCATTATTGCATTTAAGCACTTCTAAGCGATACGTTACATTGAGAGCGTTGTCTGCCTGAATCCGCAGAGTTGGCGCCGTGCGCATTTAGCCTTGTCGCTTCTAGCTTCCGAGCTTCAGTAAGCAACGCTTGTTCGTCCCATGGATCTTCTTCGGCGTGGTTTAGTCCACCTGCAGCAGGCGCGGATTGCTGTTGAACAAGCAGCAGAGCGAAAAGCCAACTCCTCGGAGCGACCTACTGCGCTAGACTTTCTCATCGCGATATTAGCGCTAGCGACGGTCATGGCTATGGTACTGGGCTCTGTTGCCCTTGGTAAGCCGCACTCTTGCGCAAGCGTCCTCTGTGAAACCCACTACGCGGATGCACACACGCACACAGCCATCAGCTGCCCCCACCTGCCCATCTCCTCTCCTTTTCCCCAGGCTGGCGAACCCTCTGGCGCACCACACTCCACAAGATCGGAGTCTTCCGAGACATCCTGGGCCTCAACAGGTTGGAGAAGTTCTTACGAGATGCGCGACGTAACCGCCGCAACAGCCTTTTGTTCTTGCGGCCCTAACCCCCCACCCTCCCTCCTACCGTTCGTCAGTTTTCCTTATTTTTACCCTCCCTCCTACCGTGTTGCAGGGCAGCCAAGGCGGAGGCAAAGCGGCGAGCGGAGGCAGAGATCCGCTCCCTCAAGGTGGCTACGTTGGGGGGTTGCAGGGAAGCGGCATGGAGTTGATCGGATGATTGAGGGAATGTGTTAGCACATGTTGTAACAGCGGTAAACACCCAACAGCTTGGGTTGGGGTCATGGTGGCGACACACCCGAGGAGGAGTAGCGAAGTGGGTAAACAGGAAAACGAACTGAGCGGGGTGGTTTCCTGGCCCGATGCCTGCCCTAAGTAAACCCTATTCCATTCCCTCTCCTCTGTCCCCACCACAGAGCCAGATACACCAGCAGCATTTCGGTTTCGGAGCTCCTACGTCTGCGGCGGCGAGCAGTAAGGTGCGGCGAGCTGTGTCTTGATGGGTTCAAGGGGCGTGTGGTGGACTGGCGCTGCATACACCGCTACATGCCGCAGCACGCAGCACAGGTTTTCGGAGTTCGGACACTTGGTCACGCGAGGGAGGGGAAAGGAGGGCAGACCGACCCCTGCGCTGTTGCTGCAAGCTCAGCAACTCGGTCCCTCTTTCCTTCTCCCTGCTGCTAACACCAACATGCTGTTGTCCGCGCCTCTCTCTCCTGCGCCCCGCTCCTCCGCAGGACGACTGAGTCACCCTATCGTGCCCCACCCCTCGCACCAAAGCCGCACCACACCGCTGTTCCATCAGCCCTTCATTAACAGCTCAGTAAGAGCGATTCAAGGCCCCAAGCGCCCCTCGCTGCTGACATGTCATTATCGTTCCTAAACTGCAGCACCGAGGCACTCACCCCAGCCGACCCACGGGTCTATCTCCACCCCAGTTTCTGTCTCGAGGTGGTCCAACATCCCTCCCGGCACTCACTCTCAACCGCATCACACCGCCAGTCCATCATCCTCTTTCATCTCCCTGAGGAACCGCTCTTCACCTCCCTGTGTAACGCTGATGGCGCCCCCGGGGCCGTGATGTCTGCTGCACCCCGGCGCACCCGCAGCACGACAGCAGCGACCCGTGTGTCCCTCTCCTCCTATCGGCGGCCTCGGCCTCCTGCCAACACACCACCAGGCTGCCAACGGGTCACCACCCAACAATGTGTTGGTGCGCCACGACCAGCGGAACGGCTGTACGGTTCATCGGCCCCCTCCGCAAGCCACTGAGACGCCCGGTGAACCCCATCATGCCTCCTTCTCCTCCTCCTCCTCCTCCATTACCCGGATGGCAAAGCGCCTCTCCAACACACCTCCATCTCAGTACCTCTTCTTGCCGGTCTGCTGCCATTCCACGATCTTGTCGTACCCCCGCGCCACCCCCTCGTAGTCCACAAAGTGCTGTTTGGGCGGCTCCGGAGGCGGCTGCGGACCCATGCCCAGCTCCTTGGCGCGCTTGGCGATGGCGTTTGCCACCTGGGCGTTCGCGGCGTCACGGGTGCTGCATGGGGGGTTGGTGCATGGGAGGGGTGGTGTAGGGGGAGGGGGTAATCGAGTGAAGAAGGAGAAGTGGAGCAGGGGGGGGCGATGGGGTGTTGGAGTGGCGGGAGTGTGGGGGCGCGTGAGGGGGTGCGTGTGAGGGTGAGATGGGGGTTGTAGTGGATGGGGACGGGGGCCTGGTTGGTGGAAGGTATGTGCCGTATGGAGGGTGGTGCATAGGGGCATGGTATGGAAGGTTTGGGGATGGAGGAGAAGAGGCAGTGGCGTGGAGATGTGGTGAGGATGTGGTGTATGAGGATGTGGTGACTAACAACGAATGGAGAGGTCAAACTGAACGGTGGCGACAAGTGTTGGACTTTGGTAATGACGTCGAGGCAGGGGTGCAGAGGCCTCCACCAGCAATGTCCCATGTATCGTGGTTAGAAAGGCGTGAGGGTAGTGGTAGGCCGCAGCACCGCACACCCCACAGTCAACAGCGGCAGGTGGGGGAGCGCGGTAGCGGCTGTGAAACATGTGGGAGGGGCGACGTCGAGCATGCGGAGAGTGGTTCGTGCGTGCACGTGAGTGGGACCCAACTTGATGTGGGTTTGCTGGAGAGCGACGGAAGCGCTGCCAACAAGAAGACCCCTCTGCCTGCCCGCTGCCGGATAGCACCCCCCCCCTCCCGGGTCGCCAACTCACGCTTGCTCCTTCGCCGCCTTTTTGGCTTCCTTGGCTTCCTTCCGCAGCTGCTTCTGGGACTTGGGTTTCTCTTGTCTGGGGTTGACCCGGAGGGAGGGGAAAGGAAGGGACCACATGCGGCATGTTAGGTACGCAGCAGCACGCGCACCGTCCTAAGCTTCTCCGGGTTTTCCGGAGCAGACAGTGAGCTTTCGCCCCATTCCAGCCCTCACCTGGACCTGCTTTGCCGGTTGTTGGGTGGGGGTGCCGGGGTGCGGCCGCTGGTGCTGGCGCTGCCGCTAGTCTGTGGCTGCTTGTCAAAGCAAAACGAACTACCGCCGTTCTTGCTTTTTGGAGACGTGGCCTGTACGTTACCGTGTATGTCAGGCGGTCGGCCACAGAGCTCAGAAGTAAGGCACCAGAAACGGCGACTCGCGGTCCCATTGTGCCCACCTCGGCGACGGATGATGACCCAGCGGTACTAGCAGGCTCCCGTTTCGCGCTCCCTTCTTGCCATTTGTTCCAAAACCGCCACGCGAAGTAGCCGATGCCGCCAGCTAAAGCAATCGTCAGCAATGTAACTGGGCTTGCTTGGCCATCGGGCGCTTTTGTGCCCCGCGCCACCAGCCGCTGGGAGTCCTTATCTTTTTTGCGCTCGTCCATCTAAAAAATTCAGGTAAAAAATTATGATCTAGCGACTGGGCTCTGACGGACGTCAAATGGTAGCTCTTCCTTTACCGAACAGAAGCGATGAATTATTACGGTGGCAAATTGTAATTATAAACAAGTTATTGGTTTAAGGCCGTGTCCTACCAAAAACAAACTGCCGAGGTGACACTATGCTGTCCGGAGACGCATGTTATCTTGAGCTACACCCAGTGGACATTCTGAAAGAGAAAACTTCCACGTAATTCTTAAAGGCTACAATCATCTCAGCGTGTACATCCCAAGCTCAGTTCAGGTGCAAGTCCCGCGGGTCTGCGGTGCCCTGGCTTCACGGGGCAGTTTAGCACGTTGAGCTTGGGATCAGCTGGGGCTAGGCAGGAATTGAGTGTCGGTGTGCTAAGGGGTAGAAAGTGGGATTTCCGGGGTGGCCACGTCTAGTGTTCACTTTTGATGCCTGCCGTAGTGGCTCGTGACATAGCCACCCTATACCATAACACGATAACACCTTAACTCTCTCTCCAACCAAATAGCCAGTCATGCCGGGAGAAGCCAACTGAAGAAGGGGGAATGAAACAACTGGGCCCCTGACGCGCTACCCGTGCCCTCTTACGTACTCAGCTAACCTGCTAACACGCATTACTGCTGGCACGGCAACGGACCCAATCTGCGTGGCCTGCTCCTATCCAAGGCCCACGCAGAGACAACCCCCGGCCACTAGACCCAACAAGGAAAACAATGCGAAGGGCGGGTGGGTGGGAAAAGAAACTAGACCTCGGTAAGGCAGCAAGCCCAAGCTCTAGACAGCGAGGGCTATCCCCAATTGACTAGCGTTGACTACAAGAGGCTAGCCGCGATTGGACACAAAACCAACGAAGTTCCCCGGAAGAAAGCCACGCAACGATAAAACAACAAGGAAGGCAACTCTCAAAACGCCATCCGACCACCAAGGCTCAATGTACGACAACTCATGCACTCGCCCCTACGGGTCCTCAAACTAGATTTTTAGCTACGCCAAAAATATAATTTTGATGCCTGCCGTAGTGGCTCGTGACATAGCCACCCTATACCATAACACGATAACACCTTAACTCTCTCTCCAACCAAATAGCCAGTCATGCCGGGAGAAGCCAACTGAAGAAGGGGGAATGAAACAACTGGGCCCCTGACGCGCTACCCGTGCCCTCTTACGTACTCAGCTAACCTGCTAACACGCATTACTGCTGGCACGGCAACGGACCCAATCTGCGTGGCCTGCTCCTATCCAAGGCCCACGCAGAGACAACCCCCCTTTCCCTATCCCTTATCACATCTGCTCTACCACCGCCCGCCTGACTGCCACTGACTTGCGAGTGTACACATCTACGGCCCGGGACTTCCATCGCCCGTGCTCCTTACTGGCCTCTACCACGTGGGTGATGAAGAGGCAGACCAGGAAGCGGTTGAGGTCCTGGCCCCGGGCCCGAGGGAAAGCATCCTGCTCGCTCAGGCGCAGAACAACGACGCAGAACCTCAGGAACCGCTGGCGCCCCGCCTCATAGGTGGCCGCAGACCGGGCCGCCACCGCGCTGCCTACCTGCACTACCCATCGTTTGGCGAGTCCGCTCACGTAGCCTTCGGCAGCCTCCGCCCCAACGCCCGCCGCCGCCAACACGCAGCCGGCGCAAAGGTACCACCCACCCGGGTAGTCGCCGGCTGCCAGCCCTAAGCAGCGGCGGTGCGCCATGCGGTGCTGAGCTGCCGGCTGAGGCGATCTGCGCGCACATTCTCGACGCCCGCGATATGCTCCGCCCGGAGCTCAAACCCCTGCCGGATCGCAAGCTCCACCATCTGCCGGCTGACGCTGCGGCCCTCCGGCACGCGGGTGGAGCCGTGCCTGATCGCAGCCACGGCCTGAGTATTGTCGCAGCGGATCAGCACACGCCGCCCGGTGAGCCGGGGCGCCCACGGCTGCACCGCCCTGAGCACCGCCTTCAGCTCCAGCCAAGCCATGTGTAGCTGCTTCTCCGCCGCTGACCACGGCCCCTGCAGCTCCGCGGGGCCCCAGGCCGCGCCAGAGCCGCAGCCGCTGGCGTCGGTGAAGAAGACTGCACCACTGGGGCCCCAAACTCCCCCCTCACCAAGTCGAGGTCCGCTACAGCGCACTGCTTGACGCCATCCCACACTGGCGAATCCGACCGAAGACCCTCCACCAGAACTCCAAGTCCTCTATGGCCTCAGGCGTTAGCTGCACCAAGCGTGGTGGTAGTGTAGTTACCTTCCACGCTGCTCGCCCCTGCCACTGCACCTCCCTGCGGCGCTGCAGGCGCCACGGTGCTGCTGCTCCCATGTTCTACCGATGGCCTGCCGACTGGATCTGCCATTGAGGATGTCGCCACCGGCTGGCCATGTTCCGCCACCATGGCTCCCTGTCTCAGGGCCAGCGCCGCTGCGTACAAAGCCTCCAGGGGCCCTACCAGCGCCTCTGACCACCGGCCATCCGTCTCCACCACGTGTCCCAACAGCCTGCTGCTGTTCACTGCACGAGCGATAGGGAGATGGGCCGGAGGAAGGGGAGGAGGCCCATAAGATACCCACTTCGCCCTGGAATTGGGTTGTTATCGCCTTGGGTGGTACACAGGTATCCCATTTCGCCCTGGGATTGGGTTGTCCCATATCGCCTTGGGAAGGCACAAACGTATCTCACTTCGCCCTGAGATCGGGTTTTCCCATTTAGCCTTGGGTAGGCACTAAAAGTCCCACTTCACCCTGGGATTGGGTTGTCCCATATCGCTATGGGGAGGCGCCTAAGTATCCCACTTCGCCCTGGGATAGGGTTTTTCCATTTAGCCTTGGGTAGGCACTAAAGGTCCCACTTCACCCTGGGATTGGGTTGTCCCATATCGCTATGGGGAGGCGCAAAAGTATCCCACTTCGCCCTGGGATAGGGTTGTCCCATTTCACCTTGGGGAGGCACTAACGTATCTCACTTCGCCCTGAGATTGGGTTTTCCCATTTAGCCTTGGGTAGGCACTAAAAGTCCCACTTCACCCTGGGATTGGGTTGTCCCATATCGCTATGGGGAGGCGCCTAAGTATCCCACTTCGCCCTGGGATTGGGTTTTCCCATTTAGCCTTGGGTAGGCACTAAAGGATCCCACTTCACCCTGGGATTGGGTTGTCCCATATCGCTATGGGGAGGCGCAAAAGTATCCCACTTCGCCCTGGGATAGGGTTGTCCCATTTCACCTTGGGGAGGTCTAACGTACGGCCCGCCCTCATGGTGTCTCCCACACCGCCCTGGGGTGGCCTACCTGCATGAGTGTCGCCCATGCCGCCCGATGCGCCCGCTAGCCACCCCGCGCCACCGCCCCCCGCGGCGGCGGCGTCTGGGGCACCCGCCATGTCCCTGGCGGGCGCATGAAGTTCCTAGTTCCTCCGCGGCATGCGCCTGCGCGCCGCCGCTAGCTTCCTGTCACGCTCATCCTCCGGGAGGCCTACCAGCGTGGGCCAGTTGTGGAACCTGTGGCCCGTCGCGTCGCAGACAAAACAGCGCTATTGTGCATCGCCGTGGCTGCCTGCGGACCCGCTGCTCGGAAGCGGGAGGGGCGCCTCCCTGGCCGCTGCTCGGTTGCTGGAGGTGCCTTGACCCGTCGCGCTGCGCAGGATGTCGGTCAAGTCCTCCTTGCTGAAAGAGGAGAGGCCGCGCAGTAGGTTGAGCTTATCCGGGTCTCCCTCCTTTAGCCAACTAGACCTCGGTAAGGCAGCAAGCCCAAGCTCTAGACAGCGAGGGCTATCCCCAATTGACTAGCGTTGACTACAAGAGGCTAGCCGCGATTGGACACAAAACCAACGAAGTTCCCCGGAAGAAAGCCACGCAACGATAAAACAACAAGGAAGGCAACTCTCAAAACGCCATCCGACCACCAAGGCTCAATGTACGACAACTCATGCACTCGCCCCTACGGGTCCTCAAACTAGATTTTTAGCTACGCCAAAAATATAATGTTGTACGAACAGGAAAACCCTAGCCCACCGCGGGTCCACACCAAGCGGCTCTCCGCTCCCACCATCGGGGGTATCAATGTCTGCACAGCAAGGACACACCTGCCCAGCCAAACATGTGTTTAGTGCGTTACGTCGCGTGTATCATGTACGTTGTTTCCGAAATGTTGCGTGTATTGCATGGCAGGTGCCCTGAACCGCTGAACGTACACGTGCAAGCTACCAACCGAACAGGGACAGATTAATTTACAGGATGCTGCTGCTGCGAAATAGCAGTCAAAGGCACAGGCTCAATCAATCAGGCAAGTGAAAGTTTGAGGGCACATGCGTGGCCGGTGTAGCGCGCACATGCACATGCAATTCCAACCAGATAGGGGAATACAAGCACACCGGAGCGGACCCGCCACAACGTACATCAAGCCCTGCAGCTTGGCACCGCTTCCTGGGCGTGCCTCTTCTAGGTAGGCCCCTAGTGTAGTGCCTAACGAAGGCATGCATATACTAGCATGCCAGGAAGCCCAGCCCGTCACGCTAGTTGTGTTCGGAACTAGCGCGCACTTTTTTTGCGGATGACCCATGGGTCATGCCATGAGCGTACACACATGTACGAACGGTTCGTACACAACACGACAGCGCACGCGCAATGCAAACAAACACGCAACCATGCTTCCATTTTCTTTCTTCTCCCCCGTCCTCTCTGCATCAACGAACGTACAGGCCTTCGATACCTGGTAAGTCCCGTCGCAGTGTTCGTCGCACTCTCCTCTCGTAGATCGCTATGAAAGGTAACTGTCGCCTCGGGGTCACGTTAAAACGTAGCGAACCGAGGTGGACCCCTCGTCGTAAAATTGGTACTACAGCCTCTTGGACCGTTAGTGGGAATAGCAATAGTGTACGGCAGAGCTCATAAACATTTGGCGACACCAAGGCGCTTGGCGCGTGAAACGTGGGTGCATTGGGAACGGAAGCTGATCATCGATGTGAAGGGCGACCCCGCAACGCGGAAGGATGCAGGAAGACGGAGGGACCCTACTAACCGCAGATTGGACGGAGGAATACGGAGGGACCGCAATTGTGTGGGACGCCGCTGTGTTGTAAACGGGCCGCAGCGACAAAAAACACATGAAGAAAACATTGAAGAACATAATCTAATTGTGCGTAGGAAAAGAGGCGATGCCACAAGTGCAAAGCGGTTATATAACCAACTGTAGCCTCAGCCCCCTGACCTCTTTCCCAACATCTGCTACCCAGATCCCTAAACAAACCCTTTCCGAGAGTAGAAATGTTTACGGAAAAAATAGCCCACCAACGAACATTGAGGTGGAAGTATGATGAATGGCGTTCATGTGACCAGACCAGGAGGCGCCTCATCATCTTTAGTCATCCAATGCCCCCCACCTCCCTCCCCCCCGCCCAATCCGCGCTGTGCGTGAGAGGCCGTGCAGGCCAGCCCCTCCCCTAACCGTAGGTGGCAGCACGATGACGTGATGCGTTTTCGGGTGTACTAAAAGCACGGGGAGGGTAAAAAATGAGGCCCTTCCCTTACCACATCCATCATGAGGACCCCCATGCCCCCAAACCGGTACCCTTCCCAGTTGTGCAAGTCCCCCCGCTAGCCGGTGAGCTAGTATAGCTGACAAGGCGACCCAACCGTAGGTGGCAGTACAAAAACAACCTAACTGTAGCCTCAGGCTGAGGGGGCACACGGGCCCCCTCCCCCCTAACCCCTCACTCCCCCCAACGCTAACCCTCACTAATTTTATTGCATCCAGCCACCACATATCCCCTTTGCGTTGCCCTTACTAAAATTTCCTATGATTTGGGATATCCTTAAATCCCTCCTGCTACCCGCCTGCACTCCCCAAACCCAATCCAGAGTAATAATTATTGTAAAAACAAAGTGTCCCCCCTCCCCCTCCCCCCTAGCAACCTACGAAGCCACATCATACAGCTCTAGAGATTTTTTCTTTTCACCCCCCCATAGAGTTTCCGAATGCGCACACCGCATGAGTTGGTATATGGGATTGGGACTCATTGCTGCACTTATCATTTATTCCCCCACCACCACCACGTGCGCTGTGCTCGAGCGGCCGTGCAAGCCACGAGGCCCCCCTTGCCCCCGAAACGGTACCCTTCCCAGGAGTGCATGTCCCCCAGCTAGCCGTTACTTGGTCCCCATGCCGTGGGCTAGCAAAGCTGACAAGGCATGCGCAAGCGCCCCTCTTTTTTCTATCGCCACCAACGACTGCCATGTACTATGCGCCAATACGTTTGCTTCAAACCATACCATGATTGCTGCAAGTGCCCGTGTTTTTGTACTTGCTACACAATACACCTCAACTTGCCTAAGAATCATAACGGGCCAAGGGCTAAGTTTAACGTCGTTTCTTCAGCATAACTTTGAAACTCCCTCTAAACCCTCTAAACCTCTAGAGGGTTTAGAGGGTTTTAAACTCTCTAAACCCTCTAATTATTTTATTGGTGCCTGAGCGCGTCACCATTCGTGCCGATCTGAGTAGTATATTAGCCATAAACTCCTCCTAAAACGTTTCAAACTCAAGCAGATATGGCTAGGTCTGCTGCCAGGGCACTCATGGACATTAACAACATTGCTGGTCCTGTTGCAAAGCCTACTAGGCAGGCCCACGGGTCAGGTGCGTCGCTCTACGGACTTCACCGGGTATTGGGTTACGGGAATTGGCACGACGCAGCTCGGGGACAGGCCGGGCAAAGTGGAATCCATAATCCTGGTATAGGTTTTTGAACGCTGCCTTGTCGAGGCAGATGTGGCAAACATACTCAGCGTCCTCACGGTCTGAGAAGCGCATGCCCACCTCAACCCAATCACCCATAACGCCTAAGTCACGAATAGACCAGAGCCAACGTGGCATGGGGCCGTCGTGGTTGGGAACGAGCCAGGGCAACCAAACTGGTAGCCATTTGGCAATGAACAACATGAATCTCGGAAACGTCCCTACTAACGTGGCGTTGAGTTTGGCGTAGGAACGTAGCATGTGACCGAGACCTACGTTTGGGCCGCTACGTTCAACGTGGGTTCCATGTAACGTAACGTAGAAAGTAACGTCGTGTCACCAGGCTATTAAGCCCCGGACGCGAGCCCGTGTCAGCTTTCCAAGCCCGTGGAAAGAAAGCAAACCTAATTACATGTTCTGGATGAAATATAGATAAGTTGGCGGAAACCTTTGGACTCCGTACGAGAGTCCTCAGACATTTTATCTGGCTGGCAACGGAGTCAACGGACAACTTCGCCACAGGACACAGCCACCAGAAACGTGAAGTATATCTTCATACGTATGATTACCACTATTCATATTTAACTCTCGTGAGCATCATTTGGTGGCCAACATCCAACCGACCCTATCATTATTGTTCAGCTTCAACAGTAACAAATGAAGGTCTTAGTCTAACGAGTACCACTTTGCATAGCTGTGTAATTAGGACCCTCACCGCGCCCAGGCCTATACCTCGTTGCCATTCACCGTCGAGGCGTCGAGGCGCGCGGGAAAGGCAGGAAAATCAATGGACGCTTGCCCACAAACTGGCCACGCGCACACAAAGCCTTATAGCCAAAATGACAGCGAAAAAGGTAGCCATCAGCTCGACGAATTGTCTTATTCTTCCGATGACGACAGTGATGAGGACTGCGACTTGGTTCCCTACGACGCGATTGGCTGGGGAACTCTAGGAGAGGACACAGCAGCGCAGGTACGTCGCCCACCCTCCCACCCGTACCTCCCTTTAGGAGTGCCAACCAGGGCATACGGGTTCAACACGACTACTGTGAGGCTGGGCACGGCAAGGGCCTGCACGACTCAGAAGGAGGTATAATCAAGCGGGCAGTCAACGACGAGCTTCGTCGTCACCAGGGTGAGCAGCTGAAGACCCCGGAGGAAGTCGTACGGTTTTTGGAAAGAAAGCACAAGGTGCCAGCAACTCAGGAGACACTTTCGGGGACGCATGACGCCCGGATCACTGAGCGTTTCTTTCGTCACCTTACGGACTCGGAGCTGAAGGAAGAACGGGAGGCATGCACGAGGTACAAGACAGTACCAAACACCCAGAAACTTCACTCCGTTCTGGCAACTGCTGATGTTGCTGGGAGGGTATCTGTTCGAGAGCGAAGCTGCGCATGTGACTTCTGCCGGCATTTATCAGCTGGAATGCCTAGCATCTCCACAGAATGCGCATGCGAGGAGCACGTCCAGGACTGGCGCGATGTTGTGCTGAGGCCAGCCATCGAGCCGCAATCGCCGCCTCCAGTGGATCTAGACCTCGTCACTGACACCTTTATAGCCCTTCGAAATGACGAGCCAGATGAGTGGCCGGATTACGACTACTACCTTATGTACTACAAGTACAAGATGGAGGTCAGGGACTCCTTCACGGACGCTGACGGCAAGAAGTTTCCTGACGGCGCTGAAATCGTTAATGGCCGATGGCTGTTGCTCTCTGGTCAGCACCTGAAGTTTACCATGGACCGCCGCTACAAGCTCTCGGCGGCTCTGCAGAGCGATGTCATTATGACCAATGTTGGCGTGCAGGTAGCAGGTAAATATTATAGCATTACTGAGGCAGCGCATGAGGTCATCTTGCAGAAGTTGAAGGAAATGACGGGCACGAGGCGTGTGTAGATTAGCTGATAGGGCGGGTGTAGTACTAATACAGGGTTTCCGAACATGATTGATTTTGTCCGTAGATTGTCCGTACATAACGCATGCATGCATTCGGTTTGTCCGAAAAGATGTGTACAACCTAACGTTTAATTTAGGAGCATCTGTCTTGTTTCAAAGATTACCAAAATTTGCGTAACCCTATATAGACAAGGTGCGTGCCGGCGCAGGATTGGTTGATGCCGAGTTGTGGAAGTGGTCTAGGTGCTGTCCGTGCATTTCTGATATAGCACGAAATACCCGGGCATGTTCTGGTTAGCAAATGGGGGAGGGCGCCTGCATTGCTGCTTGTCATGGTACGTGTTGGCGCTGATTGTTTCTTACTAGTTTCCAAGTTGCCGGGGTAACGTTTATGTCATCACGATTTTGCGGTTGGTGACGCCCCCTACGTTATCTCCAGCACGTACCGTGCTGTGTAGGAAGTTAGGTTCATTAATGTGTGAAGACTCTCTACGGTAGTTTCTGAGTCGGCGTGCATGTGCTTCGTTTGCGGCACACTTGAAGGGAAAGGAAGGAGAATGCGCAGAGAGGAAGAGGGTGGAGAGCAAAATGAACCAATACTGCTTCTCCGCTTCTGTCTGTAATATTGCTTATCAATCCATAGTATGCACTAATACCATTACACGAACAAAATGTTAGTTACCTCGATTGCATTACACTGCGTCGCGAAAGGAATGCTCGCAGCCTTAGCAGCCGGTGACAGCAAGTTCCGGTTTACGGCATTCTAAGACAGCAGGATTCATAAAAATTTATTCCTTTATACATACAATTGAATACATAACAATAAACACGAAGTGCATGGAAGTTTGTGACCGAAGCCAGTTTACTAGGCAGCCGAAGTCGGGCCGGTCATCCGTGACCGTCACCTTCATTGCTTCGGGCACTGAGCTGTTGTCGAAAACGTGTAGGAGTGTTTATAAAAGACGGTACAACAGCTGAAAAGAAAGCGGGAAGGTTTAGGCTTGCTTGGGCACAAGGTGCAATGAGGTAAGCATGTCGACCACACCTATTTACAGGCAGCGTACAATTGATAATATTATGCAATGTTACAATATATTCCTCGGTGTGTTTGCAATAGCGATATCTGGCGATTTAGAAGAGTTGTCCGTTGACTCCAGGGAGCCAGATCAAATGTCTGAGGATTCCAAACTGGCGTCCGAAACCTTTATTGGCATCGTGAAGATGCGGTAGCTGCCCGCCCGTGTCTGTCCGAGAATATTGAAGGTAAGGCGTTTACATACCTTTAAGGTCTAGATGCGTGGTGGGACAATGACAGGTCCCATTATAGCTCCTAAGCGATTTTAAAGGTCTTTATTCCTCCGGATATGGCTAGAAAATTTGTACAAACCGCTCGTCAGCGGAATGTACAAACAAATATCAAAACAAAGACAGTAATAAGCCAGCGACGGTTGCGCTCGTCCATCGGGCCCATTGAAGTCGCACAGGCATTAGGGCCACACTTGGGGCTCTTTCAATCCTGGTCACAGCCTGTCCCTGGACAGCCATTGTCCTTGCTATACAATAAACAGAAGGCGGCTGTTGTTAGACTTAGGAATTCCTAAGAACGGACACCACGAAACGCTGGAAATTTCGTCTGGACGGCTCTCACAAAGTGGGTATTCCGGAAATGCCAAACATTGACGTTTGTCCAGACGTTTTTAGGACGGGCGAAGGTACTGATTATTGTATGATGGCACAGGCCGATGGCCGACGCGCGCTGGGTCGACTTTGGCTCCGTCACTGCTGGCAAGGAGCTCGTACTGCCAGCCATCCCTGAGACGTTCAAGGCTGACAACGTGAGGGGCTACTGGCATTGCTGAGGCAGCGGCGCATCATGCCGGAGGGCAGCACAGCCCTCATCAAATCGCTCTCTGGCGGGCTGCTGCGGTGGCAGAACCTTGAGGATGGTCCTGAGCTGCCTGCTGAAGGGCGTCTGGAGGTAGTGTTTAGGCTGGGCACTACAACAGGTGGGTGGGTTGGGACAGGGACGGAGGGCAGGCGGTTGCAAAGTACAGGAGATGGGGTATGGGTTGTAGCTTATAATAATCCCTGATGAGTAATACATGTTTGTCGCGCTCTCGCTAAGCAAGTCCAGCACGTATGCCTTGAGTAAACCACCAAAGACGTGTGTTATGAGGACGTAGGATCTGCCATGCCATGGTGTGTGGTCGCCATACTGAATATGGCTGTCACTTGTGTTCCTCATGTTGTGCTTTTCCTTGTTGCGTAGCCAAGATGGGGCCCGCGTCCCTTCCTCAACTTAGTCCACCCCCTCCACATCATTTTACGCCATTAGCAAGTGCGTTGAGCTCCGCAGCAACACTGCTAGCCACAGCACAAGCACGTTGCGCCACTGCAGCAGTCATCATCAAACTCGTATAGTGAACGGCAAGCTTTTCAGCAGAAACGTCGTTCCACTAGCCTGCTCCTCCCCCTGCATGCTCTACACCATGCCACCCCAGATGCCCCCACCCCACCCGCCTATATTCCCGCGCAGGCGCGGCTGCCAGCGCCCCTCAAACTGCAGTTGCAGTGCCACTGCCGGTGTGCGTGCCGGTGGAGCCGCCCGATCAGAAGGTGGAGGACGCATTTGGGCGCGTGAGCCGCCTATTGGACCGGGATGGCAACACCATCGGGACGTGCCTGCGCGTCAATGGCGACGTCATCCTGGTGGCACGGCACTGCGTACTGTCAGGAGGCCGCTGCCTGAGCAATTTGGAGGCCTTTCAGGGGCAGCTGGAGTTCGTGGCGGCACGGCCCGATTTGGACGTGGTGGCATTCCGTGGCCCGGCTGGCTCAAGCTTCACACTCTTGGGGACGGAGCTGCAGCGGGGCATGCTGGTTAGCCTGCTTTCCTTCCCGCTCGAGCTTCCGGGGACTTCTGCCCCGGCCCTGGACAGTGGAGCCGTCGCCCAGGTCAGCCGCACTGGGCGGCACGCCCTGGCGACGTTTGGCACAGGTGCGTAGTGAGGTTTGGGCTGGCGGTAGCCACATGCTGTCGCTTGCTGCCATGCATGCATGTTGCATTGGCAGTCCCTGTGGACCCACATCCACTTTCGCCTGCACCCTCACCCTTCAGGCATGCCCAACAGCTCGGGCGGGGCGGTCGTGAGCAGCACCCGCACACTGGTGGGGCTGTATACCGGCATTGTGTGGCACTTGGAAGAACTCACTAACAGCAGCCGCCGTAGCAGCAGCAGCAGCGGCGGTGGCAGTGTCCGGCCGCCTGCTCAGCTGGAGCGGGACCCCACAGCAATGTGGGAGGATCGCAACGACGAGGCGGATGTGGTGGAGGCAGCCGCTGCAAGCGACAGCGTGGCTGCGCAACTCAGCCGAGTGAACATTCAGCACAAGACCAATGCAGCCATGTTCATCCCGGCTGCAGCACTGCTACAGTTCTTGCAGGCCGCGGGCCTGGCAGCGTACGACCCCCTGGACGCCGCCGGCGACAACATTGCCCGCCCGCGACTGCGGCCACGCCACCGGTAAAGGGTGGCCGCTCCACCGCTGCGGCGCCGTCGCCCCTCGCAGCCGTAAGGAAGCAGTTCTTGGGCAGCAAAATGGAGGAACACCCAGGAGACAACAGTGCCGCACCGTGCATGTTTCATGTGGCCCCAGAATTCCCCATGTTGTTCGTGTAAGCACGCCCAACAAACGGAGGTCCCTGAAGTTGTGCGTGCTACTGAGGCCGATGTGGCAGCCATCTGAACATGATGGGCAGCGTCAGTGCCCTTCAAAACGTGAAATGTATAAAATGTGTAACATGTATGGAGCTATGATGAGGAGAAAGATGGGTCGATTGCGTGTGTGGGCCACGTCGGCTGGTTGCATGATTGTAGTTGATGGCGACCAACCAGGATAGACCAATGTGGTGCCAACCTATCACACCGTGTGAGCTGACAATGACAAAAGGGTGTTAGTGTTCGTCGTTGAGCGAATGCCCACGGGCGAGACACCTGAAAGGATGGGTTACAACAGCCGACAGGGGAAAAAGCATAGGCACAAGGATGTGTTGTGGGACCCTTTGACAGATGCCATCGTGGATGATGGGAGCATTTGAATGCACAACATGTGCGCACGTGATTGTTTTGTTGTTGGTGCCATGAGAGCTCGCCGGTGAGGCCTGCGGCATAGTCAAGTTTTTGAGGCCGTTTCAATTGTGTAACTGCAAGGAGATATTATATTTTTGGCGTAGCTAAAAATCTAGTTTGAGGACCCGTAGGGGCGAGTGCATGAGTTGTCGTACATTGAGCCTTGGTGGTCGGATGGCGTTTTGAGAGTTGCCTTCCTTGTTGTTTTATCGTTGCGTGGCTTTCTTCCGGGGAACTTCGTTGTTTTTGTGTCCAATTGCGGCTAGCCTCTTGTAGTCAACGCTAGTCAATTGGGGATAGCCCTCGCTATCTAGAGCTTGGGCTTGCTGCCTTACCGAGGTCTAGTTTCTTTAGTTTCTGGGCCTCCTCCCCTTCCTCCGGCCCATCTCCCTATCGTTCGTGCAGTGAACAGCAGCAGGCTGTTGGGACACGTGGTTGAGACGGATGGCCGGTGGTCAGAGGCGCTGGTAGGGCCCCTGGAGGCTTTGTACGCAGCGGCGCTGGCCCTGAGACAGGGCGCCATGGTGGCGGAACATGGCCAGCCGGTGGCGACATCCCCAGCAGTGGCAGCGCCGCACGGAGGTGCAGTGGCAGGGGCGAGCAGCGGGACGGTAACTACACCACCACCACGCTTGGTGCAGCTAACGCCTGAGGCCATAGAGGACTTGGAGTTCTGGTGGGGGGGGGGGTCTTCGGTCGGATTCGCCAGTGTGGGACGGCGTCAAGCAGTGCGCTGTAGCAGACCTCGACTTGGTGAGGGGGGAGTTTGGGGGCCCCAGTGGTGCAGTCATCTTCACCGACGCCAGCGGCTGCGGCTCTGGCGCGGCCTGGGGCCCCGCAGAGCAGGGGCCGTGGTCAGCGGCAGAGAAGCAGCTACACATTGCTTGGCTGGAGCTGAAGGCGGTGCTCAGGGCGGTGCAGTCGTGGGCGCCCCGGCTCACCGGGCGGCGTGTGCTGATCCGCTGCGACAATACCCAAGCCGTGGCTGCGATCAGGCACGGCTCCACCCGTGTGCCGGAGGGCCGCAGCATCAGCAGGCAGATGGTGAAGCCAGCGATCCGGCATGGGTTTGAGCTCCGGGCGGAGCATATCGCGGGCGTCGAGAATGTGCGCGCAGATCGCCTCAGCCGGCAGCTCAGCACCGCATGGCGCACCGCCGCTGCTTAGGGCTGGCAGCCGGCGACTACCCGGGTGGGTGGTACCTTTGCGCCGGCTGCGTGTTGGCGGCGGCGGGCATTGGGGCGGAGGCTGCCGAAGGCTACGTGAGCGGACTCGCCAAACGATGGGTAGTGCAGGCAGGCAGCGCGGTGGCGGCCCGGTCTGCGGCCACCTATGAGGCGGGGCGCCAGCGGTTCCTGAGGTTCTGCGTCGTTGTTCTGCGCCTGAGCGAGCAGGATGCTTTCCCTCGGGCCCGGGGCCAGGACCTCAACCGCTTCCTGGTCTGCCTCTTCATCACCCACGTGGTAGAGGCCATTAAGGAGCACGGGCGGTGGAAGTCTCGGGCCGTAGATGTGTACACTCGCAAGTCAGTGGCGGTCAGGCGGGCGGTGGTAGAGCAGATGTGATAAGGGATAGGGAAAGGGGGGTTGTCTCTGCGTGGGCCTTGGATAGGAGCAGGCCACGCAGATTGGGTCCGTTGCCGTGCCAGCAGTAATGCGTTAGCAGGTTAGCTGAGTACATAAGAAGGCACGGGTAGCGCGTCAGGGGCCCAGTTGTTTCATTCCCCCCTTCTTCAGTTGGCTTCTCCCGGCATGACTGGTTATTTGGTTGGAGAGAGAGTTTAGGTGTTATCGTGTTATGGTATAGGGTGGCTATGTCACGAGCCACTACGGCAGGCATCAAAATTATATTTTTGGCGTAGCTAAAAATCTAGTTTGAGGACCCGTAGGGGCGAGTGCATGAGTTGTCGTACATTGAGCCTTGGTGGTCGGATGGCGTTTTAAGAGTTGCCTTCCTTGTTGTTTTATCGTTGCGTGGCTTTCTTCCGGGGAACTTCGTTGTTTTTGTGTCCAATCGCGGCTAGCCTCTTGTAGTCAACGCTAGTCAATTGGGGATAGCCCTCGCTATCTAGAGCTTGGGCTTGCTGCCTTACCGAGGTCTAGTTTCTTTTCCCACCCACCCGCCCTTCGCATTGTTTTCCTTGTTGGGTCTAGTGGCCGGGGGTTGTCTCTGCGTGGGCCTTGGATAGGAGCAGGCCACGCAGATTGGGTCCGTTGCCGTGCCAGCAGTAATGCGTTAGCAGGTTAGCTGAGTACGTAAGAGGGCACGGGTAGCGCGTCAGGGGCCCAGTTGTTTCATTCCCCCTTCTTCAGTTGGCTTCTCCCGGCATGACTGGTTATTTGGTTGGAGAGAGAGTTTAGCTGTTATCATGTTATGGTATAGGGTGGCTATGTCACGAGCCACTACGGCAGGCATCAAAGGCTTGATTTGAGACGAAGTGGACCTGCTGGAACTTGACGACATGCATCACATGCCTGAAGCAACGTGCGATGCAGTCCAACCGCAGCAAAATGACTTCAGAGACATTTTAAGCCAGCCAGTCCGGTGCAATCAGTACGGTCGGGGCGCAGGACCCGTGTCAAGCAACCAGGAGCTGTCGTGCTTTTGCAGCAGTACATGTCGCTCATCAACGAAATGAAGGAATATAGGCACCTGCGCCATGGACTTGCACTTGTCCGTTCTGCCTGCGCGGGATTTGTTGGGGAGGGGCTATGTTGGGAAGGCAGGCAGGGAAACTTGTAAAAACACTGAATTGTTTTTTGGCCTGCCCTTGATTTCAGGCGCTCCGAGGGGGATGTGTGAAGGGATGAGCCCGCATGGCCTGGCAAGCCAAGGACATGACGACGAGATGTGCAAAGGGATGAGACTACATGGGACATGGCCTGACCAGCCAACAGCGCCCCGAGAGGGACGTGTGAAGGGATGATCCCGCATGGCCTGGCAAGCCAAGGAGATGACGACGACATGTGCAAAGGGATGAGACTACATGCGACATGGCCTGACCAGCCAACGGCGCCCCGAGAGGGATGTGTGAAGGGATGAGCCCGCATGGCCTGGCAAGCCAATGAGATAACGCTGAGATGTGCAAAGGGATGAGACTACATGGGACATGGCCTGACCAGCCAACGGCGCCCCGAGAGGGATGTGTAAAGGGATGAGCCCGCATGGCCTGGCAAGCCAAGGAGATAACGCTGAGATGTGCTAAGGGATGAGACTACATGGGACATGGCCTGACCAGCCAACGGCGCCCCGAGGAGGATGTGTGAAGGGATGAGCCCGCATGGCCTGGCAAGCCAAGGGCTATACCATGAGATGTGCGGAGGGAGGGCGGGTGGCCTGTGTGCTTGTTGGTTGCCATTGTTGACTTCTGCCTCGAATGATGCTACATGCCAACCCCAACCCCAGACCCTGCTTACGTCCTTGAGTTTGCTCTGCGGACGCACAGGCAAGCATCGACGCGCACATAGACCGAAGCACCTGGCCGCCCCCATGCTCGCTTGCTGGTAAGCAGGCTATTGGGAAGTCCCTGGGTTGCGTCCTTTATCAGTACCGTAATCTGCTACTGAGCTCACTTCATGAGCCGGAAAATGGTACCGTACTTCACTTCTCATACCGTATCTTTTTCAACCCCATGCTCGCAGCCCTTGGGAAGGGTGGTCCCCTGGTACTGATTATCCGCTTTAATCACATGAAGTAAAATATCCCAATGGCGGTTAGCACCAACTGGACTGGCACGTAGCGACTATGTTGGCAACACCCTTGTTACGGTGAAAGCGTTCTGGTACCAGCCGTTGTACGACCCCGACACAATCCACCGTGCTCGGTGATTTGACAAGATATACAGATTCGAAGCAGGTAGTTAAACTTTCTCAAACTTTCCTGTGAGACACGACGCTTCCGCCTGCAGCCCACCCAGCTTGCTTACCGAACTAGACAAAACAATGGCCCTTCCGCGTTGGGCACTAGGCCTGGCATTCTTCTCTATTCCTGTGGGAACTTATACCTATGTTCTGCTTACAAGGCCCAACATTTATGAGCAAATTGAAGAGGTGAGCTCCGGAGAGTTGCCGCTATAAGGAGCTTTGTGCCGATCATTGTTATCTTGTTGAAAGAGAAGCGTGTCTCAGCGAATACTGGTGGTGTGCGCCTTTTGAGCGTCATTTAAGTCACAACGTGGCAAGGTGTTGTAGCCGACTAAAATTGCCACCGTCCTCTCATGCAGGAAATTAAACGGCAACAGGAGCGCGACCGGGCTGCAGGAAAGCTGTGACAGGGTGCCTGACTTGATATGACCGAATGTTCCATTGTAGCATCGGCGAGCAAATCGGTGTGAAATGCGGGGCTTTCCATCAATGTAGAGACGATCTGGACATACTGACCGTTGGTGATGAAGGGGGACAGGCCTATGCGTTATGTGTGGCTGGCGCGCAAGCGGGGGTAAAAGGATGCTTCGCTGTTACAGCCGTGTGGCCGGGGGCGCCCTTCACGTTGCATAGCACCGCGTTAAGTTGTAAGACAAGCCCATGTTGACCACTACTCGTCTCCGCCCTCCTGAGGCCTAGGCGACTCCCTGCACACGCAGCACAGGGATGTACGTGTACAGTGGTTGTGCTCAGCACCGGTGTGTCATTTAAGAGCGGGGAAGATATCAGCTTAGGATTACCGATATTCAACATCTAGCCCTGGGGGTCAACCACGGAAGCAGCCCATGTGCCATTACCTGCGGGGAGTTGGGCTACGCCCCCGGCTCCGGCTGCGCTCTGCAGGGCTCCGCTCGCGCTCATACTCCTTCTCACGGCTGCGCTCCCGGTCCCGCGGGCTGCGCTCGTACTCACGCTCCCGGCTGTAATCGCGATCACGCGGGCTGCGGTCGCGTGGGCTACGGTCGCGTGGGCTGCGATCGCGCGGGCTGCGATCGTACTCCCGGTCACGATCCCGGCTGCGGCTGCGGCGCGGTGAGCGACTGCGTCGTGGGGAGCGACTGCGGCGCGGCGAACGGCTGTAGCGGCGGCGCGGCGACCTGCTGCGGCTGCGGCGCCTGTCGTCCCGGCGGTCGTCATAGCGGTCATCGCCTGCGTGCGCAGGTGCCAAGCAGTTTTAAGCGGGGCTTTGTTAGTTGAATGTGACTCGGGTTGACAGTTCCTTTTGCCAGGAGTCGTGGTGAACGCAACAATACTCAAGCAGCCCACACAGGCTTACAGCTGCTGGCGTGCGATCTAGTTCACAATGACGTTGTGCATGCCATAATTGCAATGCAGGAGGTGTGCCAAGGTAGCTGTCGGTTATAACGGTACCCACCCTTCTGGCGCGCCTCGATCTTCATCATGTCGCGGGGCGTCTTGCGGCCCTCGCGGGAGAAGGTCACCTGCAGCAACGCAACAAGGGGTTGAGGGCTAACTCGCAAGATGCGGGGTTCAACAACAGACAAGCCTTAATGACAGACAAGTGCTGCGCTGGGGTGTGGTAAGTCGGACCACGCCATCTGCTGCGTGGTGCCTAGTTGGCAGCGGAGGATCGCTACCGGTGCATGCTCTCTTAAACCACTCAAATGACAAATACTCCAATTGACTCGGGCCCCAGGGCTGTCCATGCAGATGTCCTTTCCCCAGGCATTCTCCTCCATGGTCGCAACCTTAGGACTTACCGAGATCTCGCGCCCGCTCATCGTCGACCGGTCGAGCGCATACATGGCATCCTCAGCGTCCCGAGAGTCCTGTTGGCACGGGAGCAGCAAGGAACGCCGTTACACCACCACCATCGCCATAGCTCTGATTAACCACATGCGGCAATGCTTACCTTGAATTCCACAAAGCCGAACCCACGAGGCCGCCTGCAGGGGTTTGGGAGTAACGCACGGGGTGTGGGGAGGCCGTCAATGGAGAAGGCAATCTGCCGTGTCACCGGCCTGTCGTAGGACATGTACGAAAGGAGGCGCTCTTGGAAGGAACCCTTTGTGCGGCTGTACCCTGCAGGCACCGTACGGTAAGGACCAGATGCCTTGCACATCAATTCAGCAGAAGGGGCATTTCGCAACTGGACACGTGAAGGGACGAGATCAGAAGGGAGCATACCCGTCAAGAGAATTCTTTCACTGCCTCTTGAGCGCCCAGCCCTCGGCCAACACAACACTTGGGCCTTGTCCACACACGCCTTGTCCCGACCAGCAAACACGTGGTGGTGGTGGTGGGCGACTTGCATGTGGCACTCGGCTCGGCTTTCAGGTCGCCTCTCGATACCACCTCTTCCTCGCCAACTTTGTTGTGGATGTGGTGGGGCTGAAGCGCCTCTCGCATGCTTCGCTTATAGTTACGGTGCTCCCAAGAGGCTGCCTCACGCCAACGTTGTATTCGAGGAGAAAGACCAAAGCGCATACACTAACTTGGTCGGACTAACATGCATGCGTTTAACCCCTCGCCAGACCCCGGGTGCTTGTTTGCCGCCGCTCATGTGCCTTGTGTGCTCGGATTGGCCTTGTGTGCTCGGATCGGCCTTGTGTGCTCGGATCGGCCAGGTACACGGCTCTGCTCGTGTCCGTTCCTGCCACCCACATGCAAGGCGCGCCAAAGGCGCGCACCGTGAGCGGTGTTTGTAGGAACTAGTGGATGCCGTCGCACATGCGCTCATGACACGGTTAACAGGAGGGCAACACCTTACAAGTGGCCTGCAGGCGTCGCCTAACATACCCTTCTACACACCACCAACTCACGGGCCCACCCCAACCCCGAAAACCCTGTTTAACTAACTGACCCGCTAAAACGCCTTCTGTTGTGGCTGTGCCAGCACAACCTATGGCAAACCCGCCGTCCCTACCCTGGCTGCCCGGCATGGAGACCACACCCTTACTCACTGCGTGTAGTAGTCCCGCGGGATGTACACATCCTACAAGATGCAGATGTTGCAGTGCTTTTGTAAGCAGGTAGGTTTGGCGAACGTAGAAGTGCAACATGCAATTCACAGGCGGTCGACCCCAAGGCCAATAGTGAAAAGGTACCAGTCGAACGCTTTGGGTAATTCTTACCTTTAACTCGCCATATTTTTCAAATCGGTCGCGCAAGTCCTGAATATGCGAAGGAACCAGTTGGCTTACAGTCCAGGTGATTACATCGCCTATTATCAACGCAACACACTAAGGGAGACTAACCTCTACCCGAATATCCAGCGGCAAGTTCCGGACCACCAGTGAAACGCGAGGTGGTCGCGAACTTCCACCACCGCCGCCCCCTCGATCCCGATAAGACATCTTCAGCTAGCAGGCCTATTAACTCACTTTATCTTCTATGCAAATGACATTATTGCAATGCAAACGGTTGAGACCCATGTCCGGCATGTCGTAATGGCAGCTGTCGTACCATGTTCTCATGCACGCAGCCGCGCATCGGGGCTAAGCGGTATTTTTCCATACATGTCTTCCTGGTGCTGAACACGGCTTGGCATGCCCATTCATTGGACTTCTGCATTGGTCCTGTTATCTGTCCCGAGTACTTTTACAAGTAGAGCCCATGCCGCTGCTTAACCCCTTGGCTGCTACCCTCGTCCCAGCACAACCGTGCCTCAACACATGCATGCGACGCCGCCTACCCCCGTGCCAGTACACCAATCCTCAGCTAACATCAGCCATTGCAGTCTTTGCTTGCTTGGTGTGCAGTTTGGACATGTTTGGAGGGTATGGCCTAGGACGACCTAAGAAACAACTGTAGCAAGAAAGGGGAACCCCTGGAGCACACCCAACCCGGGTTGCTAAATCACAAAGGGAACTTCTGACGCTAGGATGTGCGATGCCATGTGATGCTACGGCAGGGGACCGAGCTCCACATGGCCTGGAATTCTTATCATACGGATTGCAGGCTTAGGTTGCCAAGCACCAGCAACGTCATGATGGATCGATTTGTCAAGAATGAAATATCTAGGCTAGGAAAACAGTATTGCTGGATGACAGGTATGCGACAAGGTACGTGACGAACTGATGGTTGAGGATGCATGGATATTGGAGTCAATTGGCAAGACTTTGTGAGCGGCTTGCGGCTGCACCAGAGTTCTTCTGTTACGTTATACATCTTGCGGCCTATGCGGCTCAATTGCTCGTTCGTTGGCCAGTTTGGATAGACCTGTCTCTGTAGCTATCCAACAAAGCACCATAGAAATGCTAATAATAATTGACCCAATCCATATAACTGCAACCTATAATCCAACTATTGCCTTACTGATAGACTCCCCAACATGTAGGTGTTACTCACCCTGCGTCAAGCACCTGGAGCACTCACTATCCTGGCATTGGCTAACCAAGGTCAAAGCGCTTTCAGCAACCACTCTGACATATCGCAACTGAACTAATGAGGTTTTGTCGTAACTACTATCTATTGGTAACGAAGTAACAGCTCATTCCAGCGCAGCTGTTCTGTGAGTAACTCCCGCAACCGTAGCGTGCATCAGCCGGTCACTGCAACCGACCTACTTATAAAAGACCGATAGTTGTACATAGCTAGGATACTCCGTAGAGCGGCTCTGGACTTCGCGGTTTTGGTGGCTTTGGCCGTTTTTAGGAGCCGTCGGCTAGGCGCAGATGTATGCGCTATTCATAATCAATCATAGCTAGTATATGTTGCCGCAGGAAAATAAATGCAGACTTGCTTAATGCGTAAGCGACCCTGCGCAATTGTCCTGGGCATTGTTTCGAAGCCGTTGACCGTTGGCTAGGTAACGGCCAAACTCTTGCTGAAGTGATTTGCAAATGCGTAAGGGGAACAGTGGTCCTTGGCAGTTGTCTTATAAACAATATCCATTCTGTCTGCGCTGGGGGATGTTGTTCCTGCACAAAGCGCGCGAGTCGCTCGTCCCACTTACATTGCCAGTCAGCCGCAGCCTGAAGCCAAGCAAGGTCCAGCCACAGCACGGTATCTTTACACGCCTCATGTGCTTGTGTAAGACATGAGAAGCCGATACATCAATACGAAAGGAACCACCCCTAATGCCACTTTCATCCGCACCCCAACGCGTCACACTGCCAACCCCCGCCTAACCTCCACTCCTGAACACATGAACAGCACGCATCCGGCATCTTCTGTCCCCTCCCTCTCCCGTACCCCAACCACTCCATTACTTCCATCCCCCAACCTCCCTGTCCAGTCATCCTTCCACACCCTTCCCTCGCCCGCCTTTGCGCATGCCCGCACCTTCACCCGCCATCTCCTCTTCCGCATCTCCGGATTCCACAAAATCATCCGCAAGCGTTACCGGCTCCAGAATCTTAGCCTCATGCTCCACCGTAACACCGCGACCCGCCGCCGCAAGCTCCGTCGCCAGACTCCGGCACGCCGTCTTGTCGATGCGCGCACACTCCGACACACCCACGAAAGTGACCCGTGGGACATGCGGCAGCAGCTGCCGCAGCCCCTCGGGCGAGATCTCCGGCATGCCGCGCAGGTCCAGTTGCTCCAGGGAGCCCGCCAGGGCCCGCAGGTGCTGCGGCAGGGAGGGCAAGTGGCGGGGCCGGGTGAGGGTTGATGGGCTGGAGAATGCAGTGGCAGTGACAGTGCGGGTGACGGTTGGAGGTACCGGTAGCAACACGTGCTGTGAGGTGACTCCCGGATGAATGATGACATCGCAGCAGGAGGGGACACGTGGGAGATCAGGGGCAGGAAGCAAGCCGTGGGGACATGGCAGCGAGCCAGGTACGACACAGCGGCAGCCACACAAATGCAACAGCCCTCCCTAACACCCTAACACCATTGTCTATGCCCCAGCAATCACCCCCCGCCCGCAACTGCAAGTCCTCTACCGGTAAGCAGCCCAAGCAGCCCGCTTCCGCACCGCACCTGCAGTCCCCCGTCTGTTACGAGCTCCAGCCGCTCCAACACCAGACTGCGCACACCCGCCCCCGCCCCCGACCCTGGCCCCGCCCCTGCTGCCATCCCTGCCCCAGCTGCCACTCCCGCCCCTGTCCCTGCCCCTGCCCCTGCCCCTGCCCCTGCCCCTGCCATCCCCGCCCCCGCCCCAGCCGCTGCCCCCGCCGCCCCCAGCGCCCCCAGGAAGTCGTCCGTGACCGCCGGGTCGCAGTCCAGCAGCAGCAGCTGCTGCAGGGGGCCGGCGCGGAGGCGGGGGGAGGCGGCGGCTGCGGAGGCGGGTGTCAGCTGCTGACAGCCCTCCAGCTGCAGGCCGACCAGGGAGGGCAGCGGGGGAAGCTGCTGGAAGGCCTGGGTGTGGGTGGTAGGGGGGTGGGAAGGCAGGGTGAGGGAGAGGGAGAGCTTTCTGTTGAAGATAGATCAAGGGGGATACCGCATGCAAGAACGCACCGGGAAGCACCTACCGGCGGCAAGCAGCTACCGAAACATTACAAGGAAGCAGCCTCAGCAACATGATTACCCTCACTCCTCCCCGCCCCTTCCCCCCCACCTCATCCGTCATGCGCGGGCAGTTGAGCACCAGCCGCCTCAGCTGCTGCGCCCCCTGCAGCGCCCGCAGCCCCCATCCTGCCACGTGAAAACACAGCAGGTTCTCCAGACGCGGGAACAGGGGCGCAAGCAGGGGCTGGGCGGGAGGCTGAGGCCGCGGGTGCGGCTGAGGCTGAAGCGGGGCCGGAGGAGGGTGGTGCGGGTCCTCAGCGGCCGGCAGGGTGAGCTCCCCGAGGATGAGGGTGCGCAGGGAGGGCAGGCAGGGTGGGGAGGTGCCGCCAGCACCCAGGGTCTCCAGGGCTACGGAATGGACCTGGGGGACGTGGGAAGAGAGAGGATTGGGCTTGCAGAGCACAGAGAAGGTGCCTGGGCGCCATGGCAGGCAGGCTGAACACTGCACTCGTACAGGGTCATCCCCATCCCGCATGGATGCGCCCTGCTCCCTCCCCCCCCCCCCAACTTGTATCATTATCACACCACACTTTGGAATTTCCTTTTTCCCCCACCTGCATCATGCGCAGCCCCGCGCACCCCGCCAGCAGCCCCAGCTCGCGCCCGCCCAGCACCACCGCCAGCGACACCTCCCGCAGCCAGCCCGCCAGACCCCAGCCGGGGCGCAGCAGCGAGCCAGCTGGCTGCGGAGCGGGGTGCCACCTGACGGGAGGAGGAGACCGGGGTGGCAGGGTGGCGGTACGGGCCTCGGCGGGAAGGTTACCATGGAGTACGACACAGGGCAATGAAAACGCGCAAGACAGAGGACTTGCACGTAGGGCCCCCTAGCTAGTACATGCCGCATGGGGATCTCCACATGGGCGTCTTCCGCCTCAACCCCCCAGTAATACCCCCTCAGACACCGCTCCTGAGCGCCGCCCCCCGCCCCCCGCCTCACCACCCCAGCGCCCGCAGCTCCGGCAGGTGCGCCAGCCGCCCCGGCCCGCACCCTGCCTCCGCCTCCGCCCCCAGCTCCAGCCGCAGGCTGGTGAGGCGGCTGAGGGCGGTGAGGGGGGCCAGGCAGCCGCCACCGCCAACCACGTCACCACCCCCGTCAACACCCCCGTCACCACCCGCACCCGCACCCCCACCCTGCTGCTGCTGCTGCTGCGGGTGGGGCCGTACGTTGACGGCGGTGAGGCACCGCAGGCCCGTCAGACGAGCCAGGGACTCGTAGCTGCAGGGGCAGGAAGAGGAAACGACTGACTGACTGTGTGATAAGGCGTCATCAGGGCTGCAGGGGCGGCGCGGGCGGTGTGGGTGACACACTGAGGTGCAGGGGTGTTGCATGTGGAGGCAAGCATGCGGGGCTGGCTCACCGAGCTCCGAGAGTCCCCACGTGCGACCCCAGGCCCCCTGCCAGCGCCCCTCACCTTCCCTCCCTGTCCGCTCCTTATCCTCCTCCTACCCCCCGCCCCCCCTTGCGCTCCCTTCCCTCCTCCCCAATCCGGCCCCCCGCACCCGGCTCTGGTGAGTGCGCTAACGTCACCCAGATGCAGATGCTGCAGCCGCATCAACCCGCCTCCTGACCCTGCCTCTCCACCCGCCCTTCCTCCTCCTGCCCTTCCTCCTCCTGCCCCTCCTGCCAGCGTCCGGGCCGCTGCGTCCGTGAGCCTCCAGCCCTCCAAGCTCAGCTCCGTGAGGCGCGTCAGCGCGGCCAGGGAGGCCAGCGAGACGCGGTAGGGCGGCGAGTCGGGCGGCACGTCGGGCGGCAGCGGCGGCAGGGAGAGCGAGGTGAGGGAGGGCAGGGCCGCCAGCAGGCCGCGCAGACAGCGGAGAGGCAGGTGGCGCGTGCCGGGGAAGCGAACCTCCTGGTGGCGGGGAGGAGGGGAGGAGGGGTCAAATTCCATACCATAACATAGGAACTTAGGAAGCCACAGGTTAGGGCAAAGGCAAGGGGATAGGACGCGGCAGGGTGCAACAGTACAGACTGCAAAGGTAAGTGGGGGAACAGAGAGGAGCAGGGAGGGGCAGGGACCGGGTGGAGGACAGCATGGGAAGCGGGTAGTGAAGAGGGAAAAGGGTGGCACGGTACAGCATGCAGCCCACCCCTCCTTCTCCTGCCATACCCCACCCCATTGCACCCCATCCCGCCCTCACCCCGCCCCGCCTCCGCTTTTGCACCCGCACCCGCACCTGCAGCCTGCCAAACACGCCCAGGTTGCTGAGCACCACTGCCAGTAGGTTGGCCTCCTGCTGCCCCTGCCAGCTCCAGCCCTCGAACCACATGTAGGTGAGCGAGGTGAGGCGGCGCAGCAGGTCGCTGGTGAGCAGCGCATCGCCCTCCTCCACCTTCATCACCTGTGTGTGTGTGGTGGTGGTGGGGATTAAATATGTGAAACAACGAGTCCCAATCCCATATCCCGACTCATGTGGTGGGGGGGGAGGTAATAGGGATACGGATTCCGCATTAGGCCGGGTACTTGGGTTAGCGAGGGGAGGGAGGGAAGTAAGGAGTGAGGAATGAAACACGGTACCCATATACCGAGGGAGGGAGTTGCATAGGGAGGGAGGAGAAGGATATCCAATGTGTTGTGTGACAGTGGAGGGGGATGGATGGATGGAGGGAGGCAGGGAGGAAAGGTAGACCTTGTGGCAAGGCTGCACCATGGGTTCGTTGCGTCATGGGGGTTGCAGAGGTGAAGTGGGGGGAGCGAGGAGAGTGGGGTGGGATAGGGGTTGTTGCGGGTGGGCGACAAGGAGGGCCTCTATCAGCTGGGATGGAGTGATGGATGCAACGGGAATGTTGATGGATGCGAAGAGCAAGGGGTCCAAATGGGCAGAAGCCTGGGTTGTTTCGTTTTATGGTTTGCCACCTTTGTATGCCATTGCAAAGACGACGGGGAGGGGAATGCTGCTAAGGGAGAGATGCATGTGTGCAGGCCGTGCGTGCGACATGGGCTTGAGACTAAGGGGGGCAGACGGAGGGAGTGGTCACATGAGGGAGGTACATCGACTCTGGCCGTATGATACACCTCCCAAGGAGGACAGCATATAATGTGGAAAGAATGTACTGGCTTCACAGCAACTCACGCACCCAGCCGGTTGAAGCAGCATCGACGAGCTCCCTTGCTAATGTGCACGTGGATCGGAACTCGGGCAGCGCCCCGTATGGTAGGTAACGCACAATGTGCGCCAACAATTCCTTCGGCAGATCAAGAAGCTGCATGCATGCGGAGAGCGCAGAGTGCGAACAGACAGCGCGAGGGGCCGCGCAGGGACGCATTAGCTTAATATGCAACATTCCTCTTCTGGGCAGGAGGTTTCGCTACCCGCATGGAAGTCTCGGCCATCAGAGCAACAGCTGAAGCTTTCGTTTCAACTCGCTGCTGTGTTTTATGCGCGCTTCTCGGGTGCGCCTCTGGTTGGTGTCCCAATGGCCGAGATCTTTAAGGGACAACCCTGCACACTACCTTACTGGGTTACTTAAAACGTAGCGTTTATACTTTATGCAAAATATCGCGACTTTAATGGCAAACTTGCAAAACGGCTAGTCCGTCCCGGTGTTCTTGCTTGCTTGCTTGAAGACCCCTCACACGACTCAAGGTTGGTGCACGCCAACTTTCCATTGACAGCTTTCCATGCTTGTTCGCATTATATAGTCTACTACTAAAACGCATATCCACCCATGTCCCGCTGTCCCAGATAGGTCCCCGAGATATAACTCAATAACCGCACGTCCAAGCACCAAACAACTCCAGCGCATCATCTGCAATTAATACCATGATTACATGCACATACGTTGGGAGGGGGCTGGCGTTGCTTCAGGCCAGTGGGGAGAGTTGTTGGGCCTAGCTCGCTGGGTCTGCCGTACACAAGCTAGTAAATGTAGAGAGTAACTCCAGCTCTTGGCACTTCATGGCCGAATGGCAAAATACTGATACTAATTATTGTACTCAAACATTTTGGCTAGAATTTGCATACGTTCCTGCCTTCCGGCGTGGGGTTACCCATACACCACTGCGACCACAGCTCTGCATGCGGTGTGGAGTATTGTTTATGGCTTTGTGTCAGCTTGCTTGATTGGCGTGTGGGCTGCTGGCGGCGAGTGGGCAGGCTAACATGGAGTCTCAGCTCAGCATCGTCCGGCAGGCCTTGCAAGCCTTGTACGCAGCCCAAGACGGGTGAGTTGATCGGACATATGCCGGCCCACATGGCGTTGTGCATGGTTGCCGACAAGCTCCGTTCGGATGCGTACCGACGGCTTCATGAGCTCGTCGACCGCGCGAGCTAAAACCGCGTGCACGCCATTCAGTGCTTACGGGAAGATGGGCTGATCGCGTCCTCGCGTATTTGTATAGAGGTCATAGTTTATGGCCGCCTTGGCTCGCCAGCCACGTGCCGCAACCGCCCACCACTTTCTGCCCAGACCTCTCATGAATTGTGAACCGGAAACAGTCTATCAGTACATGTTGTCAGGCACACAAGAGAACACGCGCAAGTGCTCCGGCCGCGAGTGCTTGTGCGCGCGTAACTCCATGCGATGGGTTCACCACTACCCAGCGGCTAGACTGTCATGTTCGGTGCCCTTTTATGAACCCAGAACCTGACATGCGCTATTCTTGTGGACATCATATCGCCTAGCTAATTTTGTCATCTGGCTGCTTTCGCGAGTTTGTTTTTTCCCTCAATCGTTGCAGGGTCTATCCACTTTGTGACCCATACCCTTCCTGGCCCAAGCCACGCCATTATACAAGCTGTTTAAGACCCACAACCAGAGTCCACGTTTTCCATCACATTTTATGCTCATAAGGCTAAACTTCAGCCTCACCTTTGCTCTCCCCTTACTTTTGCCACGCCCGCCTTCCTCTCCCTCTCTGCAAGCTACTTCCTTCCAAATCGTTACCAGGCAACCCGCACCATCATCCCGGCATCCTTTTTGCTTACTAACTCCTGAATTTCAACCTTCCACCTTTGGAAACTAAGGTCCTCCGAAACACCTTCCCCTCTGCCGTTCCCAGGGCTATGCGCAAGGCTGCAGATAACTGGCTCCAAAACTTTCGGAACAGCGCTGGCGCTTGGCAGCTATGTTTGGCGCTGCTTTCTCGACCCGGACTTGCGGATTATGAATACCATTTCGCGGCACAATCGCTCCGACTGGCCTGCTCCAAAGTCCCGGTGAGTTTCGGCCGGTGGTTGGCAAGCGGTTTCAGATGGCGGCGGTTGCGGTTTCTGTCGGTGCTTTCGGTTTTGCGGTTTTTCCAAACTTGCGGTGTCTGGAGCCCGGTTTCTCGTAAATCCACTGATCCGGGCAAACGGACAGTCCGCATGACTAAAACCTCCGTCCTGTAGTTTGACGGCGCAGCACCCTCCCGGTAACTGCCGGTTAAGCGCATCGTAGGGTAGTTGTCAGTTTACAGTTGCTTTACAATCCGCATCATGCCAGGGCGCTGATCGTGCTGTTCAACAAGCCCAGCATTCCCAGGATTATGGGCCGGAGGAAAACCGGGGCTAGAGAAAAACCGGTTTCCTGCCTTGCCATGCATAGGCGAAAGCCGCACCGTCCCGAAACCTTACTTTCCTCCTGGTTACTTTTACTCTCAGCAGCTCAACGCGGGCGCCGTTAACAATGCCATACGTCCTTTTGCGTTACTTTTAGATTGTACCCTCTCCGTCACACACCAACCAACAATAGTGATCACCTTACATGCTTACCAGGTTTTCCGTTTCCAAACCACCAATTTCAACCGATCTCAGATCGCATCGTCTAACCGCCCACCCACAACTGCTGCCCCGCAGGAGGTCCTCGACCCTCACGTGCTGCAAGGTCTCGCCGTACAGTTGGCGGCGCTGCTGCTCGCAAGCGTCAGTGCAGGCGCATGGTAAGTGGTGGCGAGTGTGGCGAATGTCTACCCTGACCATTGTTGCATGCGACGGTATGAAACACACGGTGCTAAAGTCTCTTCACGGTGCGCAACTCGAATGCCTCCTTGACTGCTTGACTGATATCGCCGGTCCTCCGGACTAGTGGCTTCCGTCGTTATCCGTGGCCCCTACCCTTCGCCTACCACCTCAGAACCACATCCCCGAACATCCATTCTCCCTTCACCGCCTCTCCAAACTGTCCCCACCCCTCCCCACCCCTCCCCACCTCTCCCCTCCTCCTCCTCCTCCTCCTCCTCCCCGCCCTTCTCTCCGCAGGCCCGTAGCCGGCCAGCTGAGTTCCGCTCTGGCCGCCCTCGCCGTCCGCGCCTCTTGTTGGGAGGAGGAGGCGCTGGTGCCTCAGCTGCTGTCGCTGCTGGCGCCGCAGGTGGCTGCGGCGATGCTGGCGGACCTGGCGCTGGGGGTGGGGGTGGTGGGCGGCGCGCACAGCGGCGGTGCGGCGGTGGTGGCGGCGGCGGTGAGCGCGGAGGCGAGTGCGGTGTATGCGCTGCTGCAGGTGAGTGGTTGGGGGTTGGGGAGGCGAGGAGGGGAGGGAGCGAGAGGCAGGGGTACACGGCTTTCACTGGGATGTGAGGATGGCGGTTACAGTAGCGTTGTTATGTTGGTTGCAGTTATATCGGATGGCAGCATCTCATGCCTTCTGGCTTAGCGTCATCAACCTTCCATCCATCCATCCCTCCGTTGTTTCGCAGGTGGTGAGCAGCCTCCCAGAGGCGTGCCTCGCACGTACCGTCATGACCCACCCGCAACGCAAGACCCTGGTCACCGCAGCCCTCGCCGCCGACGCCACTGTCGTACCGCTGCTTCGAGCCGCCGTCGTCGGAGGCCGCGCCCTCGCCGCCGCCGGCGGTCTCGGCGTCGGCGCATTGGGTCTGGGTACGGCGCCCGCGACGGCGGCGGTAGCTGCGGCGCTTGCTGGCGGCGGGCTGCAGAGCTCGGCGCTGCGTCGAGCGGGTCTGCAACTGCTGCAATCTTGGTCGGAGCAGCTGGGGACGGCACCTCGAGGGCTGGAGCATGAGGAAGAGGTTGGTGCCGTGTGGGGGTTGTTGTTGTGCAGGTGTTGCGCCTGAGTGATTAATGATGTTGCGTGGTAGGCTCGTTCGTGTTGATCTCTCTTTCATTGCCTGTCCTGTCCTGTCCTTGTGCACTTTATGAACCACCCACCAACATACTCTGCCTGCTATAACCCTTCCTCCTCCTGCCCTCCTCCCCTCTCTCCTCTGTCTCCTTCCCTTCTCCACCACAGCTCATCAGCTCCCTCTACGAGGCCCTGGTTACCACCGACACCGCCGCCCTCGCAGCCGAGTGCCTCTGCGCCCTCATCAACACCTGCTCACCCAACCGGCCGGAAGTCACCGACGACGGCTACCATAGCGACACCTCCTCCTCCTCCTCCGGCCGCTTCCTCCAAGAACTCGGCAACTTTGGTCTCAACCTGGGGGCGTTCGGACACGCACACCAACAAGCCAACCAGGCCTACCACGCCGGCGGTGGCGGTGGCGGCGGCGCTGGAAGCCGTCGTGGGAACTGGGGTGAGGCCCCCGGGTTCCGTAAGCCTCGTCACGGCGGCGGCGGAGGCCATGGCGGAGGTCATGGCAGCCACGGGAGCCACGGCAGTCACGGACGAGGTCATGGAGGTTCTGGGATGAGGCACTCGAACTCACTGCTAGGCATGGGCAGCAGCGGCGCCGGCGGTGGCGTCGGTGGCGGTGCGGGGTTAGGAGGCCTGGCGGCGGTGTCGACGGGTGCGGCGGCGGCGGCGGGGCTCGCTGTGCCGATGACGCCGGAGCGGCAGCTTGCGAATGTGCTGCTGATGCAGCGGCTGCTGGATGGGCTGCAAGTGCTGGTGCAGGGCGCCGCGCTCGTGTTTCGGGAGCAACAACAGCAGGTGGGTGTGTCGTAACTGCGCTGTACGACACTCTGTCTTGTTTCTTGTTTTTTCTTCCACCGTACATCCTTATGTATCCATTCGGTATGTATCAGTTCCGCTTTGCTGCTGTTGCTGCATTCTCTTGTTCTCATTGCTGCGCCGCCGCCATCGGTAATCCCTGAACCCCGCCCGTCCCATTGCGCCCACCTGACTGTTGCCCAGGTTGCGTTGGTGGGCGGCCCCTCCGCCGCGGACGCTGCCGTACTCGCCGCCTCCGACTGCGGCTTCTGGTCGCTGTGGACCGACAGTGCCGTACTGCAGGCGGTGTGCAACGTGCTGTGCGCCGCCGCGGCTGCCGTACTGCCCGGCGCCCTCCGCGGCGACGCGGCCATGCAAGGTCGTTTCAACGCGCTGTGGCCACAGCTGATGGCGCTGCTGGGGCACGGCAATCCCGAGGTGGGCGCGGCTTGGACGAACCGGAACTGCGTGATGGGTGATGATAGGCGGCACGTCACGTTAGCAACCTAGCACTGCAATCATTACCGGCATACGAGCATTTTAGAACATTAGCGACATCTTCAACGCATGCCACGGCCCCTGCCCCACCGCTATGGTCTATAGCTGCCTGCTCACCCGCCCTTGGTACCGCCCAACCCGTCCGTCTACTGGAAGATTCTAGATTCTGGCGCATTGCCCGAAATAGCCCACGGAACCTAGCGTTGCGGGAGGGGAAGTAATACCTGCCGGCTGACGTGCTACTGCGTGTCCTGCTTTGCCGCTTGTGGTAATGTGGCTATTTGGACCCCCGGCATGCACCTGTTGATTCTTCCTGCTTGCCCTGCCTCTGCATGCAACGCCCTGCCTGTCCTTGTTGCCTGCTGCTGCGCCTCTACAACCATCCCGCCACTTTCCAACTCCCTGGGCCCCCGCCTCTTCCCTGCCCCATCCCGCCCCATCCCCATCCCCGTCCCCATTCCCCGGCCCCCATCCCTTCCTGCTCCCGTCCCCTACCGGACCACGCTCCCGTCTCCGTCCCGATGCTCTTGCTCCCCCTGGTCTCCTGGGCTCCAATGCTGGCCCCTCAAGCCCCAGACCAACCCCAACGCCCAACCAACCAACCAACTCAGGATCGTTGACTCTTGCTCCGCCCCCGCCCCTCTGCCCCGCCCCTGCCACCCTGCCCGCCCGCCCCCCTTTGCCCGCCTCGCCCTGGCCGCTCGTACCTCCTGTCGCCGCCCGCCCGCACAGCCCGATGGATTCTGGCTGCAGGACGGCGGCGCCGTACGGCGATCGTTGAAGGAAGAATCAACAACCAACTACCAATCAACCACCACCAAGAAGCCACTCAACTCCTCGGATCCCCTCTTCTACACTAGGCATCAACCACGCAGCCGGCACATTCATTGCTGCCGTGTTGCTCGTCTTCCCGGCAGCTGACCATGTCCCTCTTGCGTGCCCCCGTGCTGCTGTGTCCCTGTCCCCCATGCTGCCCCCTGCCCCGCCCCGCCCCGCCCCTGCCCGCTCCCCCTGCCCCCCATCCGCTTCCCTGTCTCGCTGCAAACTGCAGGTCGCGCTGAGCTGCGTCTCCTTCTGGCAGGACACCTACCTGGCACAGCTCATGCAGACATGCGCCGTAGCCATGTCGCCGACCCGCGGGTCAGTCCATGCCGTGGGTCTGCAGCAGCAGCAGCAGCGCGCCATCCTGCAGAGCCATCTGCCGCTGCTGGGGCAGCTGCTGGCGGGGCTGGTGTCACGGGCGGCACTGAGCCCCGAGGCCGCGGCTGTTGCTACTGCAGACGCGCGAGACCTGCCGGAGGAAGTGCGCATGGTGAGCAGAGGGCTGGGGGTTAGCTGAGCAACACAACGACTCTAGGAACAGCTCCTGTAACGTTGCCACTGGTACACTGACTGTGCTTTATGTTCTCGAAACCGTACGATGCAGGTACGACGCGAACTCGGCGCAACCATGCGGGATCTGGTGGGCCTTGTGGGGTTGGGCCACGTGGCGGCGTTCCTGGAGCGAATGATCACGGAGCACGCCTCGCAGCTGCGGGCGGGCGGCAGCGGCGCGGCGGATGGCGCCGCCGCAGCCGTGCCTGCGCCGCCTGCCTGCGCGTGGACCCGGCTGGAGAGCTCCCTGTACGCTGCGAATGTGGCGCTGTGCAGCGGTGTGGGCGGCGGCGGCAGCTCCGGAAGCAGCAGGTGCGGTTGGGATGCGGGCTGGGGTGAGGAACACGGTTCAGGCTTGCATGGAGTTACGGTAGATCCATGAAGCAAGCATGAGTGGAATAAGATGCTGGGCTGTGTGTAGTAGCTCCACCCATCATTATTATACCGCATGCCAACCCTTGCCGCTGCCTTACCTTCTAACCCAACAGGTACCTGAACAGCACCAACAGCACCGGCAGCAGTGCCAGCTGCAGCCCAGAAAGCGCCGCCTCCGGCTCGCCCTTTGCCGCCGCGGGACCTCCAGTCGACGACGCCCACGTCGCCTCCATCATCTCAACCGCCGCCGCCGCCGTCATGCATCCCGCGAGCTCCCTCAAGCTCGCCGGCACGGCGCTCACCTTGGTAGGCGGCATGGCTGCGTGGTTCGCGACACACCCCGGGGAGCTTGCAGGTCCGCTGGAGGCGGTTCGTGCAGCGCTGGGCTCATCAGACGAGAAGCTGGCACGTAACGCGGCGACGGCGCTGAACCGGCTGTGCGTGCACTCGGGCTGTGCTGCGCTGCTGCTTGGGCGGTACTCGAGCTGGGTGGCGGGTCTGCGTGGGCTGCTGCCGGGACCGGAGCTGACGTTGAGGCACAAGCCGGCTCCTGGCGTGGACCTGAGCTCCAGGGAGTTGCTGGTGGCTTCGCTGATGCGTCTGGCGTGCAGCAGCACCATTCCGAGACCGCTGTCGCCTCGGCCGCAGTCTCCAACTCTGCAGCAGCAGCAGCAGCAGTCGTCGCCTGCACAGCAGCAACAGCAGACGCCTCAACTGCAGTCGCAGCAGTCCCTCCAGCGCCAGCACTCGCAGCACTCCTACCAGCAACTGCAGCACTCTCACTCCCACTCCCAGATCTCCACATCGCCCTCCGTTGCCGGCTCGTCCAACCCCTCTAGTCCCGATCGCGATGCCTCCGACCAGCGCATTTCCCCCGCCTTGACGCCGCAGCTGCTTCTCCAACAGCTCCTGGCGCCCCGCGTCATTGCTGCTGCCACCGAGCTGGAACGCCTTGCAACCGCCCTCGCCGCCGCTAGCTCCTCCGGAGCTCTGCAGACCCACCTTCAGCTCTTGCGGGCCGGCCGAGTGAACTCACCCTACTCCGGATCTCCGCAACAGTCACACCCACACTCGCCGACTCAGCACCACCACCACCTCCACCACCAGCCCGGACATCTACACTCCCGTCAACATCCCCATCACTCCCACCACCACCACCACCACCATCAGCAGCAGCAACAGCAACAGCGGCGTTCCTCAGACGACGGCGGTGCCCCCATGCAACCCCGAGTACCCCTGTGTTGTCCGGGATCATCGCCGGAGCTGCAGCAATTGGGTGCGCTCGCAACCACAGCGGCGCAACGGCTCGGAGGGCTGGCCAGCATGTTGTTGTTCGTACCGGCGGCGGGTCAGGTCCAAGACATGGGCGCCAGCAGCCCGGGCGGACGTCGCGGCGGCCCCGATGGAGTCCGCGGAGAGACCGAGAGCCCCGCGGTTACGGTCGTGTCGATGGTCGTACAAGCGGTGCGGGCGGTGTGGCCGCACTTGCTGGCGTGCCTGCAGCCGCCGCAAGGCGGCGGTGCTGGCGGCAGCCCGGCGGCGGCTGGCGGCAGCGCCGCTGCCCCCTCGAGTCCTACCTCTAGGAGCCCCGGCGGCCTGCTGCTGGACACCTGCGAGGGCGCACACCTGCTGCCGGCTGCCTGTTCGCTGGTGCAGGGTGCCCTGCTGGTGGCCTCCTCCTCGGGTGTGGGATTGCAGGTGGCCTCGGGCGCTGCGGACCTGCTGTCGAGCGCCGTGTGCCTACTGGCCGCCTCCCACAACGCGCTGCCCATTACACCCACGGAGCTGCAGCTGCAGCAGCAGCAGTGGCCCGCCAACCTAGACTGGCCCGAGCCCAGCGCTGCGCCCTCCACGCCGGGGCGAGGATCGCAGGGGCGCGCTGCGGCGGCCGCGCTGGCCGCTGCTGCTGCTGCGGCGGCGCCGTCGCCTGTGGGCCCACCTGTGTGTGTTTTGCAGTTGGTGCTGGCGTCACTGCCGGTGTGCAGCGAATTGATGGCACACCAGCACCAGCAAGGGCCCCAGGGGGCGCAGGCGGCAACGGTGGCGGAGCAGGCGGTTCGGGCGACATGCGTCGTGGTGCGACGGGCATGCACGAGTTTGCAGGTGAGGAGTGTGCCTGCTGTAAAGGATACCGGTGTAGTTCCTGACGCTAGCGCTGTTGTGCTCAGTTGACGTGTGGACGTCCACTATCCCTTGGTCCTGTACCGATTTGGTCCGGCTACCGGTATCTAACCGTGGGTATCTAACGCGTGTATCCTCGGCTCTGCAGGCTCCTCGACCGCCCCCCGTCTTCCCCTACGGCGGCCCTTCGCCCTCGAGCTTTGGTCCCGACCCAGATCGGATTCTGCATGTGCTGCCGGTCTTCCAGTCACTGCTGCTGCATGCGCCGCAAGCCCTAGCCTCCTCAAGGTACGTTTTGGTGACAGGGCCTGCCTAGGATGCGGTACAACCAGACAACGCTATGCATATTGCAGTTGAACGTGCGATAGGAAGCGCACCCCGATCGCTTAGCCCCTTTTACTGGCCTCTCTAGTTAAGTTGGTTATAGCCTCTGCGTCCAACAGCTGACGTGACTTCACAAATGCGCCACACAGGGAGCTTCTGGAGTGTGTCGTGGCTTCCACCGTGGGCTGCATGCACTGCAACGACCCGGAGGCATGCCGCGCCGTACTGGACTGGACGCAGCTGCTGCTCTGCTGCTCGGCCTTTGCTCCCCAGGCGTCGGGCGCTGCCCCCGCCGCCGTAACGGCCGCCATGACGCTGAATGCGGGTGTGGTTGGTGCAGGAAGCGCCGACATCGGTGCTGCTGTGAACAGCCTCCCCGCCAGCGGCAGCGGCACGCTGTCAACCGTGTTGAGTAGCACCCTGGGTCGGAACACGGGTAGCCGCGGCAGCAGCAGCGTGGCGTCTGGCGGCGGCCTGGGCTGCCTGCTGAACCGCTGCAGACAAGTGCCTGCACTGGAGGTTGCCTATTCGGGCATTGCTGCGCAGCTCGATGCTCCCTGCTCGTGCTGCGTGCCTAACAGCTTGGGTGTGGTTCACACGATTGCTGCGCTGGAGTACGGTTTGGCGCCCGGTTGCGAACCGCCGACATCGCCTCAGGCTTTGGCTCATGCGCACTTGCTGGCCTTGGCTCAAATGGGGCAGCTTGGGCAGCTAGGTCAGTTGCAGCAGCTGCAACAGCTGCAGCAGCAACTTCAGCAGCAGCTGCAGGGGCAGCGTCAGGGTGGTGCAGCCGTAGTCGGCTGCCTAGGATCGGTGCTGGTGCTGTCGTTGATGGAGGCGGGGTCTACGGGCATGCCTCCTGACCTAATGCTTCCCATCGCGACGTGCTTGCATGGGGCCTGGCATGCCATGGGGGGTGCACGCTTCCGTGCTTGGTTGCGTATGGCGGCTGTGGAGCTGTCCGGGACCAACTTACTGGGAGGCGGACCCATGGGTCAGGGAGTCATGGGAGGTCACGCGGCAGCGGCGGCGGGCGCTGCTGCGGCTGCGGCGGCCGCGGCGGCGGGCTATGTAGGTCCTCTGCCTTGGTCGCGGCTGACGCCCCAGGCCCTTGCCACGTCGCTGAATGAGCTGTGGGGCGATGAATGCGAGCGAGACGTTATGAAGTTTAAGAGAGCGCTCAAGACGCTGTGTGGCGGCAAGAAGAAGGGCACCGGCGGTCCTATGTAGGTGGAAGAACAAGCAAATGGCGTCGAAGATCCAACTTTGGAAAGCGACGCTGGGTGGAAACATTGAAGAATTTGATGGTGGAGGCTGTTTGTTTCGCATCAGCTCGGACAGGCGGTGTTTTCGGATTTGTGTGCCTTTTGTTGGATCTGAGAACAGCGGTATATCACATTTGCTGATGTAATTCCGGACCCTAATTTACGATTGTCAATGTTTGGGTTTGCAAGTTACTCATAAAGATTGTACGTATGGCGTGTGGAATCGCCACATAACGGCCGAAACAGGTCTGTACGTTTGTGATAAAAATATTCGAGGTGTTGTGCGCCTCTGTATGCCGGCCCGGTGTAAAGCGTGCCGCGTTTTGAAACGATGCCTTAAATGCGGGAGGTAAGGTAGGCTGGAGCGATGATGTTGTATACGGGCGACCTGTATCGACTTCCGTACAAGTTTTAATTCAACGTGGGAAAACATCACACTACTATGCTCCTCATTGACTTGCGTGGGCGATAGAAACAAACGTCATCGGACTTGGTGCTTTCCTTGTGGGACAGCCTCTCCTCGACAATCCAGAGCGTGTTTTCAGCCCCCCTGAAACCGCCCCCGTCCCCTGCTTGCGCACTTGGTGTCTGATTTGTGTGCGTGTGTATACGGCTGTCGTTAGCAGGGTCTTCTTACCGCGCGTAAAATTTGAAGAAGCCTTTGTTGATTGGAACAGTTGACGATTTGGGGTCTTGGTCGATTTGACGGCGTCTGACTGCTGACTGACAGTTGCTTGTGTGTGCGTGTGCGTGCGTGCGTGTGTATTTTACCCCACTGTATGGCAGGGAGTCATTGACTTTGTGTTGTGTGCCTCCCGCTGCCGTGCGTTATACCGTTACATACGGCAACCCCCAAGGACGCGCGCAAGTAAGCGGATAAGGTACGGTTATGGTGCACACCTAGTGTGGGAATATATATTGCCCTTGCATAGTGCTGGCTGGCTATAGCTGGTTGCTGCGGCGGTTTGTTCGCGTGCACCCTCATCTCGGCTCTGCGTTTCAGAGCAGACATACGGTTGTGTGCGAGACCGTACAGCAAGAGCGTACAGCGAGGGTTCGGACACATCTATGGCTGGGTACTCAACTCTCTCACGTTGTACGGTATCTGTCCTCTGCCCTGCTGCCAGCCGAGCAATTTCTTGGCCACCGCGTGCCCTGTGTGGTTGTTAAGAACACATACCGACGACCAAAACCGCGTCCATCTACCTACGCGGTCTATCTGCGTGTGGTAGCGGTGACCTATCTACTTCTTGAGACGATGCGGTGCTACTGTTTTGGCGCCGCTGTTTATAGTAGCTTTGTTGCGGAAAAGTGTGACTGAAGATGTGTGATGTCTCGCCTCGATCGCGACCTTGGCTAATGGACCATCTGCGCTAGGGCGCTCAGTTCTTCTGTCGAGAAACGGGTCTAGATGTGTGTGCGTGTGTGCGCCTAGCAGTGTGTCATATTTTTGTGAAAATGCGGCACCATACAAGGAAAGCCAACGTACAGAAACGCAGGCGATGCTGTTTGCCGCCGCGTTGTAGGTTTTGGGCCTTTTTCTCGGGTCCGAAATACGACTTACATATAACTATGCTGCTGCTGCAGTTGCAGCTACAGCTGGGGTACAGTTGTTTCTGCTACTGTTGCGGCGGTAGCTGCGCCGAATAGGTGCCGTACTGGTAATTGAGTGCCGCTTTGTCAAATGTTGCATTTAATGTTCACGGTGTGGTTGTACTTGCCGAGTGACTCGCTGTAACTGCGTGTGGCATCCAGCATGACGCTTGTGTGGTGCACACCTACCCATCCTCCTAACAACGGCAGGCACCTGTGACATCAAGCTATTGCACCCGATGAAGATTGGCAGTTAACATTGAACGGGAAGGGCAGGGGGGGGTACATTTTTTTTGGTAAACCCCATGATGAATTTTTGGTGGCGACCCCTCCCGGACCCACCCACCCACCCTACAGAACTTCGAACGCTATTTTCTCAAATAGCCATACGCCAAAAAGACGCAAAAAAGACCAATGGATTCCTTTCAGTGTTCTCTTTCTGTGTATACAACTTGTTGAGCTTTTGCACCTACTAAGTCATGCCATGGTCGCACCATGCCATGGTCACGCCATCCAAGCAACCCTATAGACAGCAACGGGTGCACCGTTGTACACTAGCCTCATACACACGCACTAGTGCGTACTAGTTTTCTTAACACACGCACTAGTGCGTCAAGACCAGCAATTACCAGCAAGGATTAGCAGGGCTCAAACAACGTGCAGCGGCTGGCACAGGTGACGCAGCTGCTGCCGAGAGACCTGCCCCGTTCTACTCCCCTCAACCCCACCCCAGAGATGCAGCACGTAGGGGAGCCGTGTCACATGGTTAACTTCCCGGGCCCCTTCTGCTTGGCTGGGCAGACCACCTGCGGGTGATTCCCCCCTAAGTGGAGGCACCCGGACCCGCACCCTGCCTGCCCCCCCACCGACCCATACGTGTTTTGGTATCTCTCTGACCACCCATGCGTGGTAATGTCATCATACCATGCCCAAACAATATCAGGAAGAGGCGAAAATGCGTTTATAGACTGCTTACAGTATGTTTATCGTATAAATGTACTTCATTGTGAGTTTGGCAACGCCAGGAAAAAGTTAGGAAGCCCTCGGAAAAAAACCACTGGACCCCCAGACCCCACCCACCCACCCTGCCGTACAGTCACCTTTGGGCGCAGATAACTTTTTCCGTACAACCCCAATCAAAATTCTGAAAGCAGATTTGGAATGCTCTCAATAAGCTCTTTAACTTTGAATCATGGGGTCTGTCCTCGCGTTTCCTACCCCCCCCCTGGGAAGGGAGTACATTTTTCAATCCAGAAACCCCAGATGACAAGCAATCACCCGCACAAGGTCACAACCGCAACCCCTGCCACTGGCTTGTGGCGCCCATCGGCCTGATAGGCTTATCTAGGTTATTTGTCGCGAATTGACGAAAGGTTACGGACATAGCTTTAATTAAGGAAGGTCGGCATGCGTATGACCTTCGCTATAGTTGGATGGTTTGGATGCCGAGCATGCGCTGGCGGTTTGGTACCAACATACCGCCCTTGGCACACAGTTCGCAGCTAGTACTCTCTTTGGACGTACAGAAGCTTATCACGTCGTTAGAAGCGGTCGGCAGTGCCTGGTTTGAGAAGGAGTTTGTTCTTAGGATTGGCGATCGCGAAGGGTGAGGCCGTGAAGACGCGCCTCAGCCTGAGCGGGCTTTTGCTAAGTTGTTTAAGTAACTTGGTAGTTAAAAGAGGTCGCTCGAACAGGTCTTTGAGGTGCGCAGTATGGTCAAAAGTCAGCACCGCCACGGTTTGACAGCTAGCAAATAGATGTTAGTTCGGAAGAACAATTGCTACTAAGTAGATTGAGTCATCAGTTGGTGCGGAGCGGATAGGAAACAGTGCCGTACCTGTGCAGAATGAGGTAGGTTGATGTCAGAAACACGTCATAACGGGGCGTAATGACGCCAGAATGGCGTAAATGGCATCATAATGATGTGCATATGGCGTCAGATTGACGTGAGTTGTGCACCCCAGAGATGGGTAGCCCTCCCTGGAGTGATGCTCCTCCAGGAGTATATAAGGGCCAGGTTTTCCCTATTGTAACAGTCTTGGACTAAACCAAAGTCCCGGCTCCTCTTCCCAAAGGGCAGAAGCTCACACCGGAAGCAGCTAGCAAGTCTCTGGCCACAGCCACAGCAAACATAGCAAGTCTCTGGCAACAGCCACAGCAATCTAGCAAGCCCCTGGCATAGCCACGGCTCCCAAAGTCAGCCAATAGGCCCGAAAAGTCGTAAAGAGGTCGTTACACCGCTTGAAGTCGTAAAACTCATAAGAACAGAGCGTTACCGTGTAAGCGTAAGTCAGAACATCCCAAGGCAACATCATCAACATCGCGGACAAGGCCCTCTATACCTTTTCCTGCGTTGCAGACCGAGTACCAATATCCAAAGACCCAAAGGACAAGACCGTAGACCCTGTTCCCTGTATTGCAGCTTGTAACCAAGCCATCCCTGAGGCATCATCATCATCAAGGTCGTCGCGGACAAGATCCCTTTCCCCTTTCCTGCTAGTGCAGATTCAAGTACCAGTACCTTAACCAACCAGCGTCATCAGCCCAGCTGAAGCGGCTAGGGCGCTTCAGCTGAGGGCCCGAGCGCATCATGGCCATCGCGTCGCCGAGTTAGACCACCGACCTCGCACACTTTAGTTCCAAATTCACTTTAGGCATCCTTGTTTATATAATAGTAGGAAGAAGCTATTATTGACTGCATAGCTTGAGAAGACCTCTTCAGCATCCGGAACCGGCAATCGCGAGGACCAGCATTGGTCGGCAGTAAGGGCTATCCAAGTATAGCCACACCTTTTCTATAGTTAACACAGGAGCAATTAAGTAGGCGAAGCCCTTCAGGCACCCACGTGCTCTTAAGTACTGTAGACGCGTCGGTTCAGTTCCAACGGCAACGGAGTAAAGTGCCCGTGTAGCTTAATCCCTATAGCTGCCGTCACGTCATTCGTTATCAATTCAAAGCCCCTTTTATCCCCGTTCCCATAAGCTACTCGCTTCCGCACATCGCTATCCGCGCCCTCAAGGCATCAAGCATCTCGATCGTCCCCAAGCCCAACGTCAAGGAGCTTCCGCGCCAAGTCCTCTCGTCTCGCAAGGTCATCACCAAGGTCCCTACGGCATTTACACAAGGGTCGGATCCGCGGGAGAGCGCGTGCGTGCAGTCCTCATACGGCGCCGCGTGGCACTAAGTACACCAGCAGGTCCTGCGGCAACGCTTCTAGCCGGCATAACCCTAGGCTCCACCCCTTTGGTGCAGTCGCGAAAAATTTTGGGGGTAGGGTTTTGTCGCCGCTGGCGCTTCTTACGCTACAGGCTCCTCCCTAAGAACAAAACCTTGCCACCGCCTAACTCCAATTTCGTTCCGGTTACACCAACCGCAAGCAACATGTACGGCTACCCAACTGGATGGGCCCAGCCGATCAGCAGCCCAAAAAGACAGCCAACGGTTAACGGTTTCCCGTCGCCGTATTTTGATGGAAAAGCAAGCATTGGTGAGGTTGTTCAGTCACCCTCCCGATGCCATCGACACCTAAATAAGCTCACAACGTCCTCGAACGTCTATTAACGTCTGTTAACATCTCAGAGCTCCGATCCACAACTTTGACAGAGTGGGTTTTCGGAAAGGACTCACACATGGTTGCCATGGCAATCTGCCACATGACAGGGAAAGGATGGTAATGATGGCTAAAGGGAAAAAATCAGGAGGTTTGACGCGTTCCCGTAGAGGGGCGGCAAAGTAGCATATCCAGGCGGTCTTAGCCACCGTGATCTTTATTGTCGTACCCACTGTAGCATCCACATCTGCTGCATGGGCCTCTAGGCATAACCCCAAAACGGCAACCTGGAATTACTGCAGTTAAGCAAGCCACCTCTCAAAGCGAAAACCCTACTAAAATACTAAACGACGCCATTGACATGCAGGCGGTTAGTCATACTGGGTTTTAGGTTTTAGAGCTAAACCTCAGCCGGATTCTTCTGTGTACGACGACGCTCCAAAGCCACTCCCGGGGCACGCACACAACCCTGTGGACGGCAACCCGACGCTAAACCCACGTAGGTAGGAAAGCCCAATCCAGCTGCTGCTATATACGAGTACTTGCACGGAAAACAATGGCGTTGCCGTACTAGGACAGCAGTGGGATGTGATCCACTTCCTACTATGGCTGCTTGTTCAAGCAGGTTCCTGAGCACCTACGCTGCTACCAAAACACCAGCCCGCCTGTATACACACGCATGCACACACGGATCAGTTCTCTTAATACACGGAACATACCCTTAATAGTCCGCTTTGTACTTGAAGATCCATCAACGTACCAACCATATGCACCGTACTCTACTTGTATGCCCATAAGAACCCCTGCCTTTCACACTAAAACTAAACAGACATTGGCGCAACGAAGACCATTAAAGTAGTCGCAGCAGCCACCAATAATGAGACAAAGCAAGACCACGCACACTCGCGGGTGTGCACACTCCTAGTCGCGGCCAGTTTTCTTAACACCCAACTCCCACAATCACAATCACAATCACAATCACAGTACGTTCCAACTCGCGGCCAGTTTTCTTAACACACCCAACTCCCACAATTCCACGCACCGTTCCTTTCCGACACCATGCTCCCTCCCCGCCACCACACTCCATGTACCCTGTCCCAGCCCCTCCTGCTCGCTCACCAGGCCATTGGCATTGAAGACGGCATAGACGGCACTCCGGGCGCCTTGCTGCCGCCGCCGGCTGCCCGACCCTCCGTCAGGCGCTTGTACACGTTGCGCACGTGCGCCCGCACATCCACCTCCGGAGGCACGTGGCTCAGCAGCGCGCTCTGCCAGCTGGCGTCGTTCTTGAGGCGCAGCAGGTGCGGCCAGAGCACCACCACAAGGTACAGCAGGACGAGCAGGACGGTGACAACCAGCAGGATCTGTAGGTGGGTTACGGTAGTTGTGAGTGTGTGCTGGTGTCATCAGCTGTGGGTTATATTTTCTCAGCAGGGTACCGTACGGGTATTCCTCATCACGCATCAACAGGAAATGCAGGTCCTACTTGCTCCTAATGTCATACCACGAAGCAAATGTGCATGGGTAATACGAATGCCGTGCACTACCAACCACGATGGGCATGCTCTGCAGTCTTCACATTTGCTGTACCGTACGTTTGTACATACATAAACTCATGTCGTACACCCATGCCGTACCGTGTGTAGATCTGCCACTTGGTTATATCTCGAAATGGAGTAGTCGGCGAAGAGCTGCGCCGCCTGCTGCAGGCCGTCGTACAGGTCCTTGCCGCCCACAGCGTACATGTACATGTACCTGCGGGCATGTGTGACATGGGAATAATATGATGGAACGGAAGCGCAGTGACCATCACTCTGTCGGCACACGCGGGCGGCATAGCTCGCCGCAATGCAACTTATACCTTGCTTCAAGTTTCGGATTCGATTGAACGAATGCACGTTATCCCCAGACGCGTGCCGTCATCCGTGCCCCACACACAAATCCGCCCCCCTCTTGATGGCAACCGTTTTCGACCGTCTCCGGCGGCCCGTGATAACTAGCCCGCATGTTAATGCGCAACAGTCAACGGATGAGCAAAACACCGGGCAGTCATCAGTTACCGTGTGCTGTTGTACGTGACGTCCTCGTCCTCGTCCTGGCTCAGCAGCGTCATCTCCAGCAGCATGCGCCGTACCATGGCATCCAGACCGTTGTGCGTCACCTGTACGGCAGCCGGCAGGTGAGCAGGCGGACGGGTATGTAGTAACAAGATGGGTATGCAGGTAAGCAGGTGGGTATGTAGGTAAGCGGGTGGGTAGGCATGCAGGCAGGGTTGCGAGTAACAGATAGGAGGGTAGCGGCGGCGGGTAGGGACGCAAACAGTAAGGAGGCTTGCGGGCACGGTAGTCGGGCACGGAACGTGGGGCTATTGAAGGGTACGCCGTACATACCTCGTAGTACGTGTCCCCAGGTTGTAAGCAGCCGCTTTGGTCGTATTGGAAGCATCGTTTGGTGCGGAAGAAGGCGTTTGCGAATGCAGTGGAGGCAAAGGTGCTGGCGGGCACTGGCCGGTCGAAGACAGAGTTCTGATGAGAGGGACGCATATTGGGATAGGCAGAACAACTTGTGAGCAAAAGACGAGCCCTACAAGTTATGGAGTGCCATAGCAACATACACGCTCATTGTCCTGCACTTGTAGGATGGATCAGGGCAGCCTACAAACCCGAACAATAGCGCATGCACCGTTTCATGTACGGCAATACATAGAACGGATGCACTACAGCAGGTCGCACGAGTACCGGTACGACGTGCAGGTCTCCTCCGCTCCGTCCCCTTTGTACCCACTGACCTGCGTGATGGGGACTCCTCCGTACATGAGAGCGTCGTACTCGCTCTGGAAGTAGCGCAGCTCGGTCTTGAGCATGTCGCGCCACAGGGCCCTGGACGTGCTGTCATCCTGTTGGATGTAAAGTGCGTCAAATACAGCAGCGGGTCGTGCATTTATCTTTGCGTGTGCGTCCCGCCGTTAACGAGAGGGAAGGCAATCCAGACTGATGGCTGCAAAACACGCACGCCGGCCACACGATTGACTTGTCCGCTTGCATTGGCGTGACCCTTACGACCAAGTAGACCAGGTCAACGGAACGCGAGCAGGAGCAAGCAGGAGGAAGGTCAGAAGCAAAGCAGGGTTGCTAAGGCATCCACACGCACCTGCGATACCAGGCCGAATGCGATGGCCCGCACGCGCGTGTAGCGGTAGATAATGTGCGATGCCATGTTGAGGGAGGCCAGAGGGCCCTGCATGGAGTTCAGATGCAGCAACGAGACAACGTACATGACCACGAGCGCTACGTTCCACAAGACGAATGGAACCTGCGGGTGGGGAGGGGAGAAAGAAGGTTGTGCAGAGGTCGCTAGAGGAAGATGCCGCCTATCATGCGCCGTACACAGAGGCGGGTTGTGGGGTTAGGAAATAGCCCTTTCTTCTGGGTAGTCCTGGGTTGCGACCTTCTGTTGCAATGGGGGAGTGACCCGTGGGTCGCACTGGGCAGCGACAAATAGCCTGCCCCGAGCGAACGGATGTACGTAAGGTGCGAACAGCTGTTAGGTGATTGGGTATGCTGTCCCCACTGTATGGTCCGTTGGATGGACTTGAGGGGCTTGAGGGAAAGTGGCGACACCTTCTTTGCAACTCATACGCACCATGAACTTCGTGACGTTTCCGATAGACGGCACAAGCTCCTTGCCGTTGATATGCAGCCCCTGCATGCGCATCTTGCTGAACTTTATGACGCCGCCGCCCTTCTTGTTAGCCCTCTGTGGTGCACCGCTCGGAAAAGGGAAAGGAAGCATAGTTACGTTTGATCACAAGGTGCTGCCTGGAAGCGCACTGGCATCCTGCCGCCCCAAGTGCGTATGCCGCACACATGCGCCATGGCAAGTAGAAGCAACGGGGGTACGGGACCACCCCGGACTTGTCCACACGACGAGCAACGCATTTGCTCGCCCATGCTCATGCAGCGACACAAAGGTAGCATACCGGCACCACTCCCCACACCTGAGCACGCATGGGTGGCCGATCCCAACCACTCTCGCCGCCGGTTCCCGAGTTGCTGATCTCCTTCGACCCCATCAGCCCTTCTTGGGAGGCCGTATTTGGCGTAAAGCCAGGCCATGGCTCGTCTTCCTCTGCCGCCGAGACGGCAAACTGGCCGTTGGCGTTTAAAACACCCCTGGTAACTGAATCCGCGACAAGCCGCCCCAGATCAGCGACGCTCTCTTCATCGATGTGGCCGCCGCCAGCGTTGCCGTTATTGTTATTGGCGTTCGCATTATTGCTGCTACCGTTGTTGGCTTCGTTATTTTCATTATTGGTGCCGCTGCTACCGCCGTTGGCATTACAGGTGGCCTCCTTGCGCTTATCCAGGTCCATGACCTCACCTAGAAAAATCTTCGTGCTGATACATTTGACAACCTTCTTCTTTTTTACCCCATCGACGGGCGCTACGGGCGGGGCTGTTCCTGCTGCAACAGCGTCAGCAGCCTTCCAAGCTGCAAAGCCACCCTCCGCTGCAGCTTCAGATTCAAAGTTAACGGCAAGGTCAGCGCCGCCGCCTGCGCGCGCACCTGCTCCGTTGCTGTCACTGCCCGCCAGCTGGGAGGCCCCGTCGCTGCCGCCTCGAGAACCCGCCTCCTGCTGCTCGTCCGCCGCGGCATCGCTGTCGTCGCTTTCATCATCGTCATCACTGTCGTCAATGATCTGATGCAGGGACGTGGGTTGGGTTTATTAAGTCCGAGGGCCATGCGCCAATTGCCGACAGCAGCTCTGCCCAGCCCTGCCGCGTGCCTACCTTGACCTCCTGCGTGGCCAGCTGCCGCAGCACCGGCCCCGGGAGACCCACCATCGCCAGTATACCCGCAAGCCTCGCCGTCTCCAGACGCTGCACCAGCACCCACTCATACGCCAGGCAGAACACCTGGATGAACAGCGCCTCCACCACCAGCAACACGATCAGGGCTGTGGATGGCAGGGGAGGCGAGGGAGCAGGGAGGACAGAAGTAGCATTGGAACAACAGCAGCAGCAGCAGCAAGGGTTTGGGGAAAGGATGGCGGCGGCGAGCAGCAGGGAAGCAGGTAGGGTTGGGGCATGCACCCCATCCTGCGCATGCATGCGCACATGCTGCGGAGGATGCATCAATTCCTTTTTTCCGTAGCCGTGAAACACAGCCCAGCGGCGAACCCGAAAGCGTACACCTCCCGTGCGCAGGTGCCTAGCTAGCCCCTGCCATGAGCTTGGCACCTCCCAAGTCCCAACTCACTGTTCTTCAGTTGGTCAACGGACCTCCAGGCCGCGTTCACCAGCAGGTCCAGCGAGGTTGCGTACCCAGCGAACAGCGGACCCAACCCGTTATCAATCAGGAAACTGAATGTGCGGTGCAGCCTGCGGAGCGAGCCAAACACGGGGACGTTGACTCTTGTACAGTGACAGTACGGAAACAATGCAGGAGAGGGCGGGAGAGTGAGCACACTACCTTCGCCTCATCTTTTCCACGGCCTACCACCGCAGCCATACAAGACACTATCATCTGACATACACCTACGCCCTCCGGATAGGCATACCTACCTGTATCTATCCCGCAGCATTGGCAGCCAGTACAGCGCCTCCCGCGCCGCCGCCAGGTATCTGTTGCCCAGCACCCAGGCGCCGGCCGCCTGCTGCACGGTGCGCTGTGGCGCGGTGTCCATGTAAAAGTTGTACGACAGCGCGGGTTGCGTCCACACCGCGAACACGTCGGACATGAGGTTGTTGGGGTTGCCGGAGTCGCCCAAATAGACGTACTGGTGGTGCTGCTCCTGCAGCGGCAGAAGAGAGCGAGGGATGTTGTACTGCAAACACTTCGCGAGGGGAAGAGGAGAGGTTGCGCGTGTAGGTGGAGTGCGGGAGTGGATGGGGGGAATGGTTGTGCAACAAGAGGGTGCGGAGAGCAAGTGGCTTGGGCGGACATTACGATGGGGCCAAAACGGGCGGGTAGGTAGGAGTTGAAGAGGTACCAGAAAGGGCAGGGGGCAAAAACGGAAGGGAAGATGATGGACGCTCCGCTACCGGACGGGTAGCATGCATGGCTTTGTTGCCTGGTTACGGTGGCCCGCAGGCCCTGCGACACCCAGCAACCCTTGCACGCACCATGAGGTCAATGTTTTCCCGCAGCTTCCCCAGCGTGAAGTTCAAGCTGCAACGCGGCGGCCATGGCGGCAGCAGGCGCCCATGCAGCAAGAGAGAGACGAGAAGTGAGCTGATAAGGCAGGGGTTGCAGAACTCATGCGCATGGCACTTGATATATACGAGGTGGACAGCAGGTGGTTCACGTGCAAACGCGGTAGGTATGAGGTGCGTCGCATGGACCAGCTGCGAGGTGCCTCGAACGTCTGAGCCCAGCACACCTGTTTGAGCACACCGACACCTTTTCCGTGACGTTGGCTCGCTCGCAAAAGGCGCCCATCATGGCTCGGACCTGCGACCAATCAACGTGAGCGCATGGCCTAGCGAAAAGTGTACAGTGCATGTTCCATGTGGCCCAGTCCGTAACCACCTCGGTTGATGCTTCCCGTAATTACGACTGGCGGCTGGGACCACTGAGGGCCCAATCAACGTTCGGCGAGTGACGCGGGTGGGGCCCTTACCGCGATGAGCTGGGAGCGATCCATAGCAAGAGCTTGTTGGTGGACGAGGTTGACATGGCTGTTGGGGCGCGTCGGGAAGACGGAACACGATTAGGAGTAGGCTGACGCCGTAGGATGTGTGACCCCCCCCCCACTTTTCCAAGCCATACGAACACCTTCAGCAGCCCTACATGCCCTCCAACCCAGTACGACACCCTATTCTCCACGCGACCCCCCCACAAGCCACTCACTGGTGCTCCGTCTCAATGAGCCGCGTGATGACGACGTAGGTGGCGGTGTGCGTCACCAGCATCACCAGCAGCAGCGCGTAGCTGTGCAGCCGCAGCCGCTGCATGGGCTCCAGCAGGCTGGGGCCCAGCACTCGCTTGGTGAGAGCACGCAGCAGGCGGCTGCGGCGCATGTCAACCAGCAGGTCACCCGAGGAGTGGCCGTCGGCGTGGCCTTGGGGGAGGGGGTGGCGAGGGGAGGAGAAGGGGGGCTGTGAGGGAAGGGTGTGTGGGTGTGTGGGAAGGGTAGGGAGCGAGGAGGGATGGAAAAAGGCCGCACGTTGTGGCTGTGGTGCAGCAGCAGGCGTGGGCGGGGCGCGTGGGTTGTGGGATTGTTCCAGCGGTGCAGTGCGCAAGACACGGAGTGAAGGTAATGGAGGCAGATGCATGCATACGTGGCGGAGATGGCCATTCAAGTTTGATGATAAAATGCAACAATTTGTAGGGATGCTTATGATGTTACTAGGCAACACCTGGATGGCCGCACTGCACCATTGCTTACCCGCAACCCTGAACATGCACCGCACCGCTCACCCGTCACAGCGCTAGCCGCCTGGCTCCCGTCAGCACTGGACGCGCCGCCCTCACTGCCCTTCTCCCATTTATCCGCGTTGCCGCCGCCACCGCCGATATCCGCCAACTGCCCCCTTGTACCCAGCAGTGGTGAGGATAGCCCACGGGTGACCTGTCTTCCACTGGGTGCGTCCCAGCCCTCGCTGAACACCGCTGACGTGAATGACATCCCCGAAACCGGGACGATCATCTGCTGCTGGGCTTCCAAGCCCTGCTGTTCGAGACCTTGTGCGTCGCGGGCTGCTGCCGCGGCATCTTCGTGGATGGTGGGCAGCAGCAGCAGGCTGCTACGCGTCCTTGAAGTGCGCAGGGCGCCTGCCGGGATCAAAGCACGTTGGCAACATACAGCACGGCGGTGAGACGGTGTTCGGCTATTTATACTACAGTACATACAAGGAAGCCTTACTGGGACTCCTACTTCACCAGCACCGGTAAGGAAACTGCTGCCGCGGAGATTTACATGTATACCGGTTGTGTGCACACGCACCGGACAGCGCGCTGGATGGTGGTACTGGGACGGAGTGTGACACAAGTCCTGAACTATTGCGGCGGCTGGCCCTGGTGCCCTCCAAGCCGCCGCTGGCCCCCTCTACGCCGCTAGCTGCGGCCCGCTGCAGCCGCTCCTGCTGAGCTGCGGAGGCCACGCCGCCTGTGGATAGACGCACCCACAGCTGCACATACTCCATCTTGCTGGCTGTGGGGACACCGCAAGACAGCATAGGGGACGCAGCCGGACACGCGACACATAAGGGAAAGGTTGAGCAGTGCAATGCAGTAGGCCTAGGGTCCGTACAGCAGACTGGAGGAGGCATGTGGGGGCCCGGATATGTCCGCGGGCACCACTGGTGTATGACGCGTACGTATCTGCTGGCCGCAAGGGCCTTCGCACTTGCTCGTGTGCCCGCCCCCTACGGTGTAGTTTAGCCCTTTAGCGAAACCCCGCCCGTGTCATCCCGTTGCCCACTTACTGACTCTGCTGAGCACCCGAGCATGCTCCTCCGCCTCCAGGTCACGGGTCCACTGCTTATCACCCAGGCCGCCAGCCCCGTCATCCTCGCTTTCATCCGCCTCGCTGCGGCTGCCTCCTCCGCTGTCGCCACGGCTGTGATCGTCATGCCCACCTCCCGAGGAAGCGTCCTCCTCGTCATCATCAGGAGGATAGTCAAGTGCCGGCTGGGGCTGCGGTGGTGGCGCTGGCTGTCTGCTAGCCCCCTCATCCACGTCCTCGACGACGTTGACACTCTTCATGACAACGTCACCACCACCACCACCATTAGCAGCAGCAGGCTCTAGAAGCGACCCCTTACTGTCATCATCCTGCTTATCATCAACTGCTTGGTCACCCGCCGCCTCCTTCCTGTCCTTTACGCTGCTATTTTGAGAACGTGTAAAGGCGCCATCCACATGCAAAACATGCATCAGGTTGGCCCGCGCACCCGCAAAAGTGGTGTCCGGGCGCAAGGTGAGGGTGACCTTCATGTTGCCGCCGGGAGCTAGCACCTTGGAGCCCTGCATCAGGATGCGCAGCGTGCCCTTGTCAGGGTGCGGCCCGACAAAGGTCATGACCGGGCTGACCACGGCGTGATTGGAGGCCAGCTTGAGGGCGCTGCGCTGCTTGCGGCGAGAGTGGCTTTCCACAAGCTTGTCCCACTTGATGCCAGCGGGGATGTCCAAGAATCTGCGTGTGTACGTGTTTGGGATGAGGTTGGGTGTCAGGTGGGTGTGCTGTTTTGGGGATGCGCACCTCGAGGCTGCTGCTACCAGCCACCTGCCACCCTCTATCTCACCTGTGAAAAGGCTTTTTCAGCAGTGCAGTGGATGGCAGCCCCACTATGAGACCGGTCATGGGGCTAGCTCGCTTCACCACCAAGTCTTGGTCCACCTCAATCACGCCAGTCAGCATGTCCGTACGCCACAGCGTCACCCGGATGTGCGCGCCGGTCTGCTGGGTGAAGGCCGCTGCTGCTGGAGGAGCTGCTGATGGTGAGCTGGCGCCGGCACCGTCGCCCTCATCAACGCCGACTGCTGCCCAGCTCACCCCGCCGTTGCTGCGTTGCCGCCGTCTTCTTTCTTGCCCGCTCCCTCCTCTTCCTTCTGCTGCTGCAGCTCCGCCGCCGATAGCAGGGGTTTCGCCGCTGCCGATACTGATGTCGGCTTGTCCGCTGCTTTCCTGCAGCATGCCTTCTCCTTGGAAATCCTCCGTCTGCTCCGCTGACGGCTGCCCTAGCCATTCCTCCTCCTCCTCCTCCATTTCGCCCTCCTCCTGGTCGTCATTATCGTAATCCTCGTCGCCTGCCTCTAACAGCTCCACCTGTATCCAGGTATTGCCCATGTAATAATCGTCAGTTCATTGATTCGCTGCTAAGGCCATTCGTGTTGTTCAGTTGCGCACAGGGCGGTGTGCACCAGAGGACAGCAGGCTGCATACATGCTAAGGGGTTTCAAGGGTAGGTTTGATATACCGGTATATGGAGGGCACATGCACCTGCACATGCTGCATGGATCCTGGCTTAAGGCCGACCTGTAGGCATGCAGACCTCGATGTGTGGCCAGCGTGATGTGCCGTGGTGTTGCCGCTAGCGCCCGGTATCGGCGGCAGGAAGTGGTCGGCGGCCGAGGGAGGGGCGTGGACGTGCACTCGCCAGGAGGTTCCTGTCGTAACGTGATGGCCCAGAAACGTCATCAGCACGATTACTTACACACGTGGCGGTGCAGCGCTTCACCTTACCCCTTACCCCTTGGCGGGGCAACAATTCTCCCGTCGTAAGCAGCTGCACGCACACCCCGTAAGAGCATAATATTAATGCAACCGGTATACCGGTACTCCGTTCGCCCATCCCTCCCGCCAAAGCAGTCCATCCACCCCGCCCAGCCCCCCCCAGCCTGCCCTAGCTACCCGGCAGCTCCAGCTCCTTGTCGAGTAACGCCAGCATGAGCAGCTGCAGGGGAGCGTCCCCAGCGTGGTCTCGCCACTGCATGCATGTGGGGGGTGTGCGCCGAGCGCGTTTTGATCAGGACAAGGGGGCGGGCAGAAATGCCGGGGCATAGCATCACCGCGTTGGGAGATGTACAGCAGGCGCATGTTGGGGCGTTGGAGCATGGCGAGCTTTACAACTGACCCGTGGGTCATGTTGGTAGCAATGAATGCGATCTAGGAAATCCAGGACGTTTTCTGCTCATCTGAAACGCCCTTCCCGGGCACATAATGAAAGCTTACTTTGACCCGCGCATCACTATGTTGCACCGCCAACCCAGGCTTACGAACCTCTTGGAAGATGTCGACGACGTCACTCAGGCTGCACCCCACCAGGCTGCCGGAATAGAACCCGAAGAGCTCCGAGTCAGGACGTGACACCGACAGCACACGACCGGTGAAGTCCACGGTAGCCACTAGGCGCTTCTCCTCCAGCATCTCCTCTAAAGGCACCCTTTCAACCTGATAGGCGGCACCCACACGACGCCGCCGGCGGTAACATAGGTAACAAGTGCGCACGAGTAACAATAAGCACCCCCGGAATTAACTTCTGGCTGAGAGAGCATGCGGTAAGTGTAGACCACTGTGGCAGACTATCATGCATACCTGCTGCCGAACTGCTCGCTGGCAGGCCGGCGATTGGTGCATAGGGGCACCAGCACCGCGTAGAGGATTGTGTTATCCAACCCATCCCGCCTAGCTGACGCTAGGCTTCGTTGTGTCGTACGTTCGGAGTGCCTCGCTCTGACCCCTCCTTCCCTCCCACCGCCCCGCCCGCCCACCGCCCTCCCACCCCATGCGCTGGCATACACAGCCGCACCTACCTGCACCACATACAGCGTCATGCCCACATCCGTCGAGGCGGGTGCGGTGCGAATGGCCACCCGCACCGGCAGGTTGACACCGTTCTCCGTCAGCATGTGTACCACCCGCCCCGTACGGCAGCTGGTGGGCGGGATGGCGACCGGAGGGTCCTGCATGCGGTGGTGGGTGGCAGGCAGGCAGGTGTCTTGTCGTGTGCACACACCTCACTTCCCGGCAATCACAGCAATCCTTCCGACTCGCGGCCAGTTTGCTTACCACACGAGGTTTGGGAGCGTGTGCGTGCGGAGGTGTACAAAGCGTGTGCCCTGCTGGCCGCATGGGCAAGCTTACACCCACTTTACTTCGACAACCTTCCTGCATTCGCCCATGCCGCCATGTTTCCAATCCCCTTTGTCTTGCCCTCACTTGCGATTTGGTATTTTCCTTTGACCCCTATGCAGGCTGCCCTATCCTGCACGGCTTCCCTAGCCCTCCTACCTACCCTCAGCCACTTGGCGTGCAGAGCCCCGTAGGGAGCCGGCAGCAGCTGGTCCAGCCGCATGCCCGCCAGCTTGCGTGTGGTGAAGCCCAGCAGCGCCGGCAGGCCGTGCGAGGTGAAGCGGATGCGCATGTGGCTGTCCACCACCAGCAGGTTGCTGTCCAGGTCCTCGGTTCGAGTGCAGCTGAGCACAATAATACGCTGTGTGTCCGTGCCTGCGGGCATGCACGCGTCCGTTGTATGTACGTACTGAACGTACCGTGAGGACAGTATGTGTGTGTGGCAGTTGTAGGGAAGAGGGCTGGAGGCTGACACCAGCAATCGCATGCACCTGCAGCAATGCCCCGAAACGCACCCCATCGCGCACCCAGAAGGTGACCCCAAGCCCTCTCAGCACGACCCTCGCCCGTCCTCATCCCTCGCTCCCTCTCCCTCTTTCCTGGGGTTTCCTACCCGCCATGCCAATCGTTATATGCACCGGCAGCGGCCCCTCCAGGTAGCGGTGCTTCAGCCGCAGCTCCGTGTGGATGCTGTACGCCGCCAGGTCCGCGGCGGGTGTATCCCGGCAGCGCTGCAACAGCGCCGCCACCTCCTCCGGCGGGTTGTCCACCAGCGACTCCAGGGAGCGACCCACCTGCGGCGGTGATGAACACACGCTAACCCCGCTCGTACTAACTGCCACACGGTTGGCTGCTACCAATTGTAATACATGCCAAGTTCACGCACCAGTTCATTCTCCGTGATGCCGCACATGGATGCGAAGTGCTGGTCACCGCACAGGAAGACACCGTTGGGCGCCACCCAGGCGCGAATGATGAGGAAGTTTGGGACCATGGGACGAGCCACGCCTAGGAAGATACTGCAGCGGGAAAGCAGCAGCAACGGTCGCAGCGGCGGCAGGCGGCAGCAACAGATAGGCAGAAGTCAGCGGCCAAACGTTCAAGCAGAACACACCACATGCGCACGCGCAAGCAAAACAAGTTTCTGGGCGATCAGGATGTTTGATTGTGGTCCTGCTTTCACCGGCAGCGAGCCACACACACAATGCTCCTGCACAACCCAAGTGGAGTGCCGAACTCGTTATGCTGCAGTTTGTACACCCATCTCCATTCCCATGCCGTACCTGTCAGCTCCAGAACCGCTCATCTTGGTTACACACAACGTTACGGGAAACACGTAGCGCTCCTGCGTGCCATTGTATCGGAGGTTGATTGGTAGGCGTTTCCGTACAGAACATCAGAGCAGCGCCCCGTGCTTGACACGTCGACCAGACCAAGTTAATTAAACACGAGGCAGCGACAATCGAGCCAATGATAACAGCATGTAAACAGCACCGGCCGGGCGGTACAGCAACAGCAGCATACCGTAGATTGTACACATAGCAACAACTGCCGCGTCCAACCTACCTTGTGCAGCCCAAGCACCTCCCGTACGGTGTCTAGGACGCGCGGCTCGCCGCCCTCTGCATAGCGCTGCAGGTAGCTGTTGTGGCGCTGACTGAAGGGCGGAGGCATGAGCAGGCTCACGTTGCCACCCTCCAGCTCCGTTTTCAGATAGCCAAACACCTTGTGCACGCCCTGGGGTTGTGTTTCCCCGTTGGAATAGCTAGTATGCGCGATACCATCACGTAGCTCATGAATTAGCACATCATAGGTGCCGCACACGCTGTCCTTATCGAGAGCCCATACTTATGTGGCACGCAATGCGCTAAGTCAGAATCGACCCATGGGTCACTGCCGGGCTGTTCATGCTCCCTATCTGTAAACCCGTCTACTTCGACGGGCATACTGTATCCCACGTGCCAACCCATGCCGTACCAGGCCCCACCTGGCTTGCTGTCATGACCTGGCCAGTTGCGTTCATAACAATCACGGCATCATCCTCCACCACGATGTTAGACAGGAAGTCGGATGTTTGGGCGACGCCCTGGGGAGGGCACAGTGAACAGGAGGGCAGGGTAGGCAGGGCCCGCGGGTCACATGGCGCTTTGATCCGCCGGTTTTCTCCACATCCACGTCCACAGACAGCCTCCTTAACACCCGCACCACTCATACTAGCCACCACCGCCAAGCAACCGCACATCCGCCGCTTATTCCACAGGCATAAACCTGTTGGGCTTCAGTACATCTGTACATGGCTGGACCAATGCAGAGAAAGTGCGCTGCTGTCCCTTCGTGCTGAGCAACATCACCACATCACCAACCCACCTGCACGCAGCTCAGGTCCAGCGCCATGATTGCGTCGCCCCCGCCGTTGCGGTTTGCCTCCATGTAGGCTCTCGAGGCGGCCAACGTGTCGTGTTTCACGTCCTCTAGGAATTTGCCGTAGCAGCGCAGCAGCTTGCCGTTGGTGGGGTAGCGCTCCAACACTCTTCAGCAGCCGCGGGCGGTTGGCGATTGACCGTTGAGAATGGAGGATTAGCGATGAGTAGCGAGGTTGGCAGGTGGTGGTTTGTAACGATGTGTGTAGCGTTATGATGTACCGGTATTGCCGTTGAGCCGCTATGTCGTACCTAACAGGTTGTCTACCGTACAACCAGTATGGCAGAGGAGAGGAAAGCCCCTCGGTGAACTCATCCTGAGGTTGGCCTTACCATCCTCCCAGTCACCTCCTTTAGGCCAAGCAGCGCACCAGGTAGAGACGTCTGGCAGTAGCAGCACCAGCAGGATACAACGCATTCTTTCCTTCCTCCTGTTGCCCGTACGTCCTCCACACTCACCCCTGCTATCTACCGGTACTCATCCCACCTCCCACCTCCCACCTACGGACCCTTCCTGTTGCTATAATATCTACTACACTCTCAATATTTAGTCTTACTACTACGCTTGCCTTTCCTAGCCTCTCCCGCCCTACTCACTGACCTGCGGTACACCTGATGCGCCCGCATCATGCCCTCCTCCAGCGCCCGCAGCGCCCGGTCCACGTCGGCCACCTTCAGGCTGGAGCGCAGCATCAGGCTCCACAGCCCCGTCTGCAGCACCAGCACCTCCTTGTGCACGCGCAACACAGCCCTGCAGCAGGTGCGTAATGCACGGTAGAGGGGGTGAGGAGGCAAGAAAGGGGCTGGGTGTGGGAATGGGGTATGGAAAAGACTGAATGGCGGAGCAACTGCATGCAAAAGCGTGAGGACGAGGTTCAAAAAGCATGGAATGGAGGAACGCCGGCATGGCATGAGGAACAGGGGGAGGGCTCGCCCGCTTTCTACCTGAAGTTGCGCCTGAACTCGATGTAGGCTTGCAGGTCCATACCCTTCTCCTGGCTGTCCTTGAGCCGCTTGGAAGCCTCGCCGGTGCAAAAAATCTGTAGACCGCCGGATTGGAAGCAGCATCAGGCAGCATCAACAGCAGTCCACTGGAAGCAGCATACCGGTAGTAGCATCGGCAACATGCGTCCTTCCGCATGACTCTCCGGACGCTTAGGTATATATGCAGGTGCTACATGCATGCACGGGCTTTTACATGCAGCTAACATGCATCAACAAAGAAGCCCGTCGGAACCAGGCTCAGTTTATCCCAGCCCAGACCCCGGACCCAGCCGCCCCGCCCCCACCGCACCTGGTAGCGCTCCACCAGTGAGGGCAGCTGCTTGGAAGCCAGCTGCAGCTGCGTGCGCGCCGCGGGGCCGTCCTTGCGCACGTCCAGCAGAAAGTTGGCGTACAGGATGAGTAGGAAAGGCGAGCTGGGCAGGAGGCGCATGCCCGCCTGCAAGGGCCGACAGGGACGTGTGGGTACCCATCAACCCAGCCGTGCGTGCAGGTATATTGGGCATGTAGCGGTACAGCTGTAGGTTGGGGTATCGGGTCGTCAGAGGTATAGAAAATGGTCGCGTGGCCGGGTTGGATGTAGGTTGTGATGGTTTGATGTTTGGCGGAGGGGCAGCAGACATCAGGGTGTGGATTGTGTACGAGTGGCATCACGCACACCGCACGGACACGGGCTGCTGATGCCATGTGGTAATAACTGTTTGCTTCCGTGGCGCGAGTGACGCCGGCCGTACTAAGAACCGGCCGTACGTAGGCCTACCTTGATAATGGTTTCACCCAGAGCGGCTGCCTCCTGATCCACAATCCCGTCTTGGTCAAACTTGCGCATAACGCGGGACAACGTCTCCACTTCCTGAACACCGTCAAACTTGTGAATCCGCTGGATCTTAACCGCCGGGTCCAAGTTTACAAACTTCTTCGCTGGTCGCATGACTTGCCAAGACAGGAGTGCGCACAAGGATGAGCCGGCGGCAGCAACTGGGAAGATGAGGCGCAGGACCAGGATGGTAGAGTCGCGGCGGTGTTGCTCGGAAGAAGAACGGTCTTTGGCGAAAACCATAACTGCGTGCATGATGGCCGTGAAGAGGATGCCGCTCCACATGCCGCACCACACGATGTTGACGTCCGGTCGGTAAAAGGGCAGCTGCGCACGATGGGTGGCACATGCAGTGGGCGTTAGTTCAGTGGTGTCGTTGCGGTGTGGGGTGGTGGGTGGTTTGTGGGAGGTGTGGGGTGCGTGGTGTGAGGTGGGAGCGAGGTGGGTGCTTGGATGGTTGGCGCTGCTGCTGCCGTGATGCACGCGCGACAGAGCTGCTGCGGTAGCAGCCTAGGCCTCTGATCGCACTCCAAAAACATTGTCCCCGCAAAGCCTGCATGCCACGCCCCGCAACTAAATCCTCACCCCGCGCCCCAGCCAGCACCGCTAGTTAGGTTCCTTACCCTGCGGAAGTTCCACCAGCACACCATGCCCACAGCAATGGCCATCGTCACCGCTTGCGGCTTGGGCCAGCACCGAAACCCAGCCGCCGCCCCCACGTAAGCTGCCCGTGCCGCCAGCGTTTTGAGGCGAGTAGCTGCGGAGGGCGAGGCTAGGTAGATGCGGCTGACGGGGTTCAGCTCGCTGGAGGCAACGATCATCAGGGCGGTCACCCCCAGCAGAATGATGGCGGTGGCGAGGGCGACTGATAAGTGCAGCAGATGTGGCATCTCAAAGCACACTGTAGGGTGGGTGGGAGCAGGACAAAGGGCGGTGGGAGAGGAGCGTGGGAAACGGCGGAGCTGCCGGGAGGGCTCAATGGGACCCATGGGTCAGCGCATCGTCGCATTGCTGCTCCAGCGGCAAGGACTGCATGAAAGCAAGCACGCAGCTGCTTACGTGGTTTTCTTTTAGCTTGCTTGAGGCTTGATGGGACACACACACGCAGTGCCTGCTGAGGTGTAGGTACGGTGCGGCTCTCAGGCACACGCAACGCCTGAAAGTTTGCCCATGTTTAACCGTTTTTTACGCAAACAACCGTATACCCACATGCCTTACAACCTACCATGCATGTCGTTTATAGCCCCCAAGCCACTACCATACATCTACAAAAGACCCACCTAGGAAGGTTGTTGCCCCTGTCATAAGAATTACTGCAGCTAGGTAAACGCACTTACTGACGCCAGTGAAGTGCACATGGTCCTTGACCGTCATCGTGAAGTTGCAGTTGGCCGCGAACACAAAGTAGTCGAAGAAAGCCACCTGCACAGGCACAGGGCACGCACACAGTCAGACCTGCGGTTCAGCGGCTCAGCTGGTGGAACGTCTGCACAGTCAGGCGAGCAAGGTGTAGCCTAGTCGCCGGCACTTCCTTGCCCCCCTATCGCTTGCACTCGTACATGCATACAACTGAGGAAAAGTGCTGCCATACACCCGCGCACGGGCAACGGGTGTTCGTGACAGCGGCGGTAAACTTGGCATGATCTCCATGGCTAGAGGCTAGTGGAAGCTACATCATGCCTTACAACACGTCACGTAAAAGGCCCATGCAGCAGTGGCGGTAGTTGCATACCCCGCGCGTATGTGTACGTGCCGCAGCTGCCATAACGATACCCTGTGGCCGTACGTCCTAGGGCTTAACATAGGGCCGCTTATCAGCAACGCTACTTACGTAGAGGACGATGAACATCACTGTGCCCATTTGTACGATAGTGACCGGTCCGAAACGGGCAAGGAAGGGAAGAGACGTTAATCTACTGTGGTGTAAGGGGAGGCAGGTGACATGTTAAACAGGTGAGGCAAGAGTACGATGACAGTGCAGAAAAGATTGCACCACTATGGCCATGATGTCAAACGTAGTCGGCTTATCTTCGACAGAGAACTACATGGTTACGATTGTACGACAAGCAGTACTGACCGTCGTACACCACGTGCATTACGGCAGCCGCCTTGCGGAACCACTTCGACTGCTCCTGCTTGCGCATCGCCACCGTCAGCGCCACCAGGCCCAGTACGGCTAAAACCACTGCTACCACCATGACGTACATGACACGGATGTAGCTGTCATAGCCGTACAGTCGTACAACGGGCAGCCGCCACAGCGTCCACTGCACGACCTGCCAAGCTACAAAACACGTTGGGGCCGCAAAAGGAGAAGAGCATTACAGCATGCAAGTGACAAGCGGTGATACGGATGGGTGATGGGAACCTGTATTATAGGTTATCATAGGATGGCGCAGTCCTGGTAAACAATGAGGGTGACGTGGTACCGTAGGTACTGAGGGCTGTTGTCTGGCATGTACCGTACAACAACGGCGGCACGGTGTCATTCCCTTCCCTGCGCCCACCATATCGGCTCTGCCACAACAGCCACCGCGCCCCAACATCAGCAGCAGCGCACCTGGATTGCCCGTCTCGATGCTCCAGGCCAGCATGGTTGGGTTGAACGCCACAAGCAGGTTCATCTGTGGGTGAAGACCCAAAGCCGGAGTGCTCGCAAGCTGCTGGATGGATACCCTAGGAACCGCTCCACCTTCAGCGACGTCATGCCATCTCAGCGGAGAGGCCAACACTTCCTAGGTTGCACGGTCTACAACACGGCGCATCGTTCGCAGTACATACAACCACCAGCGGCAGCTGCAACCGCCGCTACGGCCGCTGGTACGATACCCGTCAAACACCATGACTGTCCTGTCCGCCTCCCCGTTGCTCTGTCAACCCATTTGCTACAATTTCCACAGCCAACCCACCAGCCCCTCAAGAGCGATCTTAAGCACCGCAAACTTCCAGCTGTGGAGTGTCGACTGGCGCACCAGCGTATACATGCCTACGCACGGCGTGGAGGAAGAGAAGCGGGCTCGGGCTGGCATTATTGCAGTGTAGGCAGCGCTAGCCAAGTGCGTGGTGAGACAGGAAGAGCAGAGGCCTCGTTAAACTAGCGAGGAAGTGTTGCCCACATGCAAAGACGCCATCTTGGAGGGAGCGCTTTTGCTCCAGCAGGTCCCCCTCATCGCTCTCAGCTGTTACCCTGCGCAGCGTTTTGCACAGTGCCGGGTTCGTCTTACTTTTAAAGGAGGGTTAATGATGTACAGCGTGCGGGTATCACAATATGGGGCTGCTGAATTGCTGTGCCCTTACGGTTCGGACCGGAAGCATGGAGTCTTTGGGGCCCCAGTTGCGGTTTCCGTTCGCTTTGAACGAATCCTACCAACGGCATGGACCAGGTTGTGTTTCGGCATGGCATGCCTCAGCCCACCACAGGGTCTAACCGAATGACCCATGACATTCGACGACTCCATCCACGACCAAGCATACCAAGCAGATATGTGTGACAGAAACATTACGGTGCTGCGGAAACTGTCGGTGGATTTATTTTGCCGCTAGCCCTACTCGTTTCACATAAACGAGCATTGTCGACCTATCCTTTACGTCATGGAATCATGTTCAATAAGACGGCATTCTAGTAGCGGGGTGACCATGGCTTTAGGTGCCTGGTAGCGCGAATACGCCATACTGCTGGTCAAGACAGGATCACAATTCTGCTTGGTATACTAACCTTTCTCGCTTTAGGAATTTCGAGTCGCTTCGTTGTGATGACGTCTCGCTAAAGGCGCCGCTACCAGAGACACCAGAGCGCTGGGACGAGGTCTCGTCGGCGTCCCCACGGGTAGACATCCTTGAAGGCGCCGACTCTCCCGGAAAGCGTCCGGGGCAACTCAGCTATTGCACTTACATAGGTTGCTAGATAATGCTTGGTTATACGTATTTAGAAAGTCCACCAATGTCAGCTGTGTCCTTCATGGGTATCTACAAAGCTTGCGAATACGACCCGTGCTCTTCTATATGTTTCACCGTCTTTGTGGTAGCCTATTGCTATGAGGCTGGGTGCTTTCTACTCGAAGGTTAAGGGTGATTGGTATGATCTAACTGATTCTGTCGTCCCATGTTAGTAACGGTACGGTAAGAAACGCTCGTTACAACCTTTACAGCTTTTTTATTCAAGAATCAGCATGACGAACCATTTATTATGCATTGGTTTGTCTTTACACTTCGCGTCTGCGATGTCTGACTGTTAAGTGCGCATGGCAGCACTAGCCATTGAATGTTCTAGGGAAGGTGTGGCATACCAGTGTATTTTCCAGAGGTAAAGACCTCTCATTGACTAGATGTGTGCGTAGGACAAGCCGCTTTGTGAAAGTTCGCAATGGGTAAGATGTGCGCCAAACATCGTCAAAAACCAAAAGCCGAGTCGGTATATAATCAAATGGAAAAGAATCTGTTCGCCATGGGCTTGGGCAAGTCCTGTAAGGTATGCTGATGGGCAAAGCCATGGGTTCGCAAAGGGCTAGATACATCAGACAGGTTGCACTGGGCATCTGTGAAAATGAGTTCGATTATATTTTGGTGTCGTTATTCTGTCCTTGTCCCCTCTACGGGATAATCCCTTTCGCTCCTTAGGCCTGCTTAGGCCAGACAGACGGCACGCTGATCTGCGTCCGCCATCGGTACATACTTGCCGAGATAGGTTATGACATAAGCTTATCCTACGGTTATCCTCTCGCTCAATTATATCCGGGACAATGAGGACGCCAGAGAGCAATCCCAGTTACGGTACTGTCAGACTGTCGCACTGCTGGTAAAGAAGCTAACCTTACGTGCTAACAAAGCGAAGATGTCATTTTTGTCACCCTGATTGCTAACGTTTGCGCTAGCTTGCAAAGTTGCGTAGACTTGTGCCGTTGGGTCGGTGTCGTTGAGACCAATATTTTTACGAGGGCAAAAAGTGCGTGCAAATAAACCGAACACCGCAAATATAGTTCAGTTCAGAACATGAGTACACAAACAGACAAGACGCCGGACAGCATTTCCGGCGTGTAGGTAGAGTTTGCGAACCGACACCATTGCAATCTTTCACGCGCACATACCTCGCGCCCGCACTTCCCCAACATCTAGCCAGCAAATGCGGAGCTCGCCGCATACACACCCTAGTTATCCAGCATAGACATTTCGGGCCCCCAAGCCATCCCCTGGCCCATGATACTACCCCCCACACAATACCGCACTTCCCCCTCGGGAAGTCCCAGCTCCTGCAAAAGCACTACTCATCCCTCGTCATCCCCCCATTCTCCCGCTCTGCACTACGACCTCCACTACGACGACGCCACAGCAGCAGCACCGCCAACCGCCCCACTGCTGTCACAACTCCTGCACACCACGCTAAACACATAATCCCCACGCGCGCCATTGAACCCCGAAACCACAAAGTAGTACGTAACGCCAATGTCCAGGTCTTGGTCGATTCGCGAGCAGCTGGAGGCAGGCGGCGAGGAGCCACAGGAGGGGTCGTCGTCGTTGGCCAGGGTGTGTTCCGGAGCCAGATCTCCCAGACCCAGCAGCAGTACGGTGTCGTACGAGGAGCCGCATGTGGAGGCGGACAGGGACATGGACTGGGCGGGCGTGAGGGCGTAGACCACGTCGGGAGAGGTGTCCTGTGGAGGAGGTGGATGGAAGAAGGTGGATGCATGCATGGGAGAACCGGAGACGCTTTGTCGGGGAACGGAGATGTAGGGGGCCTCAGGGGGTTGGTGTAATCGGCGCTACAATGCATCATACCGGTACAGCATCGTATGCAAAATTATCATGTAGTATGCAGCAATGGAGGCAAGCCTACTTGCCATGCAGTTTGACAGCTCGTCATGCCACATACACTCACCAGCGGGTTTCCCGGCGAGGTTGCGTAGTCGTGCCGGAACTGAAGCGTGGTTCCGCTGTCCAGGAAGGGCAGCGAGCGAATGACCCGTGGGTCGGCGGCCGTCTCGCCCACCTGCGGCCGCGTGTCCTGCACCTTGAACACCTGCACCGCGAAATCGAACCGCGGGTCGGAACTCCTGCGGGCCATGCATGAAGGGGCGCGGACAGCTCGTTAAGGAAGGCGTCTTGGGTAACCGGAGCCATCTAGAAGGCATAGTAGTGTTTTCATCTTCCCCGCAGTTTAGCGCGTGCAGCAGCAGCGGCCCCCAAGCTCCACGTGCATGTGTACACCTCCTTCCCCCCCTACCGGGCTGGATCCCAGTCCTTGCCGCCTAGGGCAGCAAGGAGTTGCAACCTCACCCCTACCGAGAGTACAAGCGACCGACCAGCCAGGATGCCCCTCATTCTCACCCCGGATATTCGCAGCCTGCACGCCCCCTCGCTCCTTCTGACCATGCATGCAAGCCTCGCCTTGACGCCCTTCCTAGGACCCCTAGGGCGCTGCTCCCCCTACTCATTCCCTTCTTCCCCCGCCCCGCGCCCCCCTTTGCGACCTCCAGCGCCACACCGCACCCATCAGGCCCCCACCCACCTCATGGCCAGCTGCACGTAGTAGCTGCCCTGCGCGGCGGCGGGGTTGGGCTGCAGCAGCAGGCGGCGGCTGCGGTTGAAGTCGGAGGGGGTGAAGGACAGCGAGGAGGGGTACAGGTCGGCCAGGGGCTCGCCGTTCCAGGCTGCTGGCACGGAGGCCGTGATGTTGACCTGCGGGGGGATGCGACAGTGGCAGTGATAGGGCAGATACCGGTAGAGTGACAGAAGATGCGCAGGGGGTGGGGCTGGGGGGCGGCTTGGGATTGAGAAGGATGGGAATGAGAATACGTGGGTCACTGGCTTCAGCCATAACGGTACCGTTTGCGGGGCCTTGCAAGATGCGTACCGGTACGGCGAGTCCCACGGTACATGCCCCTTGCTTGAGAGGGCTCCCCCCATGATACCGGTACCCCCCGCAGCAGCCCCTCAGCGTTACACACGCACCTGCGCGGAGGGCCGCAGCTGCAGCGCCACCTCCACGGTGGCACTGCCGCTGGCCGACAGCACCGCCACCGGAGAGGAGGAGGAGGAGGCAGTAGTGGCGGCAGAGAAGGAGGTGGAGGAGGAGGAGGTGGACGTGGAGGAGGTGGGAGAAGAGGAGGAGGAGGAGGACATGGCCAGACCCGATGTGGCGCTGCTGGACTGCACTGTGAGGATGCTGGGCGAGAGACGCGCCTGCAGCGGGCGGGTGGGGGTGAAGGGGGTGGGGTTGAAGGGGGCGGGGTTGAAGGGGATGGGGATGCGGGCGCTGCAGAAGGAGAGCAACCGGTAGGGTGCGGCGCGGGCCCGTACTCCGCAGTACTCCGCAGCGTTGCATGTATCACATGACATGGGTCAACACCGGTGAAAGGCGGCTTCCTTGTCTCTCCTAGTGCCTCCCTCCCTCATCCTCGGGTCAGAAGCTCAGTACTCCTCGTGGCTCCTTTTAACTAAACCCTCACCCCCTCCCTCCCTTCCCTTCCTTTCAGGCCCCTAATCCCTCCACCCTCGTCAGTTTCCTTATTTCCACCCCCCCACTCCCAGCCCTCACCGGCACCGTCAGCACCGACTGCAGCAGGCGGTTGGGAGTGGAGCTCAGGTCCAGCGGGCCCCACTGGCCGCCGCCCCCCGAGGAGGACAGCGCGGGGCTGAAGGTGCCCATGCCGTACCGGTCGTCGCTGACGGCACCCGGCAGCGCGGAGCGGAGCAGCCGCTGAGACACGTCGGCGGAGCTGGCGCCCTGGGGTGTGTGGTATTCGGGTGCGCGTGTTTGGGGGGTAAACAGGGATACATATACCGTAGGTGGCGTGTGTTGGGGGGGAAGGGGGGTCAGAGACCGTGCCAGACGATAGGATGCCACAGGTTCGGGCAAAGCAAAGGGGGGACGTGATTGGGGTGGGATGAAGGCGTGAGGCTGGGGGCATGTGATGTAAGTGGTGGAGGGAGGATGGGCGCCTGTGAAAAATGCCGTACAAGGACCCAGGCCGTTACATTACGTTACCGCACCGCACCGCGCCGCCTTCGTCCCTTCGTTGTTGTCAGTCTTTGCAATGCATGCTCGCAGCGCCCCATCTCCCGGAGGCCCCCTCATCTTCCCAGCGCCGTTCCGAAACCCTCCTTCACCTCATCCTCCCTATCTTCCGAAACCCTCCGAAACCCTCCTGAAACCTCCGCACCCCTCCTCAGCCCCCCCCCTCACCGGGTGCCCCTGCAGGTACAGCGCCGCCACGCCCGTCACGAAGGGCGCTGCCATGGAGGTGCCGGTCTTGGTGGCTTCGGAGGAGTCGCTCCAGGGTACGGCACTCATGACGCTGACGCCGGGAGCAAAGAGGTCCAGGCAGGGGCCCCTGGGGGGTGGGGAGCAGGAGGCGGAGGAGGGAAGGAGGGAAGAGGAAGGTGGGGAAGAGGTGGGGAAGAGAAGGCCCGGGAGGGGGAGAAGGGCTACGGTGAACGCGAGTGGCACATGCGACACTGGCAGCCGTTACTAGTGTACGGCTTCCCCTCCCCCATCCCTCCTTCCCCCCCTCCCCACCGCCCCTCCCTCCCTCACCAGTTGGACATGTACCAGCGGCTCCCGTCCGTGTCGATGGCCCCCACCGCGATGGCTCCCGGGGCGGAGGCGGGAGACACGGAGCAGGCGTCGCGGTTGTGGTTGCCGGCTGCAGTCACCACCACCGCACCCAGCCTGGAGGGAAGGGAGGAGGAGGGAGGAAAGGGAGGAGGAGGGAGGAAAGGGAGGAGGAGGGAGGAAAGGGAGGAGGAGGGAGGGAAGGTAGGAGGAGGGAGGGAAGGGAGGGGAGGTGGAGGGAGGGAAGGTAGGAAGGGAACAAGGATGCGGTTGGGGGGATGGGGCCACAGGTGGGTATGATAAGGGCATAGCAGCCACCGGAATGAACGCCTCCTGCTGCGTGCAACCTGTACCACATATACACAGCGTGCATCACAGTACGACGCTCCCATTCGCGGCCAGTTTTCCTAAACACCGCAAGCCAGTTGGTTTAACGGCAATTCGTGTACGGCAACCCAACCCGCGCACCTGTTCACCAGGTTGTCCACCGCTGCGTTGATGGCGGCGCTGTAGTAGCCCTCCAGCGACATGTGTACGACAGCGGGGTACTGCAGGTTGGCGGCAACCCACTCCAGACCCTATGGGAGGGAGGGAAGATGGAAGGGGAAGGGGGCGGGAACCGGTGTGTGTGTGTTATGGGGCTCCTTCAGCGAGCTTTGTACAGCTTAGCTTGTGCCCTCAGTTGCCTCGAACTCAGATAACCATCCATAATGTGGTGCGCGGAACTGTGCAGGATTATCCTCGGCCCTCACTCGCGGCAGTTGTGCATGCCCGCTTACCTGCAGCAGTGTGGACTCGTTGGTGTTGCCGTAGCAATCCAGAACCTGTACGGCAACAAACAGGGAGGAAGCGGGGACAAGTTCAAGGCGGTGGGAACTGGGTCAAGCGTAGGAGGGGGCATCACGAGCTACAGCGTCAACGTACCCCCCACGCTTCTCTCTTTCCCTCCCTCCTCCTGGCTTCCCTCCCTAATCCCCGCTTGCATCTCCTCTCCATGCTCTAATCTAAACCGTCTGCGTTACTCGCCCAAACCCCACCTTCACCGGGTGCAGTGTCACGTTCTTCGCAACTCCGTTATCCAGACCGCCAATGATGGCTGCCACGTGCGTTCCATGGCCGTAGCAGTCGTCCGTACTGCTGATCTGGGTCGGGTCCTGTGACCCCGCGGTGACCGCGGAGAAGCCGCCCCGGACCCGACTGGCGCTCCCGGGGACGATGGCTGACTTGGGGGCGGTGCTGGGGGTTGTAGCAGAGGAGGGGCTGCTGGGGCTAGCGGAGGAGGTGGAAGAGGAGGAGGTTTTGGCGGTTGACATGGTGGTTGGGGTGGTTGATGTCAGTGAGGATACGACTCGGAATTGCTGGTGGGAGGCGCGGATGCCCGAGTCGACCACGTACACATGCACGCCGGTACCTTGGAGGGAAGGAGAGGGCAGAGGGGGTAGGCGGACGGGGGAGGTTGCGGAAACGGAAGACATGTAGCAGACGAGAGAGGACAGGTAGGAGGACAACACCGCTGTTCCCATGCGGATAGCGCAGATTACGACCGGTATGTGTTCAACCCATTTTCACGGGGCCATAGCCTTAAACCCTCATACCCAGCTTTTGCCTAAAACCCAGCCCGGCAGCCCCGACCCAGATCACCCACCGAGGTTATCGTAGTGATACACGCGGTCCAGCGGCAAGTCCGGCTGGTCGATGCGGTCCAGGCCCCAGGTGACCGGGTCCAACTGCTCCGGCAGCAGCCGCGAGGGCAGCCGCCCGCTGCCGGTTGCATTCCCATTGCCGTTGGCTGCATCAGCTTGCTGCTGCTGAGTCAGCTGTTGCGCCAGCGCTGTGATCTGGGTCAGCTCGTCAGCTGTGAGCAGCTCATCGCCCACCTGGGTTTGGGAGGTGGGGGGGTGGGGAATGGAGGATGGTATTAATGGGGCTGGGGATTGGGGAGGTGAGGTGAGGTGAGGGGACGTAAGGCGATGTGGGTCAGCGTACGGGATAAGCAACATATGTTGTCATTAAACATATATTAGCAGGACTGCGCAACTGCGACCTGGCTGTGCGATGCCAGCAATGCTGTCGTGGTGGCATAGCCTCCGAGCCACGCCCTCCGGCCTCCTCCTTAAACGCACCGAAAGAGCCTGATCGCGAGTAACATGGTCCAAGGAGTTCTTGTAGCGCTGCTGCACCGCGCGTAAGGCTTCGCGGGTAAACTGCCCTGCACACCGTAAGAGTGAGGTGCGGAGTATGTCAATCCACTGCGTTACGTAGCAGCTGGGCATAAGGTATCGCGGCAAGGACGGTGGGAATCCGTAGTCCGAGGTACTGGCAGGGCTAAAGTGCTCCTACATACCTGATACTCCACGAAGTAACGTCTGGAAGGTCCCGGTGCAGTTGTAAGAGTGAAGCTTGCGAAGAGGGTTGGAGCCGTCGCATAGCGAGGACGCAAAGCTGTCAACGTCAACGCTTGGCTCCAGCACCAATATCCAGCTTTCTAACGGTGACGAGGTATTAATTGTTGGTGTGGGCTGCACGTCTGCGGCATCTCCGCTGAAGGCATGGCGAGGATGTCCGTCGGGCATGCACGTCAAAAAAGCACAAGGTCAGGCCCTTCTCCATATAATTAGGAAGCTGGCATAAGTGGTCTTTACGCAATATTACTGACCTTAATAAACAGCCAGCAGCTAGCAGAATAACTATTCCCGTCGCCGAAGCACAACGTGACAACCTCAGCATACCGGTATCGGTATTAGTAAGGGATGGCCTCTATAAGGTAAGAATATAGTTAATCTGTGTTCAAGGTGATATGGGCCACGACGTGCGCGAGGCGTTCGCGAGATGAGATGTTTTCCTATGGCATATACTTTCCCTGAGACTAGGAACTTAGCAAAACATGTAGGGTCGGATACCGTGAAAAGAGAATGCCTTAGCGGCTCTTGGTATAATGTCCATGCGGATGCGACCGCCAAAATGCGTACGGTCTTACTCATGCGCGGAGTCCTTCGCAAACAGGGACCTTGGCCTACTGCATAAGCACTTAATACGTCATAGATAATAAAATATCCTTTACATGGATACATGGCCCACTGCGGCTATGACAAGATCCGCCTCTGAGCATGGCATCGCGTGAACATTGACAGGGGCAAGCTCATCTTTACCTACCGAGGGTGCGCAGAAGTCCAACCAAACCCTAAGCAAAACAAACCTTGACCACCAGCTCATCTACAGTTGAGACCGTAACATGGCCATGCCGTTGGCCCCGACGACCTGCCCGCCGGTTCACGCCCAGCCAGGCCGCAAACATTAAAGCACCAGGTCCGACATGAGGAATCCACTACCGGTATAGATTGGTTGCAGGGGTGCGCGTGCAGCCAAAAGCAGCTACACGCCTTTCCTCGCCAAGCAAGCTGGAGAGCACTAAGGACAGCCACCTATGCTCACCCAGCTCACAAACACACTAAAGCATAACAACCTAAGGGCCAGCAGAGAAATGACTCAGATGCAGGCATGCCTGCTATCAAACGCACACTGAGAAGCATGTATTTCCTTCTCCGAATTTGTATATTGCCAAGAAACATACAGTCGCGTCCCCTTTTGCTCGACAGCAGCCGTATGATAGCCTAAGCTGAAGGGAACCTCCGTGCATACAGCCAGCGGCAATTGCCCGCCCAGGCCATAGGACAAACTGGATAACCATGGCAACCTGAACAAACAGTATGCGAGTCACCAAGGCTCGTTAGCAACGTCGAGCGCAACCGAGTTCAAAGAACATAGCATTCGGAGACCCTGCAGACCCACTGCATTATTGCCCACGGCGCCATCACGATCCCAAACCGTGCATCGCACACAGAGCTCACCAAACAAGCAATACAATCCGCACATTGTATGATTCAAATACGACAGCCTTGCGCCGACCAAACAAATCGTACAATAAAAAACCAAACTCCCCGTCATACAACTTGCATCTTACATCTCACGGGCAGAGGTGCAAAATCCTATACGCTGCTAAACTTCTTCACCGTGCGGACCAAACCACCACCGGTGATGAGAAACCGATAAACGGAACCGGGCCGAATCCAGATCCAAATGTACGGCGCCTCTTTCCACAACAAACCACGCCAATGCGCTCTGGAGAGCCGTACAAACAAACAAAGCGACACCAAACCACGTTAGCCCACAACCAAAATGTGTGGTTGCAGCAAGTCTGCAGCGCATACAGCAGGGAAAGATGCATTGTACAGGCCCACACGGGTTCCATCTGCACACACAGGCGCGCTGCGCACAGGCTCAATTGCACGCAGCGTGGAAACGACGCGGCTGATATGGGCCATCTGGGTCGAGGTGCTCAGTACGAACTAGTACGTGGCAGCCTCTTCATGCCCTTGTCGTAGGCGGTACCACCAAACGGGCTATGCACGTGACGGCTAACTGCCCATCGCGCCCTCACGCCTCATGTTCCCTGACCTACTTGAACTACCGTGAGAAAGGGAAGGGAAGGGTTTGGACGCCAGGAAAGCCGCAATGACTGGGGTCGGCAATTCGCAAAGTTCATGATACCGCAAAGTTGGGGCCAGTGGGCCTAAGAGGTGGTTGATACAACAGAAGAGCACTACGGCCGCCAGCCTCCCCCTTACCGGCAGATTACGTTCTACCAAAGCATAAAATGTCACGACATCTCTACCAGATACACCTTTCCAGACCAGCATGTTAATAACGAAAAAGGGGCCCTCCCTGGTTGGTACGTCGGCCGCTTGCAACACGACGAAACCCGGTTACCTCGCCAATAAAACATTAATTGCACTTTTCTTGTCCGTACAAACCCGAACAATCGCAGACCCCAAGAGCACACCGAAAGATTTTACAGTGACGAAATCCATGACCTGCCACCGACGAACGACTCGTAACAAAATAACCAAAGACGCTTCTGCTGAAGCCCCAAGCGCAGTTCATGTCGGCGCCGCACCTCGCCCCTGCCTACCAGTCCGCCTCCCCTCACAAGTAGCGCTTCACAACGTAGTCACCCCAGTACACCGCGTACTGGTCTCGCTGGAACACCGCGCAGCTGATGTCGCCGCCAGCCCACAGCCCCATGCACCAGCTCCTGCGACCCATGGGTCACACAGTCCACCATCAGTCCAGCACAACGTGCATAGCGAGTACACATGCACAGTGTAACAGGTCCCGGACTGACTCACCAGTTCTTGAAGGAGGGCAGGCGGTTGATGACGTCAACCGCTTGACCGTTGACCTTGAGCAGCAGTTGGTTGCATTGCTGGCCCTGCCGCAGAATAAGCTCCACGGAGTCACCTGTTAGGCGGGAGGTGAGGGTGGGTCAGAGAGGTCGAATAAGAACAAGGATGAGATAAAAGGGTGAGGTAAAGGGGTGAGGTAAAGGGGTGAGATAAAGGGGTGAGGTAAAGGGGTGAGAGGAGAAGGCTGCGAAAGCCCCTGTCACCGCAAGGATCCTAAATACCGTAATCCATGAAGCAAGCGTGGTGACCACTACCTGTATGCATGCTAGCATGTCCAACCCCCGCGCCCGGCACCTCAATTACGCTGCCGTACCTTTCCTCCACAGCGGCTGCCTCAGGTCCCCCATCGACTGCAGCTCCCCAGCTCCCCCGGCGGGCGAGGGCTCCGACATGAGGTCCTCCGAGAGCCCCAGCAGACCCGAGAACGGATCCTGCTCGTCCGCGTAAGCAGGGCCGCCGCCGCTGCTGCGACCCGCCGGGTCACTCCTGCCGGCGGGGGCTGCAGGGGAGTCCAGCCCGCCGACAGCACCGCCGTACGAAGGACGGTTGGGGCCGTTGTAGGTGCAGCCGTTGCTCTGTGGAAACATAGGGACATATCCAAGACATTTTAGCAAGACCGGGATCGGGAGTATGAGTATGCCCAGTGGAAAGCTACCAGTCAGGCAAGGTCCATCAGAGCCAAGGTCCATGCATTCCCACAGCAAGCCCCAACCCATGGGTGATGGGTCTCACCTTCCAGCCGTAGCAGGGGATCTGCGCACCCTTGCGATCCAGCTGCGTGCGCGACGTAAGGCCCAGGAACATCCCACCCGAACTCAGATCTCGCCGCGACACAATCGTAAACGACAGCTGCGAGTCGCTGTACGTCGTGTCAACAAACATGTCGAACGGCTGCTCCGAACCTGCACCACTGCTGCTGCTGGCCCCGGAACCGCCTGCCGGACCGAATCCACCTCCATGCCGTACATCGTTTTCCGTATACACACTGACACGCAGCCCACGAGCGTCCGTATACTCGGTAGAGATATAGTAAAGCTGCGAGACGCTGTGGTGGGCCCAGCGGTTGGCGGGAGGAGGAGGAGGCGCTGCGGACGGTGGAGGCGGAGGGTAGGAGGGCCGTGGGGTTTCGGAGTCAGAGGAGGAAGAGGAGGTAAATGAAGAGGAGGAGGCGGGCATGCTGGGGTTGGATGTGGACGGCCACGGCTCCTGGTGTTGCTGCTGGTGTTGCTGCTGGTGTTGCTGTTGTTTCTTCTGTTGAGGCGCAGGGGGCCTAGGCTGTAGCACCAGTGGTTGGCTGGCGCTGGCTTCAGCTGATTGCTGCGACCGCTGGGTCTGCTGCTGCTGCTGGTGATGCCGCCGCTGCTGGTGCTGGTGTTGTTGCTGCTGCTTTGAGCCCGACCCATGGGTCCGCACATGGTCCCGCTCATGGTGCGGTGGCTGGACATTGCCACTGCACGGATGCCCGGCACTCCTAGCTCCGCCGCCGCTGCTGCTGCTGTTGCTACTACTGCTGCTACTGCTGCTGCCGCTGCTAGTCATCGTGTAATCCATTGCTCCGTCGTGACGACCATCAACAGCGTCGCCGCTAGCAGCTCTAACCCGGCCGCCGCTACCATTGTTGCGGTTCAGGCTCCTGCCACTGCTGCTGTTACTGCTGCTGCTGAGGATGCTGCATGTGGCGGTGTCTGGAAGCAGGTCCGCACTCTCCATCTGCGCCTCCGGAGGATAGCGGCGAACATCCCGGTCGCCCGGGTTGCCGTCACGACGGAGGCTGCCACGGGTTGCCGTACGATCTCCACCGCCACGATCTCTGCTATTGCTGCTGCTGGAGGAGGTGGAGGCGGCAGCGGCTTCTTGCCCAGATGGGGATCCCCGTAGCTGCCGTTTCGAGTGCTGTTGTTGATGTTGTTGCGTGTTCATGCTCACAGGCCGCTCTCCGCCGTGCCGCCGCTGGTGTGGGTGTGGGTGTGGTTGGGGGTGCTGCTGCGGGTAATGCGATTGGTTGTGAGAGGGGGCAGGGAAGTTGGAGAAACCCTGTTGCCAACTGCTGTCCCGGAAATGCTGATTGTTGTGGTGATCATCATAGGCTGGTAACGGCGTAGTGGGTGAGAAGAGGGAGGACAGCATGGATGCCGCCTGCGCCGCGGCTTGCGCCTCCAAGGGAAGCGGCATGGGCGGCCTCAGTGCCGGCGGCTGCTGCGGCAGGGGCAGCAGCTCCTCCGTGAGAGGGTCGTGGCAGATCGCCAGCGGGATGGTCGCACCCGTGTACGGCAGCAGACCCAGGTACGACAGCATACGGCGGAAGGGCGCCTCGTCCGCTGGCTGTACGGCAGGTAGGCAGTCACGAAACCGACCTGTGAAAGTGTGGGTGCGAGGGATCTGGGAGGTCAGTGCGCTGTAGCTGTAGCGGTATTCGCCTCCCGCCACTCACCTTCCCAAAGCACAGTACCCATTAGTAGTACCCATACCCACGATCCGTACCCACGATCCGTACCCACGATCCGTACCCACGATCCGTACCCACGACCCGCACCCATACGGAATCTTCATCCCTATTAACCCATGACCCGGCGCTCCCGCCCACCTCCGTTCATCTTGACCTCCCGCAGGCACCGCAGTACCAGCTGGAACAGTGTGGGATCCAGATCCAGCCACACGCGCCCCGCGTTGTCGTACAACAGCTTATCCGCTGCGCCCTTCTGGAACATGACGGCCAGGCGGCTGCCGGGCGCCTGCAGCAGCGTTGACCTGCGTTGACCGGGGTTACATGCTGAACCGGGGGTTGAAACAGGTTTGCGGGACATGTTTGTGAGGCATGCACACGCACTCGCACATGCAAACACACGCGTCAATGTCAGTCCGGGGCTGCCACTTTACAGACACACAGCAGCAACCGGTGCCCCAGCGGATGAACCACCCCTCCGCGACCACCCCCCGCCTTCCCTCCATTCCTCCTAACGGTTTCCGTTCTACACGGATGTTTTTGTTTCCCTCTGACCCTCCTCCTTGCCTGGTGGTTTGCATCAACCGCCCGCCCACATTGAGCTCCAATAGGTCATCCTCGCCCGACCCCGGTCGCGGCTCGCTGGCCAGCATGCGCTGCCGCCGGGCCCAGCGGATGCTGGCGGGCCGGGCGGGCCGGCCGCTGCCGTTACCGCCGCCTCCGCCGCCGCTGGCGCCGCCCGTGGCGCCATGAGAGTCCTCGACTACTGCCAGTACCCGAAGCCGCGCTGTACGGCAGAGGCGGGATGCGGTTTTGGTATGGGATGGCAAGTGAGGGGGAAGAAGGGAGGCGGAAAAGGGGGCTTATAGGACATGCTGTCGTGACCTTCGGGGTTCAAGGGCCGTGAGTGGGGATGCGGAGGTCGCGCTTAGCCGGGAGTCGCACCTGGAGCCGAACGTAGTCGCGCCAAGGCTAGCGGGCAGATGACGCTCAATCCCGGAGCGCGGGTTGACCCAAGTTGTCTTCCTCGATCGAATAGCTGTAGTGTCATCTGTGGTGAATCACGTAACGGAAGCGCGGCATGGGCAAAGCGCGGCAATACCAACTACCCACACAGCAAAACAAGCAGTATAGCTAACGTTACAGGGTACATTAAAGATGATGTAGTTACCGAAAGCGACAGTTTGCGTGTCATTTACACTCGAGCTGAGAACCACTTGCCATAATCAACATCGGAAGCCACTAATGACCGGAAACACTAGTAGTTTCCGCATAACAAAGATAACCGAGCATGAAGCATGCTCATAGCGCGTCAATGGGAAGCAGCTGGGCAGTTACGAAAGGTGGTGCCCCAAAATATCTCGCCATCAAGATACGCACCACTCCAAAAGCCAAGATAAGCAGGTGCACTGCTATCGAAGTCATCCAATCTACACTATATAACATGCAGATCGGCAACACACCTGTCAGCAGGAGAAGTACCGTCCCAAGCTCCGACAACAGTTGCCGGTATCGAAGTCAATAAGTCCACGGAAGCACACTCGCGTGAAACAGCCTTTATGGTTGTCATCTAATAGTCATGCAATACTCTCTACGAGTGTGTGTTGCGATGTCTTTTCAGTTAGAAGTCAAAGCCGTACATGTGAATCTTAGACAATCGCCATCAAGCGACGAACCACAAGCATTGAGACACTTTACCATATCATCTATGGCCGCAGACGCCTTGAGAACATGCAGCGCTTTGAGGAAGAGTCCTTTCAACTGCCCCCCAACCATTAAGACCACGCAATAAAAAAGAAAGTAATGGAACAATGTGGGCATCAAACCTCGGCTCGCTCAGGAACCGGGGTAGACGCGCGGCCGAGCGACCCAGCTCCTTCGGACGGGGACGGGGACGGCCACGATGACCACTATGCATTGATGAACATGGGACATCGCTTGCATATCAGTGCTACAGGTGCGCGAATTACTGTATGACGCGTACCGCTGGGTTGTTATCATCGGCGACGGATGTTAACAGGGGCCATGACATCTCCGGGCGACGTTACAAGCCCACCCTGCGGGTGGTTGCGCCAGCCGTCACACAGCCTCCATTTACCTGGCTGTTTGGGGCCCACCAGTTACACTACATCATGCAACATACGACAGTAGAAACTGCAGCAAAACCACATGGTGCTAGAGTGCCCCCCCATGAAAGCACTGATTTGCTTGGGTTGCATGGCTATGCCCTCACACCATCACCCTCTCCTCTACCTCTGTCACCGCACCCAATTCGCATGTTACCATCTCAACAGGGACCGCAGGAGGCAGCGGCCTTGCAGACAACGGCGCTGCAGCCCTTGGCATGCTAGGCAACGGCAGCGGTAGCGCTGCTGCTGCTACTGCTACTGCTAGCGACTCGCACCGTCCCCACCAGCACTCCAGCGCTCCGCAGCCTCAACAAGCGCAGCCACAGCCTCGGCATCAGCCGCACCAGCAGCCGCAGTCTGGGGGTAAGCAGGGGCAGGTGCGGGGACGAATCCGGCCTGACTAGTACGGCACTATCTCTTCCATGGTCCGCCCTTGGAGTCTCGTTTGGCCTTGCCTTTCAAGCATGGGCCGTAAAGTGCACATGCATGCGTTCCGCGGCCCACATGACGCGGCCCCCATCGCTACGTACTTGCTACCACCGTTGTTGCATCTTTGCCGCTGCTGCAGGCAGCAGTGTGAATGTGAGCGCAGGACGACGAGGCAGCGGAAGTCCTGCGTTGCTGGCGGAGGGCGGCTGCTATACGTTACCGCTTCTGGCGCTGGAAGGTTAGGAGGGGAAGGGAAGGGGACAGAACGGCAGCTGAGTCGCATGGGGAACCCCACCCACCCACCTCTGCACACTACCCCACTCCGTGCACAGTACTTCCCGCTACCTGTTGCTACCGTCTGCACCCCCTTCTGCACCCCTTCCACACCCGCACCCGCACCCGCCTCTCGCCGCACCCCACCACCCAGTTCCCTTCATCGTCTCTTCTATCCCTCCATGCAGGTGTGGTGCTGCTGCCGGGCTGCCGGGTGCCGCTGCTGCTGCATGCGCCCTCGGACCTGCTCAAGTTGCAGCGGGTGCTGCGAGCAGGCCAGCAGCAGCAGCAGGCTGGGCCGGAGGGGTCGCCTGCAGCCCGACTGTTGGCGGTGGTAAGCTAGCGCGTGAGGGGGGGACAAGAGCGGTAATGGAGATACAAATGCGAATGCTACCGATTGCAACGGCCCGGCAGGGTTTGGCACGCATGTGGTTTGGAGGTGTGGGTCTAGGATTGTCCAAAGGGTGTCCACACGGCCGTCGACACGAACAATTGACACCTTTTCCGCTTCCTTTTGCTGCTGTCGCCGCAGACCCACATCCACTCGCAAACCCGAGCGACCTGTCTGGTGGCATGCAGCGCAGAGGTGTGCACCGTTGTAGGGCATCGCCCACAGCAGCAGCACCCCCAGCAGCACCCACAGCACCCACAACAGCAACAACCGCAGCAAGGTCAGCAGCCCTGGCGGCGGCAGGCTCAAGAGTCTCAACCACAGCAGCAGCAGCAGCCGCAGCACCACCCTCAACAGCTGCTGCAACCAGCAGCACAGCCACCTGGAGGGCGGGCCACGGAGGCCATGCGAGGTGGAGCCCCCGTGCAGCGAGCAGACACGGCGCGAGGACTCCAGCAGCTGCAGCAGGGACAGGAGCAGGGGCAGGGGCAAATAGGGTGGCTGCATCCCACCAGAGTAGAGGCGGGGGTTGACCCGCAGCTCCCTGGGGACTACACCGGCAGCACTGTACGGCATAGCACCGCAGGCAACCCAGGCAACCCGGGGGGGCATGCTTCTGGCGAGGGTGAAGAGCAAAGCGGTAATGGAGGCTCGGGCAGTCCAGCTAGCAGCACGGCAGTAGCGGCACCAGCAGCACCAGCAGCAGGGCTGTCACCCGGGGACGGTAGTGCTGGCGAGGGCGGCGGCGAGGGCGAGGGTGGTGAGGTAGCATTCGCCGCTGGTGTGGTGGCGGTGGTGGTGCTGGGCGTGCAGCGGCTGCTGCTGGATCCTGCCAGCCTGGGGGACAGCTTCCGAGTGCGGTGCAGGGTGATGGAGGAGGGGCGGGCGGACGCGCCGCCGCGGCAGGTGAGTGCGGGGAGGGGTGCAGGGCTGCAGGCGCGTGCGGAGATGGAGAGGAGAAGAAGGAGAGGATAGGAGGGTGGCAGATATGGCGAAAGTGAGGGTCACGACCAGATCTGCTACATGAGCTGCTCATGGCCGCGCCTCTCGCCACCGGCTGTCGTACACACCGCAGATTGCCTCCGGCGCCGCCTTCTGGGCTCCCTGGGCTGTCCGGCCCTACGATGCGCCCTGGCTGGCGGCGCAGGTGCAGCGGCAGTGCAGCTGCTTGCTGCCGCAGGTGTGTGGCGGGGGGGGGGTAAAGAGGAAACAACTAACTGACCATGTGATAAGGGGGGGTGTGAGGGCTGGGGGGGCGTTGGGGTGTCGGGGGAAGGTATCAGTCGTGCGTTGGTAGTGGGTGCCGCACGATGGAAGCCGAGGAAGGATGGAATGGGGTGTATATTTGCGAGGAGAAAACTGCTACAAACCTGGTGCTGTATGTATGCACACACAGCCAACCTGACAGCTTGCAGCAGTGCATGGCCTTGAAGCCGCATGCACGCTGCTCGAGGACAGGGTGCCTGCATCCGTCCTGACTCCTACACACGCGCAGGCCACGCAACCACAACCCCTAAATTCCGACCCCTAGGCCCGAATAGGTAAGATACCCCGCACCCCTTGTTTGCTGCCCTCTGCCCCATTCCGCCCCTCCCGCAGCCGTACTGCAGCCAGCCGCCTCCGCCGCCCCGGAGCCCGGCGGGGGTGCGCGGCTACAGCTACTGGCTTGCAGCGCACCTGCCGCTCAGGGATGAGCAGGTAGCGGTAGCCGGATGTGGGCTTAGCAGAGGTCTCAGTTTCGCAGTGGATGCCTCGTATTGCTTGCTAGAAATCATGAGGGAAAGGATTCGAAGGGATTAGTGTTTTGACCGTTTCTCTTTGTCTCTCTGTCTCTCTGCCTGCCCGCCACTCTTGCGCAGCGGCAGCAGCTGCTGGAGTGTGCGGACGCGGCTGCCCGGCTGCTGCTGCTGCTGCGGTGGCTGAAGCGGCTGGGGGCCCTGGCTTGTGCAACATGCGGGTTACAGGTGGGTGGGTGGGTGGGTGGGTGGGTGGGTGGGTGGGTGGGTGGGTGGGTGGGTGGGTGGGTGGGTGGGTGGGTGGGGACGGGGCTCGGTGACGGGGCTTGGAAGCTTCGGGTGGGGCTGGTGTGGAGGTGTCTTGTGTTTGTGCGTGTACGTTACGAGACGGCTGCCCGAGAGGTCGAGCCGAGGTGTCGTGTGCATCACAACACCCTGTCCGCCGCGCTCTTCATCCACCCACACACCCCAACACCTCCTTCACATGTGCTCCCCTGCGCCCAATCCGCCCTGTCACGCCACGTCCGCGTGTGTTCCCCAGGTCAGCCACTGCCGCTGGGCGCTGCCCCCTGCCTCCCTCCCTCGAGCGCCCGCCCCTGATGAAGTCGGAGCCTGGTGCACCCGAGGCGACGACTGCGCCCTTGACGGCACCGCTGCCGCTCCCAGACACCCGGGCAGCAGCGTCCCGCGGGACAGCAGCAGCAGCAGCTGCTTCCTTCAAGACGTCGTGGCCCTATCGTAAGTGCTGCTGCTGCTGCTACCAGTAGTAGTGTAGCCACATCCATGGCGGGTGTGGGTAATACCTACCGGCATGGAGGTCCCTGCACGTGGTGTTGCTTGTACCCGTGAGGGCTGGTTAGGGGCATGTGTAACGTTGTGGGCTGCAGGAGCATGTACTGCACTTTGATACGACCGTTGGGTATTACGGGGTAAGGAGCAGGGCAGCGGGAGGGAACCGATGAACCGTGCAAGTAGGCGGATGTCAGCCAGGAATATCGGTATGCTTGAAGCGCCTCGCCTGCGCCCTGGCCGCTTGGCGACCGCCTTCAGGTTTTGCGAGTTAGGAACGCGCTAAAAAAATAACCATGCAGGTATGGGAACCCAACACGAGTCCCTACGATGTAAGTATCGTCTGCCCTCCACCCCATCCAGGGATGTGCAAGCCTTGAGTCACGCTGCTGACACCCCGCTGGCTGGGTCGCCCCCTGGCCCCTGCCTGCCGGGGTTCACGTGTACGGCGGCGCATTGCAGCAGATGTGGAGAGCGGCTGGTGGGTTGGGTGGGCTGGGAAGCAGCTGTTTGGGTGGGTTGACTAGGCTGGGTGGGTTGCGCCTTGTATGCGTTGGGAAGCAGCTGCTTGGGCGGGTTGACGGGCAGCCATTGGGCAGTGCCGCACTTGCTGAATGGATGTCACGTGACAGTGATTACGGTAACAAGGCAAGAACACGGGGTGCACTTGCCGCAGGCGTCCTCCTACTACTACCATCTTCAATCCTGTCCTCTCACCTCTCCTTCTCAATTCCCATTCTACAGGGCTGGCGCTTCAACGCGGGCGACAAGTCCAACCGCGGGCGCACACCGCACACACCTGCTGAGTTCTGGGGGCTGGGCAGGTCGGCGCTCGTGTGCCCTGGGTTGCCAAACAGCAGCAGCAGTACCCGCAGCGCTGTACGTCGCAGCCGTACGGCATCACGACATCAGCTGCCACCAACATCATCATCACGGTCACCACCACCACCTGCCGTACATGGGAGCCCGCCAGCAGGGGTGTTGCTGCCTCCGCAGCAGGCGGTAACCGCAGCAGCAGCTGCAACAGTGGCAGCCTCTGGTAGCGATGGTGTTGGCAGTGGAGGTGAGGGGGTTACAGAGGCAGCAGCGGCGCAGGCCCAGGAAGATGTTGCCGACGAGGGTGAGGGTAGTGGGAGTGAGTACGAGGATGGGGATGGTGACCATGAGAATGGTGGGTACGACACGGATTCTGAGTCTGAACGGACCAGCGGAGAGGAGAGCAGCAGCAGCAGCAGTGTGGAAGCCGAAAGTGATGGCGAGGATGGTGAGCAGCAGGATGAGGATGATGAGGAGGGCGTTGGGGAGTGGCAGTGAAGCGGGCGCATCCAATGCGAGTGGTGAAGGATGAGGGATGGTTTAGAGGAGGAGCTGGGAGGAGGAGATCAGGAGAGGGGCCCAGTGCGACGGTTGCTAGGTGCAATTGAAGGCCGTCAAGAGCGCGTATAAACCCGAACCAATCGCCAGGCAGACAGCAGGCGGTTAATAGGTCTGTGAGCTTGTTACAATGCCATGCACCTCGTACAGCCCTCAGTCAAGGACACCACGCACAATTCCGGCGCCATTCGGGAGGCACCTGCGGGGAGGTGCAGCTGATCACGGCTCAGTGTCAAACTACCTAGGACTATACGCGCAGTCTTCATGCAAGACCTGACCTTTAGCCCCTTTCTGACCCACGGGACACATGGGGGCAACAACTGCTTATTCAATCCGAGGATCTACAGTTCGCCACCAACTGTGCACTGCACTACAGAGTCCTTCGCAGACCCCCCAATGGATAGGAAAGGAAGTGGTGAGCCAGCCGCTCGGCAAGCTCTCCCACACACACCAAATCAAGGGGTAGGGTTGGGCTCATCACCCGTGTTCCCTTTTACGGAATAATTGTAACTGTCAAGTGGAGCGACCTTCGTCGCATCCAGGCGACAGAGAACGGACTAGCCACGGCGGCGGCTGCCGTACGAAAATGCCAGGCTGATGGTATAGTTGGTGCGCGTGAAGGGGTTGTATGAGGGCGGCGCTGTGATGGCCATGTCCTGAGGGGTGGCTGCTGCGGGAGCCGCCGCACTGAAAGCCTTCACCCATGTCTGCATGGGGCAGCAGGAGCGTGCAGCCACGGTATGTTAATTTGTTTGGTGAGAACTACTAGAACCATGGCAGCAAGCCAGACCGAATACGGCGCATAGCAGCAGTCCTTGAAAGTAATGGCCTATGTGACAGCCGTATTGCTCTGTCGTACCTTGTAATGCGCCAGCGTCAGCGCAAAGTCCGCCACATTGCGGGGGTGGTCCACGGGCGGGTCGTACAGCAGCGCCTTGCCGTACTGTGCCAGCAGCCGGTCCCTTGACATGTCCTCGTGTACGGCGCGCTTGCCCGCCTCCAACATGGCTAGCACGCGCTGCGGCAGCAGCAGCAGCGGCGGCAAGGAACGTTAATAACGATTATATTCGCCAATTGTTATTCTCTTACCACTCCATGCCGACCTCCTTGCCCTCGAGTGCAACGGCAGGCACGTAGTAAACAAACCCATGCCATGCAGCATCACCGACACACCGGCAGGAGTATGGTTACTAGCGCTGACGCTTCCAAACACCACCAACCCGGCAGGTACGTAGCTGATCAACCCATGCAAGGCAGCATCAACATCGCCGGCAGAGAGTATGTTTCCTGACACCGACCTGTTTGAGCTCCCCAGTCGGCTTCTGCCGTGAGCGGCGTCTCTGCTGCACCGCCCCCCTTGACGTCCGGCTACCGCCGCCGCGACCCCCGCCCCTGCCACTCCTGCCACCACCCAGCCCTGTGCCCTCCTCCTCCTCCTCCTCCTCTTGGGCCGCTCCCATGTACGACAGCAGCTCATCCAGATGGCTGCTGCCCTTCACGTCCAGCGCCCAGTTCATTGAGTGCAGGTGGTGCACTGTCGGGACGGTTGCCGATTCAGCGGCGGTTGCAGCATCAGTGGAGGCGGTTGTGTTGGCTGCGGTAGTGGCGGCGGTTGAGGCGGAGGTTGGGGCGGTAACAGCAGCAGGGCATGTCGCGGCGCTGCAGGACAGCGCGAGGGTGTGGAAGTCGCGGGGGTGGTAGTAGTCCGGCACGTTGGACCAGTTGATGGAGGCGGGGCGGAGCAAGGAGATGAAGAAGGAGGTGGCGGATTCGCCGGGCTCCACACGCTGTAGGCGCACCTGAGGGAGGAGGAGGTAACAAAGTGTGACAGCGGACGGAGGAGGAAGGGCAGAAAGGGCAGCACACGGGCGGGTTGGAAGAAGAGGCTTAACGCTCATGCTAAACAAGAGGCCTGTAAGTAAGGCTACGTATTCGGCAGGCTACGTATTCTGGATTAAGATATTTAGGAAGGGCACACAGCCTACGCACGCACCTGCACCTCCACTCGTCCGGTGGCCAGCAGCGCCGCCAGCCGCCTCACTCGCCGCCGCAGCAGCGCAACACCCGCAGACACCAGGTCAGGCTGACCGTCTTGTATGGGACCGGCGGTGCGGCCACCGCCGGCGCGCAGCCTCAGGGCAGCCAGCTCTTTCCAGGGAAGCGCCTGAGGGCATTGGTCGGGGGGTAGGCCAATGGAGCCACATGCCCAGACACCGTTACAATGCATGCACATGCACATGCATACACACCTATCCAATATCGCACAACGACACGGTTTGGTCCCCTACAAGGTAGCAGTGCTGATCACTCAGTGAGACCCCTATTCCCTATTCCCTGCCTGCCTGCCTCTCCCCCTACACCTGCCACATACAGCCGCCCCACCCCTTGCCCCACCTCCAGAAAGCTCTCGTCCAGCGCCCGCTCCGGCCCGCCCTTGGGCGCCCCGAACATGACCACACTTCCCACCAGCTCGCCGCCGCCTCCGGCCCCGCTCCCACCTCCGCCCAGCAGCTGCGACAGCTGCCCCGTCAGCATGTACTCACACAGGGCTAGGCGGTCGGACTGGGAGGGGAAACAAGGGGATGATGGGGGGGGTTTACGAAGGCTACCGTGGCGGGTCACGAAGTATAGGCGCTTGGATGGCGGGGTTTACCCCAAGGAGACAAGGCACGCCAAAACATGCCCTGCGCTGCGCGGTTGTATGCTGTGCAAGGGGAAGTGCCTTCTGTCCTCCTCACGCCCTTGTGCGGCAACATCACCAGCTAGATGTAACCAAACATACCGGTATACCAATCGCACATCGACAAACAGAGCGCCGCAAACCTCCAGCTCACCTTCTGCTTGAGGTTGCCCACCTCGTACAGTGCGCGCTTGCGGTCAGCCAGCCAGCGGCGGCGGCTCTCCGCCAGCCCCACATCCTGCAGCTGCCAGTGCCGCAGGTACGGCAACACGTCAGCGGGAAGCGCGCTGCTGCCAACCAGGCCATCTCTGCCGGCACTTGCACCTGCACCTGCACCTGCGCCTGCACCTGCACCGCTGCCTGCTGCCTGGTGCTCCTGCAGCAGGCCGGTGAGCGCCTGTCGGAAGGTAGCATGCGCATCGCGGCTCCAAACGGAGGAGTACCACACCTGCATGGCCAGACATGGCAACAAGAAGGCCGAGGAGGTTTTTCAGATGACATTATACGGGAGGAGTTTAGGATGGATGCCGAAAGGTGGCAGGGGCTGGGGGTAGGTGTGGGGCCTTCGCCTGCACCGATGCATGGCGCGGCAATAGCCGCCTTGGGCATAGCTGTTGACACCTTAACGGCAGCAGCAAAAGAGCGAATGCACCACTTCACACGCAACGGTGGTACGACGCTCTCCATGCTGAAGGGTGCGAGAAGAAGACGCGGCCCAACGCCCACGCATGCATCACCTGCAGGACGTGGTCGGTGGCAGCGGGACCGCCCGCCCGCATCATGCGCTCCAGGACCAGTGTCTTCGCCACCGCATACGGGGACGCCTCGAAGCCCACCCAGCGGAGGAGCGGAGGGGGGACAGTGGGAGCAGGAGCGGCGGAGGGTGTCGAGGACGTATCAGCACCTCCATTGGCGACCTGACCTGTTTGCCGTACGACATCTCGTACGGCAGCCTCCACATGCTCGTCCCACTCTGGCAGGCATACTGCCGCTGACAGACTGCTCAAGTCCACGAATCCCACCGACACATGCGTACGGGGTGCGGCACAGCTTGCGCTGCTGCTAACCTCCGCACCAGCATTGCTGGTATTGCGGCTTTCAATGCTGCTAACACCACTGGAGCGGCCCTTTGATGATGAAGCCTCTTCGTTCGCCAGCAGTAGCGTTTTGGAAGGCGCGGGCGGCATGGGTATGGTGGCGGTTATTGCGTTGTTGAAGCTGTGGAAGACGTGGGGGTTGTAGCCGTCCTCGCGACCCGTACGGAAGGCCACGGCGCCGTCTGGGGCAGTGGCCAGCCAATGCATGCGCTGGCCGGCAAGCTCCGGGTCGAACTCGCGAATCCTGTTTGCATGGGCGGGGAGCGAAGCAATGTAGAGTGGCAGGCATCGTGTGGCCAACTTGCCATGCAATTGGGTGAGTGTAAAAGGCGTTAGGCGTTCGCCTTGATGTTTGGCTGCGGATGGATGCTTCTGGAGACGTTAAGAGTGCAGGTGCTGTGGGACATTTCCCCACCGCAGGCTGTACCGTGGCGCGACCCCCCCCCACCACACACACCGACACACACACGCACCGCATGGTTATGATGTCTACGGGATCTGCGCCGTCCACATGCGCCATGCCGACCAGGTGGGAGGCCATGCCGCGGCACAGCTCGAACGCCTCCCACAGCCGCCGCCGGCACTGCTCCACATCGCACAGGGCGGGCCACCTGCATGCGCGGGCGGGCACAGGGGTAGGTGACAGCGCGGTGGTCACCAGTAGTGGTGGGCGTGCATGGATTGGCAAGCTGAGCATGCCCAACATAACCATGTAACCACCCAAGTGCGGTGGGTTGCTATAGGCGATAAGCATGACACCAGCATTGTAAAGGAGGACCGCACACGGCCCCACAAAACGCCAGCACCTGGCATGCATGTCTTAAGAGTCGGGCATGCCCAGCAAAGTCATGTAAACCTCCAAATGCTGCACAGTTTAACAGGCAAGATGCAACAGGCATGGTAAGTAATAAGGCCCGCAGCGGCCCCACCCGCACGTCAGCGTTTACGCATCCTGCACCCGCCCACCTGCCCGCCTTGCTAAACTCCTCGTGGAAGGGCGGCACACGCTCATCCGCCTGCATTGCCGCCCACGCGAGCGGGTCCTTACTCTTCATGCGAGCAGCCGCTTGCGGATCCGACAGCACCATCCGCGACATCATGTTCATGAACGATGCGGTTTCTGCCCCAGCGTGGGGACCCCGCATTGCCTCCACCTCCCGCTCCCTCACATGCTCTCCACCCTTGCTGCCCCCGCCACCGGCACCGCTGCTGGCTACTGAGACCGAGGTAGCGGAGCCACCAGCAACGGGCCCCACAGCGGCCAGCTGAGCTGTACGGATACGCTCCTGCAGCTGCTGCAACGCCGTACGTTGCTCCTGTGGCACCTGTCGTACTGCCGTACTTTCCAAACCCGCCTTACACGCCGCCTCCGCCTCCGCCAGCCAGCCCAGCTGCATGAGCGCCTGGGCCCGCCGGTGGTGTGCCTTGGCGTTCGCCGGGTCAAGGCATGCTGCCGCCGTGGCCGTTGTGAGTGCTTGCTCGGGTTGGGAGAGTTGCAGGTAGCAGGCGGCGAGGTTTGCCAGCAATACGGCAGCGGGAAGTGAGCGCAGCAGCTCTTGGGCAGCTGTGAGGTAGTGGCCAAGGGCTTCGTTGTAGTCCCCGGCGCGGAAGGCGTCATTGCCAAGGTCCTTGGCGGCGCTGGCTGCTGCCAGGGCGGCGGCGGCGGCGTCCGTGACAGCGCTTCCTGCATCAACCTCGCGAGTCCGCTGCCCGGTAGCGGCGGAGGCGGCAGCACCGGCCTCAGCGACCCCAGGCAGTACCACGACACCCTCCAATGCCACTGCCTCGCATGCTGAGAGGGTGCGGAGGTAGTCCGTTCGTCCCTCCCTCGCTTGCTTGGCGGAGGGCGGAGCCTCCAAGACAGCGCCGCCTGCTGCTCCTGCAGCAGCACCAGCAATCCCCTGCCGCTGCTGCGGCTGCTGGGATGCCGCCTGCTGCAGCTCCCCCAGCATCCGCCGCCGCTCCTCCGCACTCGACCCACCACCCGGCATGCATGCGAATGCCTGGTGCATGGCGCAGCGAGCCGCCAGCGGCACTCCCAGCCTCGCCAGTGCCAGGGCGGTGCGATAGTGAGCCTTGCTGCTCTCCGGCTGTATGGCGGTTGCGGCTGCGGCACAGTGCAAGGCGCGAGCAGGCTGGTCCAGCCTCATGTGTGTGGCGGACAGGTTGAGCAGCAGCGCGACCAGCAGCTGGCTTCCGGCGCCGTCGGCCTCAGGCATGCGCTGTAGCGCGCGGGAGTAGCAGCCGGCGGCTTCCTCGTACTGCGCGGCTTGAAAGTGCCGTCGGCCGGTGTCTTGCAGTGCGGCAGCGTTGGAAGGGGCCAGTGATTCCAGCTTCACGACCTGCGGTAGGCAGACGCCACACAGGAGTTAGGAGTTAGCCGTTGCAGTTGGTTTGGTTTCTTGCTTCCGGGTTTGACCGCCGAAAGCGTTTATAAAATGCGTGGAGGTAGACGTACCTCCTTTGGGTTGTCCACCCGCACGCCCGGCGCGCCGTCGCTCATGATCTTGTAGTAGGGCTCGATGAGCGCCACCGCCTGACCCTCTGGCAGCACCCTGGCCCCCTCCTTCAGCCCCCGCAGCCCCACGACATTGCTGGGAAGCAGGTTGTATATGGAGACCTGCAAAGCATTCGAAGCACACCCGGTCCAAAGCCGGCCACCTGTATTGCAGTAGGTGTGAGGAGCAGCTACCGGTACTGGCAGGCTCCTGGACTGTACTCATCAGCAACTGGCACGGCAACTTTGATGGCACAGTCATGGACACAAGTACGGCGAAGGTCATAGGAATCTCACCCGTACGACGTCCCCATGCTCATCCTCTAGCAGCGTTGACAGGCCGGTCATGAGACAGGGTTTCACCAGCAGCTTCCCGCGCAGCACCCGACCGCGATGTGTGACACCCGGCCGCAAGTCAGAGATGGCAATGGGCGTGCAACGGTCAATGGGCGGCGGTGCCGGGAACTCCGACGCGGGTTTGACGTCATGCGAGGACGTCGTCTGCCAAACGAATGCATCAGTCTGGCTGTAGAAATTCTCAGCCATGTCCTCAAGCAGCCTATTGTGGTTGGCAATGAGGTGTGCGCGGAGCGCGGCCTTCTGCGAGGGAGTTTGCGGGCGACTGCTGCTGCCGGGGTGACCAAAGCCTGTAATTCCGGGCATGGGGAAGCCCCCTCCGCCTGCGCCTAGCAATCCGGCCAACATGGCACCTCCCAAGCCGCCCATCCGATCCATCGTTGCAGCTGGACTCTGCTCCTTGCGCTTCAATCTTTGTCACTGTTCTTCCTTCTCCTGACTAACTTGCTTTGTCGTAAAGAATTAAGGTGTATTGCTTGCTTGCACGAAACCGCAGCGCTGGCGGAACAGTGATGCCGATCGAGCAGTCCGGCGGCAAGTAAAAGATACGGCTTAGCGCATCAATGCATTCTAGACCACATGCCCATGCTTGCAGCATATATTTTATGCCGTTTCGGGAAGATAGTTCAAGCGGTAAATGCCCTGCGGCGTTAGGACCCGTGATGTGCAGGTATGGCTACCCGTGATGAGTCGTATCACAGCCAGAGACTGTGTGTAAACTTTAATGCGTTGCACAACGGATTACCACGCCTTAATGATAAAACAAAACAACACAGGGGAGCCTGTACGACTCAAGTGCGACATATTCTTGTCGGCCTGATCAGGTTATGAGTCAATCAATGCTGCCCGGGCCGATCCTTGTTAACGCATAGGTTCCTGCAAACCTTGTATACACGTTTTCCTATATATGATAGGAAAATACGGAGCAAGCTAAGTGGCTAAGGACAAGGATGTTGCTTCAATTACCGGTACTACAGCTGCCTAATAGAGGCGTTCTCAATGGGATGTCCGGGACATCAATAAACGGATACCAAACGGTTTATTGACATCCGTGGTTCCGTTCTGCAGACAGGATGCTTAAGCCTGTCACGGCTAGTAGTCACTAGTCCGCCTGTGACCCCCAGCTGGGCCAGCTTGATTAATGCCAAACCGATAATAATACAGCTCCTTCAAGCCTATTACAAGTCTGTTTACAACGCGGCGCTGCGCGATGTCTACAAGAAGGTACGGCATACCGGTATCCAGTACACCCTGAAAGTGCGACCCTAACCCCTGACTCCCCTGTAGCACTCACATACCTACCTGCTTTTGGTTGGAGCCTGGTTTTTCGCGCTCGAAAGCAGCCTTCAACCAAAATCAAGCCCCTGGCAGGATCACGACTCATATCCCTTGGGCGTCAGTTGCGCCACTTGCGTCACACTCCCTCTCTCCTCAAGGTCACCAGGCGCCCGGTACTGGCGCCATCATTGTAGCACAAATGTCGGTTGTGTCGCAGGCAGCACCTCGTACCTCAGGTCCACAGCCGCCTGCCCCGCGGCCCCTCCACCGCCGCCGCCGGCTGCTGATGCTGCTGCTGCCCCCAGCTGCAGCGGCACCTCAAAGCACACCTGCTCGAACAGGCACACATCGTTCAACTGGCAGTAGTACACTTTTGACAGCACCCGGAGCAGCAGTGGCGGCCGGGGTGTTGCAGTTAGAGCTGGGAAAGCGGTTGTCGGTTGGACTGTGAGCGTTACACTTGGCGCTGCGGTATCTGGGAGCAGGCCACTGGCAGGGCTTACGGCGACCGAGGTGACGTTAGCTGCCGTAGCGCCATTGTTGCCAGACGCTACCACCTGAGTGTAGTAACTGCTGCCAGCGCCCGCCGTTAGGTGATAACCGCTCGGCAGGGCAACTGTAACTGTCAACGACCCGCTAGCGCTGCTGCCACCGCCGCCAATCACCAATGGTCGTTGCGAGCGAACCACCTGGAATCCTGGTGGCGGTGGTGGCGAGTTGCTGCCATTTGCGATGTTGCCGTCGCCGGCAGACCCACGGGTCGCAGACGCAACCGTCATCAGCGGATCCACCCTGGGCGCAGGTACGTCGCGCAACGTAAGCGTCGTTACGCGTCGTGACGTCGGATCCAACATCCGTACGGCGTTGTTGTTCGTATCTGCTACAAAAATGACGCCCTCAGGGCCCAGGCACAGCCCCGCAGGCTCCGAGAACTGGGCCTCCGTGCCGACCCCGTCTCTGAAGCCGGCGACACCGCTTCCCGCCAGGGTCACGAGCTCGTTGGTATTTGGGTTGAGCACCTTGATTCGGTGGTTGTACGAATCCGCAACGTAGACAGCGGAACCGTCGGCAGAGCTGAGTACGGCAAGTGGGTGCTGCAGTAACGCTTCAGCTCCAAAGCCGTCTTTGTCGCCGAACCTGTGTTAACACGTGATTTGGGATTAGTAGCAGCCCGCAGGCATAAAGGCATTGCAGTAGGTAAGGACCGACGCCCCGTTCCTCCATTTCTCCTCTCTTGCAGGTTGCCATGTGATTGCAACATACTGTAGCATATTCGGACCAACCCTTACTGAACCCAACCTCACCCAATGGAACTCCCGGCCAGTCCCACATACATAACCCAAAGCCCAATCCCGCTCCTTCCTCATCCACACATGCCCACCTGAAGAGGTTGTCTGAAAACAGCGGGTCCCCCCCTGCCTTTGGCCCGCTGGCGCCGCTGGCCAGGTCCACCACTCGCACGGAGGAGGACTCGGAGTCGGCCACGTACCTGAGGGGAGGGGAGGAGGAGATGGGAGGAGGGAGGAGACGGGAGGGTTCAGAGGTAGGACCTCGAGATGACTCCCTTAAGGATGGTGTCCAACTCAGGACGGCTGCTCATCAGAAGCGCCGGCTCCATCTGGTTTACCGTTCCCACAGGAAAGCTATCCCAGCTTTCCGTCTGCCACCACCTAAACCGCACCCCCCGGTGCTGCTTCACACCACCGACACCGCCCGGCACCACCCGCCCGCCCCGCCGCCCCATGAGAACACGTAGCTCACATGAGTCCGCTGCCGTCTCGCGCCCGTGACAGGCCGCTGGGTTGCGCCCAACTGGTGGTCAGCGGAGTGGGGCCGTTCTGGTTGCGCTCCGAACCCGTGCCGCTGAAAAGCGCTGCGGCGCCGATGCCCGAGGAGGTGGAGGAGGAGGAGGAAGAAGCGGATGGCGACCCACGGGTCTGTCCCAGCTCCAGTCGCCAGATCTGGTGCTGCCCTGCCAGCGCTATGTAAAGGTTCTCCTGGCAAGGGTTACGGTTTAGGGATGAATAGTGGCGTACAAAACGACGCAGTCAAGGTAACCTGCGAGCTCGCGTTATAGGGCAGCATACAGCAATTTCCTAGCCCGCGCTGCACTTGGTTCCCGAAACAGTTAGACGGGTTCCAGTTATTACATTCAAGGTAAGGCCCCGCGCTAGGAGGGGCGCACGCCCTGGCGGCCCCTGCGTGCCGCATCCCTTACAGCGGTGACAGAGTGTCCAGTGACAGGCGTCAGGCGGTAACGCGAAGTAAGCACCTTAATAACCCCCGAGTGAACCCAGTACTCCCCACCTCTCGCTCATCAAGTTCCACGTCCCAGGGCGAGTTGAGCGGCTGCGTATTGGTTGGGAGGAGGAAGGCAGGCGGGTTGGAGGCTAGCTGGGCGTGTTTTGGAAGCTAAGACTTTTCCGCAAGTGCGCAATCTTGCATCTCGCCAACATCTAGGGCGCAAGCGAATGCATGGCATTGCATCCCGTACAGCATCGGCAGCACCATCACACCGCCGCAACCGCTGCACATGGATGCACATCGTGTCATACGTATCAGCACAGCAACAGCATTGGCGTGATTTCCCCTGCCATACCCACCGTCTAGAGCTTCCCCGCATGCGGTTTAAGACTCCTGACCGCCCAGCCCTGCCCACCCACCTGCGCCGAGCCGCTCCGACCGCCCCGGTAGTCCCCTCCCTTGCTGCCGTTACCCGCCAGCGTCACCACCGTCCCCGCAGCCAGATCGCAGCAGCGCACCTGCAGGCGGCAGGCGGCAGCATCAGGTAGCACCGGAGCGGGGTGTGGGGTTGGATGGGTAGGAGTACGGCAGTGGGGACAGGGGAGAGCGACCAACCGCTTCGCAAGTGGGCCTGTTTAGTGGCAGGAGGTGGCCGTCTGCCGCACAGGCAGGCAAGCAAGGTGTTGTCGGTAGTTTGCAAGCCGCTCAACTGAGAACAGGACACACAGCGTGGCCTCTCTGTCCGCCCATCTCTCCCCCCTCCCCCCACCTCACCGCGTGGTTCTCCGTGTCCGCCACGAACAGCGCGTTGCGAGCGGCGCTGAACACCAGCCCCTGCGGCCGGTTGAAGCAGGCGCTGTCCAGGGAGCCGTCGCGCAGGGCGGGACCGTTGCCTGCGCGCGCGCAGGGATGGGTGGCTGTGTGTCAATTCCAAGGGCTGGGTCACGGTGAGGGGGAGGAGCCTAATGAAGGGAGTGTGGAGGGTACGTGCATGCTCATCTTGAATTGTAACATGCACTAAGGGCGGGTATGTAAGGAGTGGCTGCTGGGAGCCACTGTCGCTCCCCTGTTCGCGCCACCGTCCTGGGAGGTCCGTTACAGGAGCGAGGACGGAAACAATGCAGCAGCCTCTTAAAGGTAAAGCGACGCCGGCCTACCCCACACAGACCCTCAGTCACCTCCGATCTGCTGTATGAAGCCGCCGCTCAGGTCGGTCACCAGTATGCGGTGGTTATTGGAGTCGGAGATGAAGAGCCGCCCACCCGCCGGGTCGCATGCCAGCTTGCCCGGGTAGCGCAGCGGGCTGCTGGAGAGCAGGGAGGAGGGGGCCTGGGGGGGGGGGAGTGGGGAGTGCGTGTGGGAGTTGGAGGAGCGAAGCCAGAAGGCAGGAGGCAGATGGAGGCTGGGGATGGCATGGCGGTAGGTTCGGAGTGGCACAGCGTGTTTACCTCATTAAGGGTCAAATCTTCCCTCGGAGTAGTAATGCCCGCTACCAGTCGAGCTCGGTCTACCACCTACAGGCCCTATCAGCCTCTCCCGCCCCGCCCCGCCCTACCAGCCCCACCTGCTTGTTCCTCTCCGGGTCCAGCGGCAGGGGTGTGGAGCCGTCCAGCTGCCCCGCCTCGGAATAGTACTGCAACGCCGCGGTAAGCAGGTCCTCCAGGTCCTGATCAGGAGGGAGGGGGAGGGGAAGAAGAATACCCGGGTTCGTCTCGGTGCATAACCCCTGTTCAATGGAAGAGGGATGCACGGCACACACACACCCTACTCCCCGTACCCCCGACCAAGACGCAATTACAACGGCATCCATGGTGGGGCCTACATGTCGTATGGTTATCCTTTCCTCTTTACCCACCCCCCAACCCCTCCTCCCCCTCACCTAATGCGCTCACTGCAAGGGCTACAGGGACACAGGGTTGCGACTCCGGTTGCTTCACTTCTCACCCTCCTTCTTGGCCCCCCCCCTCACCTGACGTTGACCCCCCTCACCTGACGTTGACCCCCCTCACCTGACGTTGACCCCCCTCACCTGGCGGTGCCCCTCGCCAGACAGCATGGCCAGCAGTCGCCCCCGCGGACTGACCACCGCCAGGGTGGGCCAGGCCGACACACCCAGCGCCCCCCACAGGGCCATGCGCGCGTCGTTGACCACCGGGTGGCTGATGTCGTACCGCAGTACGGCAGCGCGGATGGCAGAACTGGGTGTCGTACGCAGGGGAAAGGGTTAGGGAGGCTGGGAGGGTAGTGGTTGGTTGGATGATGTGGTTGTAGTAGTGGTGCAGGTGGTGTAGTGGTCACCTGTGTCATCCTTGTTGCTCCCACTCCACACGCCCGGACCCGCACCTGTCCCGCTCGTTGTCGAACTTGGCGCTGTGCACCCCCACCACCGCAACCGGGGCGCCCGCGAACTGGGACTCCAGCTGGGCTAGGTCCTTGGGGGAGGGAGGGAGGGAGGGAGGGAGGGGGAGGAGAGGGGAAAGAATGGGGAAGAAGGGGAGGGGCCACCGCGAGGAAGGAGAGTTGGTGTGTCACGTGCACAACACACTGATGGCTTGATCGAACAATCTGGATGCAAGCCCTGCACCATCCACTCCCACTCCGTCCTCCCGATAGGGCGCCCGCGCCTCACCGGCAGCACATGCATGCAGTTGACGCAGCAGTAGGTCCAGAAGTCCAGCACCACCACCCGCCCCGCCAGGCTGCCACGCGACGAGGGCGGCCCGGACAGCCGCAGCGGGGCGCTGTTGAGCCAGTCCGCACCGCGGGGGAAGTCGGGGACCTCCTGTGTGTTTGAGCATGAGCAGGAGGGTAAGGGAGCACGGGGTTGTCTGAAGATTGAAACAGATTTGTACATGTAGAGTCCCATTCGGTTCCAGTTCGGTTCCATTCGCTGACCCACGGGTCATCACGGCTGCACCCAACCCCCACTCTCCCAGCCCCACCCTGCCGCCACCCCGTCGCTCCAGGTCGGCGATGTAACGCTTGAAGGCTGCCACTCGGTCCCCTCCTGGCGCCGCACCCGCACCGCCCGCACGCGCACCTGCCTCGGGGGCGACCGGGGCCTGCGCAGGGATTAAGGGGGTAGGCGTGCACTAGCTGCATGATTAGCGTCGTGAGTGGCGGCGTGTTGCAGCAATAACGAGCGGCAGCAGCAGGATAGCCAAGACACTCTCCTGACACTGGTATGCTACAGCGCAGGGACGCTAGAGAGGCAAAGGGCCGCAATAGCCGCACAACCATGCAAGTCGCACCTACCGGCGGCGGCAGCAGTGCATTAAGCAGTGCCTGCGGGCTGGCGAGGGAGAGCGCGCGGCTGCGGCTGGCTGCCACGTAGAAGCAGCCGGCGGCACCTGCAAGGGAGCTGAGCTTGAGGAGCTCGCGACGGCTGGTGCGGAGGCCGGCGGGCAGGGAGATGGGCTGGTTGAGCCAGGTCTGAGGTTGGGGGTGAACAGGGAAAGGGCATGGAAAGGGGCGGAAAGGGGCGGAGAGGGGCGGTTAGGAGGTGAGGAGGAGGTTACTGCGCGGTTCAGGTTGGCCAGATGCGCAGTCAGTTTGTTTGTTATACGGTAGTGGTTCGGCTGTGGTCGGGCTCCTGCTGAGCACTGGTTGCAATGGATAGCGCGGTTACCCGGGAGGGGGTCCTTTTTAGCGCTTGTTGGTGTCATATAGCTGTGTAACCTGCTGTACAGTCTTCCTCCTACCCGCACTACATCGGTGTCGCCACTACTCCTGCCGCTGCCACCCGCTTTGCTGTTGCCGTTGTTGCTGCCATAATCCGAGTTTGGATGATCGCCGGTTCTGGAGGAGCTTGCTGGAGCCGAAGCTACTGTGCGTTCCTCCTCCGCTGAACGGCGGTCGGAGGCTTCTGACGTGGCAATGTTTTCCAACCGGCTTTCCGGAGCCGACCGGCTAATGAAGCTGTTTTGAAAAGAAGTGACGCACGGTGGTCTTTGAGCTAGGAGACGTGGCGTTGGGCGCCTTGGCGCTGTGAAATGGGAATTTGCTTGCAGCATTCGTGACGTCCTTTGGAGAAATAGTGAACTGTGAACTCGGCTCAGACCAGCAGTAAGTATCAGTTTCAGTGAGTGCTGCTAGGATTCACAAATCAACTTCGGCGCGCACCACTCGCTGGGGATGGCTCGCTGGTAAAAAGGATGGGTAGCTTCAGGTGGTTAGCAAAGTTAAGACGCCGCAAATAATACGGTAAATGCCCCTATACCTATGCCGGCTCCTGTAACCTTTTATGGCAAAGATAACCGACATCCGTATGAAGGACGAGTGGTTAGGAAGGGTGGAAGGCCGATGTGCAGCACTCGAACTCCCTTCATGTGCACTGAAGCACATTCACTTTAATCCAAGCGTGAATACTGCTTTGCTTGCATTGCAGTCGTGGCAACTGCATACTGTGATTGATGACTGTTGTTATCTATGGCTTCTATTTACGCTTGCCGTTTGCTCCGTAGTTTAATAATCGACATCTAGAGCAGAGCACTATCGCAGCCTATTTGGCAGACTCTGGCCAAGCCGCACCGGTGTTGATTGCTCGTCATGTCGAGGCTGCTGGCTTGCGCCAGCAACTACCTTGGGCGCACCGCGGTGGTCCTTGACAACAATGCATTCAGGTATGTCGTCAGTATGTCGCTTACACCACCTTATCTCGGTTTCCCCACCTTCCCCTGCACATGCTGTTTGGAAGCACGTCACCGCGGCAATACTTAGCTCCTGCCGGTTCAAGTGTGCATGCTGCCCTACCACCGTCCCTTTGCCGGTTCATGACTCCTATCCCCTCTCCCACCTGACGTCACGGGCCTCCCTCGGGTCCCTCCTTACCCTCACCCTGCAGCTACGAAACCGTGCTGAGTGCAGCGGATGCCATTCGCTCCGACCTAACACGCAAGCTCCGAAACCCAGCCTCAGCACCATCACCCTCCACATCACCAACTGCTTCCGCCGGGACTCGAACAGCCGCCACCGCGCCTCCCCGCGTGGGGCTCTACGCGGCACCCGGACCCGAGTACCTAGCTGCCACGTGGGCCGTATGGCAGGCGGGCGGCATTGTCGTACCTCTCGCCACGTCACACCCGCCCTCCGAGCTGTCGTACGTGTGTCAGGACGCCGGCGTGTCAGCGGTGCGTGAGTGAGGCGGGCCGGGTGACGGGGTTCGTGCTGGGCTCGGGCGGGCAGGGGATGGCGAGTGGGGGCACTCGCTGGGCCTTTTGTACGCTGTACGACAGGTAGAGGAGTGGGGGCATGGCGCCTTTGGCTGGATGAGTGGCTCCGCCGCTTACTGCTACGGTATCTCAATCCGCATCCGCATCCCCGCTTCGTGCTGCCACTTTTAAGTGCATCTGCGGCCTCTTCCTCCCTCCCTCCACTCCACACCCCTCCCTCCCTCCTCCCAGGTCCTAGCTCCCCCCGACCAGGAATCCCAGCTGGGCACCATAGCACACCAGCAGGGTGCCGTACTGCAGCTGCTACAGCCGCTGAGGGGCACTGCTACTGGAGCTGCTCACGGGGGCGCCAGCGGCACTGGCAGCGGCAGCGGACGGGGGTCAGGGATAGGTCGGCAGCAGCAGCGGCATGAGGAAGAGGAGGAGGCGGCAGCGGCGCTGGCGGCTTTGTGTGGTGCGGAGGTCAGCGGCAGCAGTGCCAGTGTCAGTGCGGGCGGTGCGCTGATCATGTACACGAGCGGGACCACTGGGAAACCCAAGGGCGTGCTGCACACGCACAGGTGGGGGGAGGAAGGGAGCAACGACAAGTATCGTATGACAGTGTCGTGCACTGCATCATCGTACCGGTAGGGGACCGGAGAAGGCAGCTCAATTACGGAACATTAGGAGGGGCATGAAAGGAGGGACTTGGCCCGTTGATGTATCACCCAAGGCTCAAGTTTAAGGAACACGGCACGCAACCCCGCCCCGCCCCGCCCCGCCCCACCCCGTCCCGCCCCGCCCCGCTGCACCCAGGAGCCTGCACGCCCAGGTGTCCGCACTGGCCTCCTCCTGGCGCATGCGCCCCTCCGACACGCTGCTTCACTGCCTGCCGCTGCACCACATCCACGGCATCGTCAACGCGCTGTACTGCCCCGCGGCGGTGGGCGCCTGCGTGGAGTTCACACCGGGAGGCAGGTTCGCCGCGCCCGCGGTGTGGCAGCGCATCCAGGTGGATGGGGGGATGGGTGTCAGGGCGGGCGTCAGGGTGGTGGGTGGGTGTTGCGGAGAGAGCCACCTGAGACGGCGAACTGTGCTGACTGCACAGCTGTCGACCGAGCATTTTGGTGGGGGTGGGTGTCTGAGAGTGTGCGAGGCATGGGAGTGGGGCGGGGCGCGCAGGTGGTGTGTTGGTGGGGTGACAGGGCTGATGGCCCCAGTCCTCCGTCCGCCCCTTCCAACCCTTCACTCATCCCCACCCCACGAGTATCGGACCATCGCATGAAAGGCTGAGGTGCTTCCCGTGTACTCATCTGAATTCGTCGCAATTGGAACTCAGGTTTCCTCTTCCTTCTTTTCCTACCCACCTGCTCCCCACCCACCCCCCAGTCTGGCGGCATCTCGGTGTTCATGGGGGTGCCCACCATGTACTCGCACCTGCTGACGGAGTACGACGCGGCGGGGGCGGGGGCAGCAGGAGCGGGGGCAGCGGGGGCGGGGGCGGGAATAGGGGCGGGGGCAGCGGCAGGGGGCGCAACGTCCACCTCCTCCTCGCCAGCCATCTCGGAGCAGCAGGCGGCCATGCGACGGGGCGCTGCGGCGCTGCGGCTGACAGTGAGCGGCTCCTCCGCCTGCCCCGTGCCAATCATGAACAGGTGTGGGAGAGCGGGGGCCGGAGCTGGGATAGGAGGGGGGAGCTGAGGGTGTTGTGTCCCGTCGGAGTCCTTACACCGCCAAGCCAGCGCTTGGGCACGACAGCGGCCTATGAGGGAGGACTTGCGCCCTGGCGCTATGAGAGCGCAATGCTCAAGACACCGGTACCATTGCTTCCCTGAACGCGAAGCCTGTGAAAGCATGTGTGCTTTACGGATCCTGTCCCAAGCACGAGCTAATGTCGTGTGATGATGATGCTGTACGACAGGTGGCGGGATCTGAGTGGGCAGTACCTGCTGGAGCGGTACGGCATGACGGAGATCGGCATGGCGCTGTCGAACCCCTACCAGGTGAGCCAGGGGCCATGGTACAACCCACCATGCAATCCACCATCGTGGGTTCGCCCGGTCGCAAGGTTACCATGGATGCTTCTCTTTACGCCTCCCTCCTCCCTGGCACGGTTTGTATCAAGGCAGCAACCGCTGGTGAATCCTCCTCAAATCCAGCTCGTCAGTTTTACCCCCCTTACCCTTCTCCTCACCTCCTGACCACCTGCTCAGGGCGAGCGGCGCCCCGGCACAGTGGGCACCCCGCTACCCGGTGTGGAGGCGCGTCTGGCGCCGGACGGACAGCTGCTGGTGCGGGGCGCCAACGTGTTCACGGAGTACTGGGGGCGGCCGGAGGCGACTCGGGAGGCGTTTGACGAGGAGGGGTTCTATAGGACGGGTGAGGGCGGGCTGGGGCTGGGAGGTGGGTTGCGGGCGGGTTGGTCCGCAACGGGTGGTGTGTCGCAAGCACGCCTCTGTTGGGAAGTGGGTAGAGGGCTGGCTGCTGCAGGGCTGCAGGGCCCTACTCCGCCGCTAAAGCCAGGTACCAGGTAACACCCCTCGCTCCTTCTGCTTGTGCTCCAGTGTAACCCACATCCTGCTAACCACCGCCCTGCCTCCCCACTGCAATGGAAATGTGCTTCACTTCTCATTTCCGTTCTTCCCGCCTCCCCAGGCGACACCGCCAGCGTGTCGGGCTCCCCGCCGTACTTCACCATTGAGGGTCGTACAAGTGTGGACATCATGAAGAGCGGCGGCTTCAAGATATCGGCACTGCAGGCACGTAGCTAGCAGGGTGGTTGGTGCAGAGCGGCGGGCTACCGTATTTGCTTTGGGATGCCCCTGCGTTCAGGGTTAACTGCTTGGGGAGCGCTATCTATGCATGTATACCGTACGTATAACATTACAAACACACTTACAGATTCAAAATTACTTCACACGCGCACGCCCTGAACAGCAGCTACTCATTCTGTCACCTTGCCGTACATGTACCATACACATCGCCGCACCACACCACGCTACCCAACCCGCCACACACACCTGCAGGTTGAGAGTGCCATCATGGAGCACCCAGCCATATCCGAGGTGGCGGTGCTGGGGGTGCCGGATGAGACGTACGGCCAGATGATTACGGCGCTGCTGGCTGTGAAGAGCGCCGCGGCACGACCGGCCGTGGAGGAGCTGCAGCGCTTCTGCCGGGAGCGGCTTGCGCCTTATCAGGTAGGAGGACTGACTGACTGACGAACGGACTGCAAAAGACTGGATTTAGGTATGCGTTGCCGTCATGTGGACCGTATCCCACCCGCTTACAACACGATGTACGGAAGTACTGTGCCCTCATGTACGGTATGCACCCTCGTGCACGGTATGTACCCCCATGCACCCCATGCGGTACGGTATCCCCGCCTGCAGGTCCCCAAGCGCTGGCAGTGGGTGTCGGCGCTGCCTCGTAACGCCATGGGTAAGGTCAACAAGAAGGAGCTGGCGCGGCTGCTGCTTGCAGGCCAGCTGCCGCAGTAGAGGAAGTGTACGTCGGGGATGAGGGTGTGCGTGTGACGGAAGAGCGAGGAACGTTTATGTCCTGAAACGTTGAAGTGGGAGGGTGGCACAGTACAGCGAAGTAGAGTGGTTGACAGCGTTGTACGGCAGTGTACGGGCGTTGGGAGCTGCGGGGCAGGGCAGCAGCCTCCTTCCGGCAGAGCGTGCGCAGGGTTGGTGTGTCGTGGGGTGGCAAGGCGAAGGATGGTAGGCAAGGAACGTGTGAAGGCTGCGAAGTCTTAGAGGGGAGCAACGGTGCAGCTGAGAGGTGGAGGAGTTGCACAGACAGTGGTTGATAGATCCGCAATTCCCGTTAGGAGGCCTCGCAGGAGGACTTCCGCAGCTGGCTTCCTTCGTGGCATACCGGTACGGTAGGATGTGTCATTGGGCGCGTGGTGGCACGGTACGGGCGTCATGTGCCCTTCAATCGTTGGTAAGAACGTAACAGCCCGCACCGTTACTCTGTTGCTGAGCTGACTCGCTTTGACTCAGTGGAAGCAGGCCGGGATGATGACTTCATGAGTGATCATCCTGGTGCAAGGTACTTTCACGGGTGGCCTCACACCCTGCTCTCCTTTCACACCGTGATACCTTGTAACACTTAACTGAAGGTCTCGTCGCAACTGACGCTGGTTTACACCGGATAGGGTTCACATCTGGGTCTGTTCCAGACCTCCTACGTCAGCTGAACACCCCGGATTAGACGCTGAGCTCAAAACTAAGCCTAGCAGTGAGTCATCTTGCCTCGCTGCACACTTGCGTTGTGACGAACAACTACGTTACATGGACTCTGCAACGTTTCGAACATGCCACCATTCTAGGAGTGTAACTGCCACAGCAGCCAAGATACCGAACTTATCTCCGTAAGGGTCTGCAGGATATATGCGATAACACAGTCATGGTAAGCCTGCAACCTAGTATTTTGGGCCCGCCCTTGCTTCCAGACGCTCCTTGGTGCCCCGCGCCGTGGGAGCAAGGGAACAGCCCTAGGGATACCTCCGGCAATGTCACCCTACATGCTCTCGTTTATGCCACATTGCTGTGGCTGTGCCGTGCTGAACGCACGGCTAGTAATGAAGTTACCGGGTTGCCCAGATCGATGCCACACACAGAAGAGAACAGAAGTTCGTAGATATGGCTTTATAGATGCATTAACGCTTGCGTGCAGATGGTTTCGGAAACCAGTATTTAAAGTTGTCTGGATTTAAACTTCGGATGTTTCCGTGCGGAGCGCCTGCACCTAAGGGCAGGCCAATCAAGCGCAAGACAACACGCTCTAGCGCCCGCACTGTCAGCCCCGTCGAAACTTTCACCACTGGTCTGCGTCCTATTTTGCCACTCACTTCTCCTTGGCCATCCGCGCGGCATCGCGCGCTAACCTATACACGCGAGCGTGCAGGTAGCCCCCTCATTACAACGAAATGGTCTATTAATTGGACAATCCATTGGCTGGTGGCTTGCAAAGGGTCTTACAACATTACAACAAAACGTGAAAAGGTAGCCGCTCATGTCGGGGCCCGTTAACACCCACCTTTCAACGCTCTTCGGTAGCCAGGTGCTCTCGGATTGCTTGGTAAAATTCTATCCCGAAAATGCGGAGCTTGCTCCCTTTTGGCAAGGCTGTGGCCAGGCATCCGCGCCTTCCGACAGTGCAGCAGAGCCAGCCCCTAAACGGCAAAGGACAGATGATTCACCATCAACATCCCTAAAGCTGGTCTGCGTTAAGATAGCAACCGGCGATGCGGGCTCAACAGTTGAGCCGAGCGGTGGTGATCATGCTTCGGGCAGGCTTGTTACCGTGACTTTGGCCCCTGTTTTCGGCGATCCGCTTCCAGCGCACCTGCTTGTGGTTTACTGCGGATGCTCCCGCTTCCGCGCCCAAGTTGATCGCTGGCAGCAGGAGAAGGGCCCTGCAGGCAGCAAACCAGTGCTGCGCGTGCCTTTGCGCTCAGCTGATGAAATGCCGCACGCGCTGGCAGCGATTCGCTTCATGTACACTGGGGCGGTGCCTGCAGACAGCGCCTCGGACCTGCTGCATATCCGGCGGCAGGCGGCCTACCTGCAGGTGGAGGGCTGCGTGGAGGCGTGCGATAAGGCCCTGCTCGACCGTGTTAAGGTCCTGGCGGGCGTAGCGGAGCTGTACAGTTGCCGCCAGCTGCTGCCGGATCCGGAGCAGACCGAGGAACCCAACGGCGCCCAGATCCTGAACGACCTGATCAAAGCTTGCCGGCAGCAGCTGGCGCAGTACAGCAACAGCAGCAAGGACGCGCCGGCGGGCGGCCCCAATCTTGGCGAGCTGCTTGCCTGGTCCTTCCGCGACGCCCCCTCCGTGCTGAGCGACCCCGAGACGCGGCGGCAGATGGAGGCGCTGCCCGCCGCCGCCATGGAGGCGCTCCTGGGCAGCGAGCACTTTGCCACGGACGACGAGGCAACCGTGCTGCTCATGCTGGCGCGCTGGTTGGAGGTCAACACGGGGACGTCGGGGGAGGTCCGCGAGCGGCTGTGCAGGCTGGTGCGGCTGAGCAGCACCTACCTGCAAGCTGTGCTGCCGCTGCTGCCCTGGTTTCCCCTCAGCAGCGAGGAACATCGCTTCCTGTGCATTTACACAACAGCTGAGGAGGGACAGCGGGAGCGCATGGCAAGCGCAGCCGCTGGGATACACGATTGCAGCTCGCCTTGGTACTCTGCCCCTGTCCGGCCGCCTCTGCCTCCTTCGGCCGCCAACAGGAGCTACGACTGGTACATTACGGAGACGGATTTGGCGGCTGCCCTGGCACAGAACCCGTGTTGCAGTGTTGACGGGAGCTTCAGCAACGGCTCCTCCCGGGTTGCAGCGTTTGGTTTCGAGTGGCACGCTTGCCTGGAACATGAGAAGGGGTCCCAAAAGGCTGGCTTGTTTCTGTTCTGCAGCCTACCGGAGTCTCTAAACGCTTTTGGCAGCGTGACGTCTGCGATCAACCCGGGGCCTGCTTGCCTGGTGGCCTTCAATTGTGGGGAGGACGGCAGATTGGAGGAGGCATGGAGCATGGGGTATTCTGACGTCTTTGTGGAGATTGGCCACGGCCGGGGTGTGTCTGGTGCATTGCAGCTAACGGCGCCGCCTGCTGAGGGTCAGCAGCAGCCGTCATCCGGGGCCGCTGCCGGCTCTGGGTCCCTGCTGGCTCCCTGGTCTGCCTACCTGCAGGACGGCAAGCTGCAGGGGGTGCTGGAGTGGAGTTAGCTGGGTGTACCGGTCTGCTGGCTACTCTGAAGGCTTAAGCCTATGTTAGGCTTTCAATAGGCGGATCCACCATGCTGCATTGTACGGCATGTCACCGTAGTACAGTTGCGATATGGTTCGTGAAACGGCCGGGAGGCTCCAGGGGCAGCTCCCTCCGCCCCTGGGGGTTAAGGATGCATGTGCTGTGGTTTGGAGCATACTGGAAGCTATTTACGTCAAGTAGGCATGGAGTGCTCATTCAGTTGTAGCAGGCTGTAGGGAAGCACGCTGCAGGGCTGCTGCTGGTGCACTAACTACCGGTCTTGGCGCTCCTGGCATGGGGCTTGGGTGGCGGGATCTGCAAGGGGGTGCATGAAGTAGGCAGGACGCGTTGGGCAGGCCCCTAACGGGTGGGGGAAGAAGTTCCACTGGTAATCTAACCCCTTCGGAAACACAGCCGCGTGACTTTTACACTTTACACTGGATGATCGCTTGGGCCCTCGCGACCCCGACGGCATGTCATACGCAGGAGGACGCTTACTTGCGGTCGTTTGTACGGCAGGAGTGCGTGATTGGTTCAATATAAGTTGTATTTGCTTTGGCACTTGGGCGTTAAGACAACGACGCGGGGGCTTTTGCTGTCGTTATTGTGATCTGGGTTCACGCGAAACGCTGACAGTTGGACAGGTTGAACTGCAGTTGCTTGTCATGTATTGCTGGAATGCGCTGCGGCTGTACGGCAGGATGTAAGGCCTGATCATTAATCGCAGGCGGATTGCTGTTGTGGTGCGGAGTAGGTTTCGTGGCTAGCGACATATCCGTGAAATGTCCTGTCGCACGGTTTCCCAAGAGCAAGAATGCGCTGGTGGAGGTAACACATTTGGGGTCCGGCAAACAACATGATGCGTGCAAGGATAATACAAGGCCGTGGCGTAAACCGTACCTCCGTGAGGCAATTTTTATGGTAAGCCCCTGCCCCTACGTACCGTGCACGTTTGTTGCAACCCACAGCCAAGCTACGGTCAAAACCGGTAGTGTGCGCTCTGGTTCAAGCACACATGCCGCTTGCCATGCGCTGGCGTTGCACCGGGGTATGCACGCGGATTGCAGGAAGCAACCTAAGACACAGCGCTGTAAGTTGACTCTCATAGATGCAACACAGCTAGGGCGCCCAGATGTCACTGATGTTATATGATACGGCGTATCCGAACCTTGTCTGCCCTCGGCGATGATACACGCTTGCTGCCCAAGGCACACTGCCGTACAGTAGTGCCCCCCAGCCCCACACGTCCGTGGCGAGTCCTTTTTTCCTAATCCCGCTCGCTATGTACAAACCTGTCATATACAGCTTCCTGCGCCAAGGACTGCCATCACTGAAACGCATCCACATAACCCACCGACATCCGAATTCCCTGCGCTCTCCCTGCAAACCCCGCACCCCACACAAAACCCCGCCGCCCCCTCACTCCGCATGCGGGGGTGCCAGTGGCAGCTCGCCGTACTCCATGACGGGTGCCGTACTTGCCAGCTGTACGGCAGTCAGCATGTGGCCCTCCGCCTCCTGCCGGTGCTGCAGCGCCGCCGCCACGCGGCCCAGCTGGAACCACGCGGCGGCGGAGGCGGGCTCGTAGCGCAGCGCCTCCGTCAGCGTGTCGCGAGCCAGGGCCAGGTCCAGTCGCCCTCCGCGCCGGGCCTGGAGTGCGCCTGTGTGGTGGGTTGGGTTGGGTTGAGTTGGGTTACCGGTAGGTTATGGCTGGTCATGCGGTGAGGGGAGATGGGGTGGGAAAGGAGGGAGGGGTGTGGAGTGCGACTTGGAGTGCATGGCATTTGGTCGTGGGTTCGGTGCAGGGCATGGGGTGACAAAAGAAGGAGGACCAGGCGGCGAGCGAGGTAGGCGAGGGGCAGCAGAGGGTGGGGGAGAGCGGGGGATTTGGTAGTTTGCGCATATGGCCGTTACCAGTACCAGACTACCTACCTTGCCGCAGCAACGACGGTGCATGGCTGGGGTCAAGCGCCAACGCCTCGCCGTACGCCGCCGCCGCCTCGTCGTACCGCCCCAACGCCTCATGTACGGCACCCAGCGCATGTCGTACGGCGGCGGCCCAGGGCCGTAACGCCAGCGCATGGTCCGCCGCTGCCAGCGCCTCCCCTGCCTGGCCGCTGGCCGCCAGGGAGGTCGCCAGCTCGCACCACACGCTGGCTAGCGCCTCTTCAACTTCCGTGCGGGTTACTCCCGCCGGCGGAGAATGCGACGAAGACGGGGCGACGGTTGGACTTCCTTCCCGACGGTCCGGCTGTGCGGAGGAGGAGGACGAGGAGGAGGAGCAGAGCCAGCCGGAAAGGAGCTTCTTGGCCGCCGCTAGCGCCGCTAGACTGCCTGCGGTGTCGGATTGCGCTGCCAGCAATCGAGCACGCAGCCGCCAAACCCACACGTCACTCCAGAGGGCGGTGGGTGATGAGGGGGATGTGGCGGAGGGGGCAGGGGCGGCGGAGGCGGGTCCTGGGCCGGCGACAGGGGTGGACGGTGTTGAGGAGGAGGCGGCGGAGGCGGAGGTTGGCGCGGCGGACAGGACGGAGAGGGCTAGCTTGTGCTGGCACCTGCGCGGGGAGGTGCACGGAGGTGAGGCGAGCTCAGGAAGGCGGGGGGAGTTGCGTGTGCGGTACTGAGGACGTCGTGAGGTGAAAGGCTGAAGCGGCATGCAACTCGCAAGAGTTGGCCCCACCATCCCGCTAACGTCCCTCCTCCTCTCCCTCCTCTCTTCTTTTCCCCCTCCTCCTCCTCCTGCTTCCCTACCTGGAAGACAGCAGCGCCGCCACCAGTACCAGGCTCAGCGCCGTCAGCTGCGCCTGCCCGGCCGCCTGCGCCGCCGCCAGGGCCGCCCGTGCGCTGCCCAGCGCCGCCTGCCCCGCCTGCCCCGCCGCGCCCTGCTCCGCCTGCAGCAATGCCAGCACGTAGAGGGCGTGGGCGGTGGTGGCGGGGCCGGGGGCGGAGGCGTCGGGGGCTGCTTGTGGGGCTGTTGCTGTGGTGGTGATGGAGGTGGAGGATGCGGGGTTGAGGTCCAGGACGCTGGAAAGGAGCTGCAGGGCTTCCGTCCTGATAAGGGAAGAAGGGAATTGGGAAGTGAGGGATTTATGGTGGGGGGGTTGAAGGAATACGTTACAAGTGAGGGCAAGACAAAAGGGATAGGAGCTAGTGGGGAGCACGAAAGGATGAAGCTGTGGCTGCTTGGGCAGCGGATTCTTCGGGGCGCTGTTCTGTCCAAGGTTGCTATACCTGTCCTTTTGGCGCTCCACCTGCTGCCGGGTGTGCACCCGCGCACGGCTCCCCAGAGACACGGCCAGCTGTACGGCTGCGCGCAGGCAATCTTCGGGCGTCGATGCTTGAGCTAGGGCTGACCTGCATATCGTGCATATATGGTAATCACTCCCTCTGATTGGCGCCGGGATTAGGCGCATTGGCGATTGGGATGTTACCTTGCAACCGCAACACTCTCTTCCAGAGCTTCCACAGTACCGAGCTGCTGACATGCTCTTGATAGAAGTAAATTTGCTGAGGTGTTGTGCGGGTCCTGCTCTAGGAAAGCCTCGAGGATTCCCTTACATTGCTCATGTTCTCCGTTCTTCAGCGCAGCTCTTGCAGCTGCAAGCCATGTTTCCTCCGCATTCTGTGTACTCTTGGAATCCGCTAGGATGTGAAAGATTTCAGGGAGCTTGCCCTCCTTTCCCCGCAGCGCGTCTGATATTCTTTCAAAGATAGCAGGTAAGCTCATGGTTGGTACGTATTGGATAAGTGTGTAAGACTGCTTGGAATCGGCAGGTTTTGATGGCGCAGAATTTGCAGCCGTTGGTACGGCGCGAGCCCGACCCAAATCGCAAAAGCGCGGACTTGCCCCAACGTGGCCGCAAATGGTTTGCGTGCCACATGTCCCTACCGTTATCATGTTATAAAGCCCATCGTGGCTATCCAGCTCACGTATCAGGTTTCGCTAACTCCCATGCCAGAGGTTACCACCGTTGTTTGCTAAAGACGCCTCATAACATACCTGGCAGATGTCAAATACCTAGTCATAAAGCATACAGTGCGAACATTGCTTCGCAGCCGTCGCGTGCTGTGCAAGCCGCATCCATGCAAGCGCCCGAGTCGGCACCAGCGTCTGTGGTGGATGCAAATGCGGGATCTCGCATGTTTGTGCTCGGACTAACTGGATCAATAGGTAACCTCCTCAGCGTCCCGAACTCGCATGCCACAGCGACCCACGGGTTCGCGGGGTTGCCGCTGAGTTGTTGCGTGCTGGACCACACCTCCACCCTCGTCCCATCCAGGCATGGGCAAGAGCACCGTGTCTGCCATGTTCAGAGAGGAAGGCGTCCCCGTCTGGGATGCGGATGCGGTAGGGCGACAATTCGGTGACCGTCGGCCCTTAGAACGAGCCACGCTGCCGTACTGTACAGCCCATGTTCACCCTCGTGAGCGCGCTTGCTCTATCGGCCGCTGCCTACGCACTACATGCCGTATTCTCGCCGTACCCTACCCCTCCTGGCTGTTTACTGGCAGGTCAAGGTTGCATGGCCCCTTACCCCACCCCTGCTTCACTTCTACTAAACCCATTCTCTACCCCGTACCCGCGCTTGCTCCTAGGCGGTTCACGAGCTCTACTCCGCGGGCGGGGCTGCCGTACCGCTGGTGGAGGCCGCCTTCCCGGGAGTGGTGGTCAACGGAGGTAAGGCCCCACCCACCCAACCCCTCCCCCGTTCCTGCACAGCCTGGGTCCACTCGACGCATGCCGCCTAAGGGTGCTAGGATACGTTGAGGAGGTTCAAGCGCCCGTTGTCACCCCATGATGTCATGATACATGCATGCCCCTTACCAGCCCGCTAACGCCCCGCTGCATGTGCCTGCTGCGGTTGTCGTATTGTGGTGCTGCTGCTGTGGGTGCTGTTGCTGACCCGGGTGCTGCTACTGCCGCTGCAGCCATCGACCGGGCAGCGCTGAGCGCCCAAGTGGTGGGCAACGAGGTGCGCACTGGGCCACTGGACTGCTGCTGCTTCTCCCATGGCTCCATGTGCTCCTGCCCCATCTTGAGCTCTACCGGTACTGCAAATACCGGTATTAAATTCACCCGTGCTGTGCTACGTCTGCACCAGGTTTTGACCCGTGCATGTTGCTGCAGTTGGCCTGACCCCCACCCTCCACTGCTGCTGCCGGCCCCTCCCTGCTGCCTGCTCCCCGCTTCCCGCCCCCCAGCCCGCCATGCGGGTGCTGGAGGGGCTGGTTCACCCGCTGGTGGCGCAACACCGCGCGGCATTCCTGGAGCAGGTGGGTGGCTAGATGCACTGTGCCGCGAGGAAATACTGGCAGTGACCACAGGTAGGAAGACCCGTTGGGGACCCGTTGGGTGGTGGGGACTGTGGGCTGCGGGCTGCGGAGGGAGAAGACAAAAGCAAGAAAGTCCCTGACGAGATGCCAGTAGCCCCGTAGCCCCGTAGCCCCGTAGCCGGGGCTGCGGGGCAGTGCGAGGGCTGATGAGGGTGGCGGGCATCGGGCCCCGCCATTGTTGGGTTAAGTTAAAGCTGCCTTCCTTGCTGCTCTGCCCCCAATGACCTCGTACCTGTAAGCCTAGTTAGGCTTCCATACCTGTAGCCTCCGTCTCAGCACTCCACACCCACCCTGCCCCCGCCCCCTGATGCCCCCGCAGCTGCGACGGGTGGGCCACCCACTCGCCGTGCTGGACATTCCGCTGCTGTTTGAGACGGGCGGTACGGGGCGGCACGGGGTGGATGCGGTGGCGGTGGTGAGCGCCACATCGGAGCTGCAGCGGGAGAGGGTGCTGGCGCGGCCCGGCATGAGCGAGGGCAAGCTGCAGGCCATACTGGGGAGACAGGTGGAGTGAGGGAAAGGGGTTTGGGGGGCGGAAGAGAGGGGGGGAACGCCGCTGAGGCATTTGGGGTGCTTGGGATGGTCCCAAGCGGTGGTTGGGCCCTGTGTTCAATTTGTTTCGCTAAACTTATGTATAATGCGAGTTTAACACAGAGGTTTAACTGAACGTATCTATCCTAACATTCCCTTATAGTCAGTTATAGTACTAAAGTATTCGAAGCTTCAAAGAACATCTCGTCGCCATCCCATTGACCGCACGACCTAATAGTGTTAGGCCGCAGAGGTACTGGATACGTAGCTTTACCTCCATGACTTCTCAGAATTCAACTAGTGCAATGCACATCAGGCCCCAGCTCCATGATCCGCAAGCGGATGGCTCCATTATTAGGGCGGTTGAGCAAGTCTGCCCGCATTGCCAGGCAGACTACTCCACCCACAACGAGCCCAACTTCAATAGTCATATAGAAGCGTGCGCAAGGAAGTCAGCAAAGCGAGCAAAGAAACCGTCGGGGCTTTGGCGGTGTCCGGTACCCGGCTGCAAGAAGGCGCTACCGCTGAACAACGCCTACAATATAGCGGAGCACGAGCGAGCGTGCAGAGCGGCCCACGGGCCAGCCAGCATCAGCAACACGCCTAACATCATGTCGTACTTCAAGCGATCCAAGCGGCCACGGCTTGAAGGCAACACGCCTGAAATGGCCACATCACAACCCCACAAGGTGCCACACCGTCATTGCACCAACCAATTGGAATGGCACCGGCCGCCACGCATGTCACGCCGCAGGCTTTGCTCGCTAAACCGCAGCAACAGCAGATCCTGCTGCACAGCCCTTATCGTCAACACCATGCGCGTTCCCGTCCCATCCCATTCCCACTAACATGTGCCCCCGTCACCGTCCCCTCCCGCTCCCGTTCCCGTCCCCCTCCCCTGCTCCCTGCAGGTCCCCGATGCGGAGAAGCGGCTGAGAGCTGACTTCCTGATTGACACCGCCACGGACCTGGCCGCCACTCGGGCGCAGGTGGGGCAGCTGGTGGCGCGGCTGGGGGGCAGCAGCAGCAAGGGGAGTGGAAGTGGGGGTAAAATGTAAAAATAAAAAGTGCAGCAGTGGTAGTGTGGGTATGGAAGGAGCCACCAGCCGTGCTGACTAGGCGCGCCTACCTACCTACCTACCGGCTGGGAGTTGAGTGGGGTTAAGCGGGTAGCGATGAGGGGCAGGAACGAGGACGGGTGGCATGGACGTGGGTGAAGGTAGCTAGCTGGGGGCGATGCAATTAATGCATTGGCAAAGTAGCATAGCAGCGGGGTCGCATGCCGTGGGGACTGCAACCATTGCGTGCCCGCCCATTGCCCTGTGGCGCTGGCGGAAGGCATCATGGTATACCGCCGCTAAGCCGTGGTGTTGGTGCTCATGGGTGTGCGTTGTTTGTACTGCATAGTTGGATAGTATATAAGGTTCCCGGAGATATGAGCAGTGCAGGCAGACGGGCTCGTTACACAGCAGATAGTAGCTAGAGTGGAGCAGAGTAAAACGACAGACCCACGGGTCACAATGTAACCGAGTCAACAAATAAGCCCCGGTATGTGCTCATGTAGTCGACATCAAAGCTACATACTGCCACGACACACTGTTTGCCGTCAGTGCCACTGCCCGACCTCCGCCAGCCTCACGCCGTAGAGTGGTACAGCACAACAACAGCAGCATGGACCCTCCTCCTCATCCCAATCAAGCCCTACACCGTTCGCAAGACAACGCCCTGACACCAGCCCCCCAGCCAAACACCAGCCCAGCCAACGTCATCCTTACTTCCTCATCCCCATCCGACCCCACCTCCTGGTCCTCTACTGCCCTCCAGTGCTGGCTCCCTGCGGCTGCCTGCCGCTACGTTCCTATATACACCCGTGTCCACTGCTAGACCCACAGACTTTCTGCCTCACTGCCATGTCATCATCATTGCTGTTGCTGCTGCAGCCGCTTCTGCCGCTTGACGATGTCCGCCGCCACGTTGAAGATGCCCTGAGTGGACTGCCCGCACACAGCACACTTGGACGTCTTGGCGTTGTGCCTGCACGGGTGTTCAAATATGCGGGGGGGCGGGTTGGGAGGTGCGAGGAACGGACCGGTAGGTTGCCGTTGGGTTGAGGCAGGTGCTGGATGCGTGTTAGAGCAGCACGGGAACTCAATTCTCCTGTGCCTCGCATGCACGCCTGTAACAAGAGGGCTCCACCAGGCCCGTTGTGGGTGCAACCACACGACCACCACCACAACCACAACCGAGTCACCCTGCCAGGTGCCACCACAACAAGTCAACAAAGCTTACTTGAGCGCGCACTTCTCGCAAAAGTAGTGCTTGCAGCGAGTCACCACGGGCGGCCCCTTGCATGCCTCCCAGGGCTCCCGGCAGATGAAGCAGGCGAAGGGCAGCTCGTCCTCCGCCTCCGCGCCCCGCCCCTCGCCCTCCTCGTCCTCCTCGCCGTCGGGGTTCCAGCCCTTGGCTAGCGCCTCAGCCTTACGCTTTTGCTCCTCTTCCCACATCTGCGGCAGAGAGCGGATGGGAAGGAGGCGCACGTACAGTTCACAGCATGGACGAACCCGCGTGGTCCAACATGTGCAAGCCATCATAACGTTTGGTATGCCCTCCCAATGACCTCACAACCAGGCCCCCCCCACCTTATCCAGCTCCCAGCCGCTCTTGTAGTCCCCTCTGTCGTGCATGAACTTGCACGTGTCGCCGTACGAGCAGTACCCCGTCTCCTTGTAGTCCTTGCACAGGTCGGGCTGGTAGTCAACGCGAGCCGTGACACGCACGTAGGCGTTGCCGCGCAGGGGGCCGTGCGAGCCCGTGCCCTTCTCCGAGGCCACCGTGTGCTCACGGCGGAAGCCCTGGGGACGGCAGGGAGGAAGGAGCGGGAGGGGCAGGAGGCGGGCGAGTTTAGTAAGAAACACTTAGGTTTGCTGCTAGGGTGCACATTCGTAGGCGTCCTTTCTTGGGTTAACTCCGTAACCGCCCTATGGGCTTATCCCGGTTCCGTCCCTCCCCATGCCCTTCTTCGCCTCGCTGTAAGAATGGGGGGACGCACGCGATGCGTGGAGTGCTGCATGTGTGGCTGCCGTACCTTTCGATAGTCGATGTAGTTGTTCATCCCCTTGTACTTGCCGTCGTCATCCGCCCCCTCAGTGGCCTGTTTAAGCACCCTTTCACGTTGGGCCCTGTGGGAGGGGATCGAGGATAGGGAGGGAAGAAGGAAAGCAGCGTCAGAGGGAAGGCAGGAAGGTTGTTGAGAGCTTTCGACAGGCAAGGGGAGTGAGGGATAAGGGGCAAGGTACGGCCGCAAGCAGCCTCACGTGGACAGGCGGGCAGTGTACGTCGCCTCGTCATGCGCATGAACCCGCTACCAGACCCCACGGCCGCGCCCCAGGCCTCACAGCCCGAGTTCACATGGCATCCCGAATAGGATCAACGGGGCTTGTAATTTAGCCAAGCCGTACCTAGCATCACGGTCGTACTCGGTCTCCGTCTCCAGGGCACGTGACACCAGGGTGTCTTTCCCCTCTTGGAGTGCCTTTGACCCCGCGTACTCAACCATAAGCTCCTGCTTTTCGTTCTTAGCGGTAGTGAAGGCCAGAGGGGCGTCACCCTTCAGCTGCTTCGCCTTCCGCACAATGCCGCTGCCCTCAGTGTCATCCTCGTCTCCTCCGGCGCCAGCATCTGCATCTTGCCCACCGCGCTTACGAATGTTCCCGCCGCCTTTCTTACGCCGGAAGAGGCCTGCTGTAGCGGTTGCGGCAGATATGGCTGCAGAACTAGGGCCCGCCGAAGCTGCTGGGGTATCTTCCACTGGCCCTGAAGGCCTTTCAACGTCATCTACATCGCCCATCGTTTAATGTTGTCAGACAAAATGCAAAGCCTTTGTAAAATTAACAGTGAACTCGGCAGGGAGTCTGCGAGGAACGTAACTGCAATTTTGGTAAATGTTCGTGCTAAAAACGTGTAGCGGTGCCAGAAGCGCGTTAACGAATGTTTGTTGCACTATAAACTCTGTGCAATAAGTGCGTGAATCGCTTTTGGACAAAGTGATATGTAGTCAGAATGCCGTACGTAATCCATGCCACCGGAGCCACCCACAAGGCAAACCCCTGGCTCGAGCTTCTGGCTGTTAACAGATGGCTGCATTTGCCTACTAGCCTTGCACCATCCGTTGGTGATGGCACAGTCCCCTGCTTTCCAACAGTAGATGACCGTTGACATCGTTCTACCTTAAGCTTTTCTATTTCGCTCCCTATTCACGCCTCCACACAAGTTTCATGTTGCTTCCAATGATGCCGCTGCAAACCTAGCTTTGCTCCGGCCATCCAAGGCATGTTGCACGAGCCCAGCGAGGGCAAGGCAGGGGCGGGCAGCGGAAGAGCCCGGGGGATGCCTATTTTAGGCATCACCTTTGGATTCAGCCCAAACCCTTACACCACATGAGGCAGTTCCGATCTGTAAGGCGTGGTCGCCCTTCCTGGCAGACACCCAACTGTGGGTTTTGGTAGTGTGAAATACGCTCCCAGTCCTTAGCAAAACTCCGTATCTTAGGGAGCTTCCAAAATCAGTCCCTCCGCAGCTGCGGATTTGCTTTGACAGCCTGGGCGATTGCGCGCTTCATAGCTAGGGACTAAGGACACGCATTTATTGTACTTTGATGCACTCAAAGTAAAAGCTTGTCGCCAAATACAAGGATGACGCCAATGGGGTTGGGTTGCTGCGCTATGAGGCCAAATGACGCTCAACAACCGTACGGCTTCGCCCGTTTGTTTGTCGGGAACCTTAAAAGGCTTTCAGGATCATAGTTGACGCTTATCTGTATATACGCTGAACAGCTGTCTGACAGAAGTCAGCGGCTTTGACCTTTGGACAGTCGACTCTCCGAGACTCAGGGAACCCAGCAAACATGGGCGTTGACGTCAGGACGACTGTTCAGGGCTCCGGTGAGTGTCAAGAGCAAAGCCGATAGCGCCGGTCGGCTACGAGCAGCAGCCGATCCGGCGGCCCTTTGGCGGAATTTCCTGCAGGCGCCCAGCCCCAGAGGGGCCAGACCGTTGTCGTCCACTACACGGGCACTCTGACGGACGGCAAGAAGTTCGACAGCAGCCGTGATCGCGGCGAGCCGTTCCAGTTTCGCCTGGGGATGGGCGAGGTCATCCAGGGCTGGGACGTTGGCGTCGGCCAGATGCGCGTGGGCCAGCGCGCTGTCCTGACCATCTCCTCTGACATGGTAAGCTAGTTTACGCTGCTGAGCTTTCGAATGCTCCAAGATCGAGCAGTTGCGTGCTGTTTCTCGTGCCCTGGGCGGGCCAAAAAGTTCGTTGGCGCACCAACCATGAAAGCGCGACAAACCGCCGCTGCTTCCAGCTGTCATCCTATTCGCACATCCACAACGGCCACTGAGCTCGCCCACGCGCCAGTGCAAACTGGCCTGCACACCACCGAAACCACCCCTGCCGTGAATGCTGTTGCCGTACGTCCCCAGCTCCTTTCCAACGCCCATGTACCCCTACCGCACTCCTCACGCCCTGCTGCTCATGTGCTCCTTTCCCCCTCCTCCCTCTTTCCCCTCCACCCGTCCACCCGCAACAGGCCTACGGTCCTCGCGGCATCCCCGGCGTCATCCCGCCCTCCGCCACCCTGGTGTTCGACGTCGAGCTGCTGGGCATCAAGTAAGCGGCCCCGCAACAGACGGAATCCCCTTTGACGGAATCCCCAGCAACATGCGAGTGTGGTGCGGCTAGCGGTTAGCCGTTGCGCCATTCGGGCCGCAGAAGCTTACGTGGGCCGCGGGCTGTGGACTAACCGTTTAGCTGCATCCCCCTATTGAGGCCACTGGTCGTTGGGTCAACCGCCACTTGCCAACGGGCGCTGTGTGGCAGGGCGTGATACTGTAGTGAGGAGGTTGCCTCGACGCTAGATGGCTAGGCGCGCCTTAGGCCAGGAGCTGCGGATGCGAAGCCGCCTGTTGGTTTTGAAGAATTGTCAGTGCATTGTGTCGTCCAGTGCGATGACAGCAATCCTGATTGAAGAACTGTGCACGACGGATGTGTTTTGAGGCAGCCGCTGTTGACTTCTGCACTGCTTGAGTCTGCTTTGGTTCCCGCATACGCGCACGCATGGGTCAGCGCTAGGCAGGCTGGGCGAGTGTGCAGGGTAGCTGTCACCAGGAGTTGTCTGTGGGTGGGGCCATGCATGTTGTTGGCATGTTGGGGGCTTCGACGGTTGCGTTGGCACACGCGCATCTGCTGCCGGGGTTCTTACGAGATGACAGTCTCAACATGGTTTGTAACACCCGGATGAGGGGTGGGTGGTCTCTGAAAGAATGAGCACCTAGGCCATGACAAGGGGTGGGTGGTCTCTGAAAGAATGAGCACCTAGGCCATATGTACCTTTACCCGTCTTTTGCCGCTGCCGCACGGAGAGTTGCTGCGTAGGAAAAGCATGCGGGCTTGGGTCCACCTGAAAGATGCCACAGGCAACGAGAAACGTGGCCAACAACACAGGTATGCTGATTGCAGAGATGACCAAAGGCCCATGCCATTTCAGCGATGTGTCTTTACACCGCTCTACCGTGCCGAATGCCCCTCTGCCGCCCTCACGGCAGGGTGGGCAGCCAACCACGGCGTCGTCGTGTCGTGCGATGAGGAAGGAAGCAACCGGCTGGATCATGCGCCTACTCATTTCCTCTACCCCTACCCCGTCTGCCCCCCTGCTTTACTTCACGCCACAGCACACTTAACCGCCTACCCGCACACGTTTTACACCAATTGACCACTTTTCCTGGCATCCCCGTACAAGCAGCCGCCCTTCTCCTACCCCCACACTTCCGCCCCGTCCAACCCTCCTCAACCTCCCCTCGCGCCTCCTCGCTCAACTCCTTTTCACTCTACTCTGGCAGCCGGCGCCGCAGCGGGCTGCCCACGGCCTCCCTGCACCCGCCCCTCCTGCTCCGCCGCCCTGCTGCCGCCCTGCCCCCCTGCACCCCCGCCCTCCTCCGCGCCGCCCGGCAGCAGCAGCACCTCGCTGCGCAGGAAGCCCAGCAGCCCCTCGTTGAACAGCTCGGGGACCTCATCATGGGGGCAGTGGCCTGGGTGGGGAAGCAAGGGGAAGTGTGATGCGGTTGACACATGCGGGTACTCGGCTGGACATGGTTCACACCTTTCTCCCCCCCGCCTCCTACCCAATTTTAGGAGTCCTAAAACCGAGCCTAAGTCCCCCATCCCTAAACACATACAGCTCCTCCTCCCTCACTATCTTCACCCTTGTTTCTCCCTCCTGCCCCCCGTCTCCCCCCTCCCTCCTCCCTGCTCGCTCACCCGCTTCCAGCAGCATGACCCTCACGTTGGCGCACAGCTGCCCCAACTGCAGCGCCCGGCCCCGCGCGTCGTTCAGCGGGTCCAGCGCGCCCTGCAGCGCACAACACACCACCCGGGTGGGGGGAGCAGGGGGTAAAAATAAGGAAGCTATACGACGAGGCTTTACCATGGGGAGGGGGAGGGGAACAAGCAGGGGGGTATAGACTGAGTTGGTGTCAGTACGGTAGTAGGCAACCCTGGTGATTGCTACTGTCGACCCCCCGTCACAGCACCAGCGGGCCACACGAACCTCCTCAAGCACCACCCGCCCAACCCCCGTGTTACCCTCCTCTCCCTCCCTCCGAACCCCCCCCCCACCTGCAGCACTAGCGTGGGCCCCCGCCAGCCCTCCGCCACCAGCCAGTTGAGTGCGCGGGGGGGCGGCAGGTACCACACGGCACGGAACACATCCAGCGCACCGCTGTCGCCCGCAGCCCTGATGGGGGGGGCGGGGGTAGGCAGGAGGGGGTGGGGGTGGGGACAAGAGCATGACAATTGTATGTACGTAGCTACGGTACCTCCATACGGCTGACTCAAACCCGCCGCACGCACGCACCTGAGTATCTCCTGCGCCAGCCACTGGTCCGCCTTGTCCGGGTTTGTGGGGTAGAGCCAGCGCAGCGTGGAGGGCACGGTGCGCTCCAGGTACCAAAACAGCGCGGTGGAGACGGCGGACACCAGCAGCGCGGGCGGCGCGGGGCGGCGGGCGGCCACTGCGGCGCGCCAGGCGGCAGGCGTGAAGGAGGGGTCGATGGGGCCTGCGGAGGGAGAAGGGGAGGGGTGGGGAGGCGGTAAAACAGGGTGTCATTGCTGTGATGGGTCCATTGCGTTATTAGCCATGTCACGGGGTGCGTTAGTGTCATCAACTCTATCTCCCCTCCCCGCCTCCTGCCCCCCGCGGCTCAGTTTACCTAATCCTCCCCCCACCCACCCGCGCTGTTGACCAGCACCAGCCCCCGCAGCAGCCCCGGGTAGTCCGCAGCAAGGCTGGCGGAGATGAAGCCGCCGATGGAGTTGCCAACAATCACCACCGGCCGCCGTACGACCTGCAGGATAAAGTCCCTGGGAGCGGGAGAGAGGGGGGTGGGGCAGGGGAGGTGCGGGAACGGAGAGGGGGGGGATGGAGGCAGGGGTGGGTTGAGAAGGGCAGGGAAACGTAGAGGAGAGGAGGAGGAGGAGTGGGAAGGCAGTTGCAATACGGCAACGGAGCCACAAGCCATCTGCGCTGCTAAGCGGTTCCAATCCTAAGCGCGCGAGCGCTACTTGCTTCCTCCACGTCCTTCTGTCGTACACGTACCCCCGTGCCTCCCCATGCACCACCTCTTCACGGTGCCGTGTACACCCAGACACATAACACCCCAATAGCACACCTCAGGAAGTCCCTCCACAGGTCCTGGCTGTACGGCACAGCGGCCTTCTGACTGCGTCCGAACCCCGGGAAGGTGGGAGCGAACACGTGGAACCCCTCCGCTGCCAGCGCGCCCATGTTGCCCCGCCACTGGTCGCCGAACGCCCCGAAACCATGAACCAGCAGCACGGCTGGGCGCTCCTGCTCACCCCCTCCGCCGGCTGCTGATGGCGCACCTCCTGGGCTGGGCTCGGCTACGCAGTAGTCTGTGTGGGGGTCATATGTACGGAGGTGTCGAGGAAGTATCCTAATCATACCTTCATGTGTCATGTCGCTCATGTGGTATTGTTGATGTTGATGAAAAAGGTATAATCTAAGTAGCAGGCTTGTCTACATCTCGCGGCTCGTTTCGCCACACAGCGGTTTCCAAGTTTCAACAGCCGCAGCGCTTGCGCTCCCCCTCCTACCAGCCAACCCCCCAACTCCCTCGATACGCCCCGCACCCCGCATTCCCCCACCCCGCCCCCACCCCACACACCCGTGATGCCGCCCCGCCACCTCCAGAAGTGCACCTCCGCCCCCGGCCCCACCACCCGCTCCTCGTCCAGTACGGCAAGCGCCCGGTGGAAGTCGGCGGCCTCCGCGGCCACTGCGGCGGCGGCGGCAGACGGGGGACGCAGGCAGCGGGGCTCCGTGCGGCCGTCGTAGGGGCAACCCGCGGCGGAGTAGGCCTGGGGGTGGGATGGGGTGGGGTGGGGGGAGCGGGGTTGGAAGAAAAAGGATACCCAGGGGTAGGGGAGGGAGGTCAGGGAGGGCCAGCGCCTCAAGCCGCTGTGGGTATGTGTGTGGAAAGAAGTGCCAACCAACCCCGGCACATCCCCCTATGAAGCCCTAGGCCCTCTAGCCCACCCTCCTAGCCGCCCCCCTCACCTCCCGCATCACCCTTCGCACGGACAGCGTCCCCAGCGCCTTGGCGGCGCTGAACAGCCCGGTGAAGGGCGCGCCATCCACCCCGGGCCGCCGCAGCGCCGCCACCTCGTCATCCAGGGAGAGCAGCGAGGGGGCGGAGGAGGAGGGGGAGGAGGGGGCGGAGGAGGAGGAGGAGCGGGCAGCAGGTGGGGAAGGAGCGGTCCTGCAGGCGGGCGGGTGTAAGGGATGGGGACGAATGACTCGGGAAAGTTATCGAATGGCGAGGAGTCGTCGCCCCTAAACCACTGGTATCCTCTATCCAGTACGACGTTCATAGCTCCCACTCCACGGCTCCGTTGAACGTGCCCCATTGGCTGCGAAACCCTTCCCCTCAGCCCCCCCTCACCCGTCACCACTCACCCCCCCCCCATCTCACCCCAGGTACATCTGCAGCAGCTCCAGCGGACTGTGTGACCCCGCCAGCACCCGCACTGCCCGCTCAGCATCTGCACCCTCCGCACACCCGGCAGCCACCTCCGCCGCCACCGCCGCCAGACCACCCCCGCCGCTGCCGCTGCCGCCGTCCGCATCAGCCCCGTTACTGGCGGCGATGTCCCTGCGGTCGCTGCGAACCAGGTTGCCGTACGCCGCCAGTGCCGCCTCCGTCAGCAGGCGCCGCATCTCCTCGCCGCTGGGGATGACTCCTGGGGATGTCGTGCGCGATTGGCGTAAGGCGGCTTACCGGCAGTACATGCGGGTCATGGTTTCAGAATCATCTCTTCCCTCTTTGGGCCATGGAAGCTTGGCTCCTCTGCTTTCCAACCCTCCAGCCCTCTAACTCACCCGGCTCAATGCCCGGCGGGAAGCGAGGCAGTGCTGCCGGCGGCGGCAGCGGCTCCGCCGGCGGCCCCCGCTGCGCCCGCCAGGTGCGGTAGCGCACTTGGAAGCGCTCCGCCGGCCACAGCGGCGCAGACCAGCTGTACGACAGGGCGCCGAGGGTGTCGTACAGCTGCCCTAGTGCCGCCTCCGCCGGGTGGCGGAATCTGTGGGTGGGCGCCGGGTGAGGGGCGGGGGTGGGAGGGGAGGTTGGTATGGGAGGAGGAGGTCATGGAGTGGGGCCGCCACGGAGTGGGGTGCGAGGGAGGGAAGGGAAAGGCGCTTGGGGAAAGGGTAATGGGAGACTGCGTACGTGGATATGACTATAGGCACGGGGGTTGGGGGTGGTACGGGAAGCGGGTCGGCAGTAGCAATGGTGCGACAGGCGCTCACCTGACCTCCACCTCCTCCTCCGAGACCACTGCGCGCGCCCCCGCCTGCCGCACCACCTCCCCCAGCTGCGCCCCCCAGGCCCCCACCCGCACCACCAGATCGCTGCCCCTGGAGCGCAGCTCGCCGCGCAGCCGCTGCAGCGCAGCAGAAAGCGCTGCGGGGAAGATGGGAGCGGGTTGGGGCGGAGGTATGAAAGGGAGGGCTTATGGGTGTAGTTAACTGGTAAGTGTGAGGATAACCAGAGGTGGAGGTGCCTTGGGCAGAGGTCCAGCAAACTCGGCCTAACTCCGTGCGTCTTCGTGCGCCAACCTCGACGAATGTGACGCACTCCTTAGCGCTTAGCCTCACCTTCGGGCCCTCCCGGTGTGAAGGCCAAGTACGAGAGGCGATCTGGATCCAACACGTATACCGGAACCAACGGCCGAGCAGATGCCGAACTGCTTGACTGCGACCTTGCCGTACTGCTGCTGCCACTGCCATCATTGCTACTGCTACTGCGGGTGGCTGCAGCAGCAGCAGCCGTAAGGCCCGGATGATCATCTACTCGAAGGTCGTTCCGAAACCAAAGCACGACTGCATCCTCGGGTCCTAGCCGGCTAGCCAGCTCCGAGACAGGCAGGCTCTTAACGCTGCTCTTGCTGCTGATGCTACTGCCGTTGCTGGCACCTGGAGAAGACGTGGCAGCGGCGGTAACGTGTGCACGCAGTGTGGGGAGCGCGGGGTGCCGGCGGAGGAAGCGGTGCGTTGCTGCGAGGTTGCCAACGGCAGCAGCAGTGGAGGCGGTGGTGGCGGCAGCAACGGCGTTGGCTAGGAATGGAAGGCGGCGGGAACCGGCGGCCTGTGACACAAGCAGGGCAGGTTCTTGGTAGTGGAGAGGGATTGGAAAGCGGTTGTGGCGTGGAGAGTAAAAGTTGTGGAAGAATTTGGTGTTGGTGCCAGAGTGGTTGGAACGGTCACCACACAGTATGTATCCGCTCATAACCCAGAATGCAATTTGCCCTTGAAAGTGGCATTGATGACTAGTATGGGATTGCTCGAAAAGGGGAAGCAAGGGCTTGCTGCGGCGTGGCAGCAAACGCACCGATGGTGTGAGTCGGGCCAACGCTCGGTGCGCCGGGGTGCGGGAACAACGGGAGTGCTGCATTGCGCACAGCTCATGCCCTGGAGCCCTAGGTCGTAGGTGTGTATTACGCACGCTTTGCATCTGTTAGGGAGTTCCAGGTTTAGGCGCGATGTATCCAACGATGCGCGCAGTGCAAGCGAACGAGGTTCATCAAGCCGCCCACGCGGCGAATACTAGAACTTATAAAATATATTCCAGGTACTATTATTAATGTGAAAGGCGAAGTGCTGGAGCTATTCTTGGTCGACAAGATCTGCCTCTTGCAAGGCTCTCAGCGATTGCGGATATCTGACGCAATATCTTCGTACTTTCACTTTACTTAATTGAAACCTTCTGCTTTAGGATGATATTGTCGGCATTCAGTCGACGTTGGCAGATAGGACCCGTGGGCCCTCCATGAACATGGTCCACCATCAAACTTGGGGCATCCATGCGCGCAAGCGTGAAGCATAGGGCTTGCATGGAAGGTATGACCTTTTGTGAAGCGTCTGTGGTGTAGTAATAATACGAAACGGTCTGCATAGAAAGCCTAGGCGCCCAACTGTCAGGCGAAGCACGAGCATGTGATGTGCACCAATGCTTCTATACCTTTTGCAAAAGCAAACCGAAGGATAAGCGACCGGGCTCGGTCATGCCATGCTGTGCTCAGGATTGTTCTTATGCCGTGCATTTCGAAATTTTTATCCTTGTTCCGCATTCAAGTATTCGCGCTCTTTGTGTATATGAATAAAAAGCGCGCTCTTGGCTTCCACGCTACATCAAAGTTCATTTAAGCTTGACAACTAAGTACACTGTAGCCCTAGCCCCTAGGCAAGAATAGCAAGCAGGATGGCAGCTGAGCCCGATAGTGCCGATGTGCTGCCCGTTTTCGACCTAACCGGCGTAGTTGGCAAGAAGCCTGAGGACTACACGGATGCGGATGACGAACTATGCGCGGCCATTGCCCAATGTCTCCACGCGACGGGCTGCCTCGTTGTGGGTATACGCGTTTGACAACTTTTACTGTGCGCTAAGATTCTGCAGCGCTCGTCGATCGCCATGCCTTTCGCTTTCCTGGCTTGCTTGCCTGTTGTATTTGTCATGGAATGCCTTGCCTGTCCAACCTGAGTTGGTTCCTTTTATCGTGCCTATGAACTTAACAAACACTTCCAGGCTGTATTGACGTCCGCATATCGGCCTCTTGCTGTCTCTATTACTCACTGTCTTGCGCTCCGAATCCCGTTTTCAGGTTCGCGACCCGCGTGTCCCTGCTGAACAAAACGACGTCTTTCTGGACCTGCTGGAGCGCTACTTTGGCCAACCAGTCGATCGCAAGATGGCGGACTGCCGACCCAACCTGGACTACCAGGTACGGCAAGGCCGTTCCTGCCGAGTGGGACTGCCTCGGGAGTACCACTCTCCGTACTCCTGCTTCTCGCCTCCGTAGTCGCAGACACGACCCAAATCATGCTTTGCTATTTCCCCTCGCAGGTCGGCGTCACTCCATGCGGCACGGAGGTTCCCCGCTGCCTAGTGGTGGGTACGCACAGGGTCTGTGGTGTACACAATCTAGGTTTCCCCCCGGCGAAAACTACCTAGCATTGCACCTTGGCTGCCTCCTCGTTGTCCACTTACTCCTCACCCGCTATGTAGATTCCACAGCCTTCAAAGCCCCTTTCTCTCCCATGTTCCCTCATGTTCTCCCCTCCGTTCTCCCCTTCTTTCTCCCCTCCGTTCTCCCCGCCCTCCCCGCCCCCAGGACACCCAGATGCAGGACCAGCTGAGGAAGCTCAGCGGAGCCAACCGCGCCACCGTGCCCAGCGGGCCGGGTGAGACGAGGCCGGGGTACCGGGTCCCAGAGGCGACAACGTGCAGGGGGAGGATGAGAATGAGGAAAGGCTGCCGCAGGAGGCAAAGTCGCGTTGCGCCATGCCTTGGGCTGGACCTTTCCTCTTTCACCTTCCTCGCGCCCCGCTCCTCCGTCTCCCCATTCCCCCCCTCCCCCCTTGAGCCCCTAGCCACGCCCCTGCCCGCCCGCAGACCTCAAGTGGCGCTACTTCTGGCGGGTGGGCGAGCGACCCGCGACCACCCAGTTCCCCGAGCTCAATTCGGAACCCGTCGTCCCGGCGGTGAGGGAGTGGGTTGCGGCTGGTGGACGCATGGGGGGTGCTTGGGAACAAAGCTGCAGATTGGCTCCATTCACATTTGGGAGCTGGCGGTGGCGCTTCTTCCAAGAAGGACCAGTGCGGCCCCTGCCATTCACCCTTTCCCGCCGCCACCCTGCCCCCCCTGTTGCCCGCCTGCCTCCATGCGCGCCCCAGGGTTTCCCCGAGTGGCAGCCGGTGATGGACGGGTGGGGCAGCGCACTGCTGGGGGCGGCGACATGCGTGGCGGGGCTGCTGGCGCGGGGGCTGGGGCTGGAGGGCGGGGAGCTGCAGGTGGGGGCGGGATTAGGTAAACTGAGCTGCGAAAACACTGACCCTGGTCATAGTATACCGGTCGGGTGGGGAGGAAGCAGCGGGCGGGTGATTGGGCACATGACGAGGAGGCATCAGGGGAGAGAGCTGCTTTGCCCCATGTCTCGTGTCGTACATGCGCCGGTGGGACCTGATAGGGTGGGCAGGGGGGGCTGTACCTCTCTTCGGGTATCCCGCATGCGCCCATGTCTTTCTCCTACCCCCTCTCGCTTTCCTCCCTCCCTTCCTCCCCCGCTCCCGCAGTCGCGGATGTCCCAGGGGCCGCACCTGCTGGCGCCCACCGGCTCCGATCTGGACTGCAATGGCCGCCTGGGGGCCGTGCTGGCGGGGTGAGGGCTGCAGTCTGTGCTGGGGGCGGAGGTCGTGCCGTACAGTTGTATGTGGTTGGGGCGCCAACGATGCACATACACTCTACTTGCGCTTCTTCTTCTTCTTCTGGAGTATGCCACATTTCCATTGAACACCGCGTAGGATTACCATGCCCGTGCCATGTTCTACGCGTTACATCCACCTCGCAGAACGCCCAAACTCCCTTGCTCCCCCTCCTCCTCCGCAGCTACCACTACGACCTGAACCTCCTCACGGTGCACGGCCGCAGCCGCTTCCCCGGCCTCTTCGTGTGGCTGCGCGACGGGCGCCGAGTGGCCGTACGCATCCCCGCCGGCTGCCTGCTCATGCAGGCGGGCAAGCAGCTGGAGTGGCTGACGGGCGGACACATCATGGCGGGCATGCATGAGGTGGGGGGGCATGGGGTGTGTAGGAGACGGGCATGCCGGTACACATGTGTGTACCGGCATGGCTGGGGCTTTAACTTGCTGCTGCTCCCGTCGTGTTCTAACTGTCCCAACTGATCTAACCGACCCCCACCTGCCCTGCCCCGCAACCCAGGTTGTGGTGACTGAGGCGACGCTGGCCGCTGTGGAGGCCGCCCGCGCCGCCGGCCGCAGCACCTGGCGCATCTCCTCCACCGTCTTCACGCACTGTGCCTCGGACGTCACGCTGCAGCCGCTGGGGCCCTATGCGGCGCGGGAGGGCGCCCGGGAGGCGTACCCACCCGTGAAGGCGGGGGAGCAGGTGGGTGTGAGGGCGGGAGGCTCATCAGCGCCTCTGTTGAGATTGCCGGTGCACTCTACACTGCGCGCCAAGGGTTGCTACATTTAATTATATAATGGCCTGCCTTTTGGCTCTCCTCATCCACCCCCTGCCTCTCGTTGTATGCACAGCTAGTGGGGATGTTGTCACATCGTGTCTCCCTCTGCAACACCGCCCGCAGGTGCAACGCGAGCTCGAGGCCATCTGCCTGCGCAAGGCCACGGCGAGCTGCAACGCCTCCGCCGCCGCTGCCCCCGCCGCGGCTAGCAAGCTTGAGTCCAGCAGCGGCCTGGGGGCCAGCAACGTCACCAGCAGCATCAACAGCGGCAACAACAGCAGCAGCGCTACAGGGGTGGCGATTGGGTCCAGGTAGATACAGTTGGATGGCAGGATGGATGCGTGATGGTGGGGGTGGATGTTTACCTTTCCGTAGGTTGCACGGCTGCAGACAGGCGGGCATTACCAATCTTCTGGGGCTGAGTCTGCAAAGCAGGTGTGTCGGCGTTACTCGGTAACTGAGGCGCTGGGGTGTGGCCTTGCTGCGTGTTTGTCGCGCTACTGTACACACACGTCCGGTCAAAAGAGCAACATGGAGTAGAGGTTCGCATGCTGGGCCTTGCAGGTTGCCCTCCACCATTACTGTGCTGCATGCATGTCTGGGTGCGCAGTACAGCGAGGGAAGAGCTGTTTGCAAGTGGTACTCGGTCCGCTTGTTCAGTACTTGCCACCCAACTGTACACTGTACCATTGAGGAGGAAATGGACATGTCCTTACGTGAGAATCATATCCGTGACTCGTGAATTGTCAACACTGTATTTGGAGGAATGGAATGTGTATAACATCTGCATGATGCTGCAGCCATGTCGACCTGAAGTCCTTCTATGCCCTCATCTGATCTAAGTTCCATAGACAGCGATGAACTTCACATGTGTGGCAACACTCGGAGTCTGAGCGTACAGTCGACACTCTTGGGTCCTATGGCTCAGGACCCGTGCCCTACTGCACACGGCAATGCATGCATGCGAACAACCGCCCTTCCCATTGGCATTCGCAGCAAACGGTATCAACGTATCAACCAAAGCCATCGGTGCAGGCCCAATGCTTTTCATGACAGTCTCCGCTGCATATCCAAGCCCAACTGGCCCTGCAGTGCTAAGTGTCAGGCTGCCTGCCAAGTCATCCGTCTTAGAAAGTCCTCTATGTGACAAAGGTGAATACTTTGCCTACCCCTGCTTCAATCCTATGTGCGGTTGAAGCCACAGGACATCCACCATTTCCCACCGCGTCGCTAGGCCCTCTCGCAGGCGCCTTGAACCTTGGGGTCCTCCTAGATTGCAGGCAGACCGGTCACGGGATCGAGCTGCAACGCCGACGCCAGGCGTTTAGCCCGGGTCGAGCTAGCAGAGGCACCCAAGATGTAGATCCAAGATCCCGCGTCAAGCTTTGTTGAAGCCCTGTCAGCAGCCCGGCCGCGGCTGCCGCCGTTCGGCCGGGCCGCTGCACCCACCGACTTGGAGCGGCCTTTCCCACCTCCGCTGCCGGCACCGCCGCTGCTGCGTAGGGGTGATGTGTAGCCGCCGCCACCGCCATAGGCGCCGTACATGCCGCCGCCGCCGTCGCGTCCCTCCGCAGCCATCAGCGCGCGACGGCCAGTGGCCGGCTGGGAAGCGTCGGCAGACGCCGGCGGCGGCGGTGGCGAGGGAGGCTGAGCAAGAATGGACTTGCGGCCCCAGCCTCCGCCGGGGGGCGCCGTCGCGGGAGCAGGCGGGGCTGCGGCCGCCGACAGGAAGTTGCTCCGACCGAAGCCTATTCCGCCGCCGCCGCCAGCACCGCTTGCCCCGCCGCCAGGGGTTGTATCCGCGTCCGTGAACTTGTTTAGCAGCGCGTGTCGACCCCACCCGGCTCCCACCACGCTAACCACCTGCCCTCCCGCGCCGCCGCCGCTGCCGCTGCCCCCCTCACCGGACGCGGCAGAGGGTGGTGCAGGACTCGACACCTGTTGCGCCCGCAGCGCAGACCGCCCTCCCACAATGCCGCCGCCTCCTCCCCCTGCACCAGCCGCCGCGACTGCACTCCGCCCCTGTCCCGGTAGTGCTCCCGCAGCAGACGGCGGCGTCTGAGGCACCGCTGACCCTGGCTTTCCGTCCTGCTCGCCGCCGGGCTTCTTAGCCAATGCCTCCCTCGCCTGCCGCATGATCTCCTCATACTCCTCAGCGTCCAGCTGCGACAGCCCGCCGTCGCTGTCACCATCGTCCGAGCCGCCGCCGCCGCCGCGGCCGCCATCTGCGGCGCGACCCTTGGCGCCAGGCATGCCCCGCCTGCCGTCATCGCCTTCATCGCTTCCATCGTCAACCTCCTCTTCCACGGGCTCCTCGCCGTCGTAAGCGGCATCGCCCTCCTCGCCTATTGGGTCTTCTCCCTCCTCCTCCTCCTCCCCGCCGCGCTTACGCTCCTCACCCATCTCTTCAACAGCCACTACATCCTCCGGAGCATCTGGAGCGTCCTCAACAAAGTCGCCATCCGCGCTGTACGCCTCTTCTTCACCACCGCCATCATCACCATTACCACTACCGCCTCCGCCGCCAGGTCCTACAAAACCATTGCCGTACACCGCTGCTAGTCTCCCGCCTGGCGCTGGTGGGCTGTCGTACTGCCCTCCCTCTGGATCCTGCTGCGGTTGCTGCTGACGTCGTTCCTGCTGCTGCAGTGCCTCCTCTTCCTGCGGTCTCCCACGCCCCGAGGGAGGAGCGGGCGACGCGGGCGAGGTGGCGTCGCTGTCCGTCAACTCAATGCTGTGGATCTGCGCGAAGCCGCCACCGCCGCCGGCGCCGCTGGCCACAGCCGCCAGCTGCGGCGGCCGCCGCTTCTGTTGATGTCGCCCTGTCCCCGTCGGAGAAGCAATCCCTGTCCCGCCACCGCCTGCTCCGCCGCTGGAACCACCTCCGCCTCCAGCACCACTGCCGCCGTATATCCCAACCGCCGCACGCATGCGGCTGTTGAACGATGGCGGCGCGGGCGGCGGTGCTGCCGCCGTCGCGGCGGCGGTAGCGGCAGCGAGGGCGGCTGCCGCCGCCCCCGCCGCTGGCGGCTTGGAGGCCGTGGCATGGGTATTGGCGGCTGGCGGAGGACCGCCCCAGAATATTTTCCCCTGCGGCGGCTGCCGCATCTTCAGCCGCATGCGCTCCTGCTTAGATAAGCTGATGATCTGGCTCTTAATGGCCATGATGGCCTCATCGTAGCTCAGTCGCCGAGGAGCGCCGCTGCCGCCGGCGCGCTTGCCGCCGCCAGGAGACACCTGCGAGCCGGCGGCGGCGGCGGCGGCGGCGCCGGCGCCTGCACCGCTGCCGCCGGCGCCAGGGAAAACCTGGCTGCTGAGGAGGCTGCTGCGGGAGCGACCCAGCGGCGGCGGCCCGCCGCCGGGGTTGCCGCCGCCGGCACGAGTGGGTACCAGCGGACCCCCGCTGCTGCCGCCGCCGCCGGGCGATGCGGCGGCGGGGGATCCCGTCAGCTGAAACGGCACAGGGTTGAGAGGCGTGGAGGGAGTGGAGAGGCGGAAGAAGTCCGCGCCGGCCCCAGCGCCACCGCCGCTGCCGCCGCCGCTGGCTCGAGCACCACCCCCACCCGCAGCTGCGGCGCTGCCGGCGCTTCCAATGCAGCTCCTCAAGCTGCCCACCCGCGGCGCCAGAGCCGTCGGTGTGCTGCCCACCGCCGAATCAAAGGCGGTGGTGGGCGTACCCAGCGTCAACACCATCGCACCGCCACCGCTGCCGCCGCCGCTGGAACCGTCAGGTGGCGTGCTTGCCGAGGATTGGTGCAGTTTCTGCTGCAGCTCCGCTCTGAGTGCCCGCTCCAGCTCCAGTGCCCGGCGAGTTGCCTCCAACTCCTCCGCTAGACGGGAGGCGGCGCTGTCAGCCTGGGAGGGAGGGGTCGTTGGGGTGGTTGCAGGTGGTTGCATGCGGGCGGCGGCGGGTGAGAATTGGACATGTGGTTGGGGATACACGGATACCATGTAGGGCGAGCAGCCAGACGGCATGCATGTCCCGCTGACTCCGATACCGTTACTCCCAGCTCTACATCCTCCATTCCTTCCTCCCTTGCAAGTTGCATGTTCCCTTCCTTCCCCTCTCACCCCCTCCGGCCCCGGCGTCATGGGCGCCTTGCCGCTGGTGAACTGGCTGATCATGTTCCTCAGCCGCTGGATCTCGCGCTCCTTGAGCGCCAGGATCGAGCCCACATCGCGACTCGCGTTGACGACGGGGTTGTTGGCGATGGCGCGCGCCCGGTCCGCGAAGCGCAGCGTGGAACAGGACTCCTCGAATGCGTCCACGGAGGGGGAGAGGGTGGCTAGCACGGTGGTACGGCAGTTGCCGCCCAGGGAGTCTTGAAGGAGGTGTGTGAGGCGGGAGTCGCGGTACGGCACGTGGGATCTGCGGGAGGTGGTGGTTGGGGTGGTTGGCAGGGGAGCCGATCGGCTAAGGAGGAACGGAGGAGGAAAGGAAGGCACCAAGACAGCAGCAGGGAAAGCTGATAATGAATGAAACAGGGCGCAGACAAGGCCGGGTATCCACGCACCAGGAGCGCTCCCAAACCTCCGGGGCAAGGACCTTTCCTCGCCTTTCACCCACTTGCCCCTCCCTCCCTCCCCCTCCCCCTTACCTCCGCTCCGTCAACGCCGCCACCACACTCCCCAACGCCGACAAGCTTCCATTAATCGCCGTCATCTCACTGATCCGCTCCTCCCCCATCATTCCCTCCTGCCCGCCTCCTCCGCCCCCGCCTCCTCCCTCCCAGCCCCACGCCCCAGCCGCCGTGTTCCATCTCTCACTCCCAGCCAAGTCCACAAAGTTCAGCTTGCTGCGGATCACGGTGCCGTCCGCGCCACCATGCGGCCACTGCTCGATCACCAGCTGCAGGATGGCATGGCTGCGGGAGGAGGCCTGGTTCATCTCGGTGTGTCGTACGGCACGGTTTCGGTTGCCCTTTGCGATGAGCTGGTAAACGGATTTGTACGACTTGACCTTGACGCAGAGCAGGTTGGGGACGTAGGTGAGGCCGCGCGAGTCCTCACGGACCTCCAGCAGCGCCCGCTTCTGGTTGACGTCGGCGGGGTCCCTGGGTGTGAACATACCCGTGACACAGGGCAGTGGGTCGATGTAATAACAGGTAAAGGGAGAAAAGGGCCCAACGGTCGCCACCTCGTCCTCTCCTTTCGCGGCCCAAACGCCATAACCGCTATTCCCGGTATCCCATGCGCTTTCCGCTTCCCTTCCCCCTCCTTGCGCCCCCCCGCCCCACCTGCTGCTGTACGGCTTGTACGGCTGCAGCAGGTCGTGCAGGCGGTCGTTGTAGATTTCCATGTAGCTCACAATCACCTGGGGGGTGGGGCGGGGCGGGGCGGAGGTAGCACGGTACGGGGCTGGCGTGCCGGTTCCCGCCCTGAGGATCATGGAGGCGGACGCCCCGCCCAGGAGACACCTCTCTCTCTGCCGCCCCTTCGTTCCCTGCTATACCTGCACCCCGTCCCCATCTCATTCGCTACCTCCGCCCTCAATCCCCCTACCTGTATGGCAGCCCCCTCCGAGTCCTGCTTTGCCTTAGCCTCTCGGAACAGCTCCTTCACGGCGCGCGGGATGATGCCCGGCCCGCCGCCGCCCCCGCCGCCCACCCCCGGCGCGGCGCCGTCCATGGCGGGGTCGTCCCCCATCATGGTGAAGGTCTTACCCGTGCCCGTCTGGCCGCTGCAGGGAGGGACGTGGGGCGTGGTAAAGGTGCAGGCACGGGCGTGCATGGCGGACCCTCCTGCCTTCCTTGCTTTGTCCGTGCATGCTGGAAGGCAAGCATACCCATGCGGCAAGTAGGAATCGGGCCCTTAACCTCAGCTCCCTTCCTTCAAAAACCCCGAGTCTGACTCAAATGGGTGCCACGCAGGTAAGGGGCTGCACTTGGAGGCCTTTTGGAGTGCCGGCAGAGATACTCACTAGGCAAAGATGGTGCTATTGTAGCCGGCTAGCGCCAGCGGCACGCAGTCGCGGACTTTCTCGTACACCTCAGCCTGCGCTGACTCCTCCCCAAACACGTGGTGATAGCGGCCGCTAAACTCCTGCGCGTCGTTGTAGACTTTGACGTCGTACGGCGGTCGTACTTCCACGCCGCTGTCGAACATCAGCTCGCGGGGCAGTGGAGGTCGCACACGCACCAGCACCTGCACGCCGGAGCCTGCTGGCACCCCGACTGCGCTGTGGTGGCTGCTGCTGTTGCGCGCTGTGGGCGGCATGTTGATGCTGGGACGCCCGACGTGCTAAGGCAACCTGTAGCCCAGAGTAAAGCCCTAGCTGATCGATTGTCAGGTGTGGGGTCTATAGCCGCTAGGGCAGTCAGGGTTAGGAACTGCCGCGGAGCGATGAAACGACGCTCAATGGGCGCGCGCCGTGAGGCTGGGACGCACGTCCGCGTGTTGAATAATTCAACCAAGTTGAAGCTTATCCGTGCTCTGTGCCGTCGGGTTGACCACACGGACCAAGTTGGTGCTGGCTCGAATGCGTCTGATGCCAAAGCTTGCCTGTCAACCTTCTGATGTCCCTAATACCTACTGGGTCAAACGAAAACATCATTTCTTGCTTTCGGCAGCTGACCCAACACCGTCCTTAGTATATTACTCGTCATGTGCAAAAGGCTTCCATTGAGCAACAAACAATCAGGAGCAATGCAACTAAGAGTTAATGACAAGAACATATAGCGCAATTATAATTCACAAGCAAGTGAGACTCTAAAATTTCCTTCGAGGCCGAAGCTGTGCGCGTGACAACCGCGTACATGATATGTAAGTGATCAATCCAGGTATAAGTGGTTGTAATCTAACTTAACAGTGAATGCTTGAAAAACACGCTTGCTAGAAGCGCTCCGGTCTGTGTGTACGGATGGCCGGTTTCTTGAATAACCTTGCGATACCTTGCGCCAAGCCCACGCTGCTCCTCACCTTCCCCTTCTGCCCCAAAGCCCAAGCCCAATTGCTCCATTCCTTCCTTTGCCCAAGCAGCCCATGAAGGCTTTGCATTGGCACAGCCATGCACTCTGCAAAACACCTGCATTTCGCAGCTAGGGTCGAGGACTAGCCTGGCATTTCCCCCCCACTCCCGCACCACAACATTCCGGCAATAGTAACAAGAGGATGGGGATGACAGGTGCAAAGGTTCGCATGTAGCATGACCGCATGACGCCAGGAGGCACCAGGGAAGCACATATCCGAATCGGCACGGTGACAATTACGATGTTGCACAGTCTTACAGTGCACACTTGACCAAGCTGGCCATGCACTTCCACCCTACAACGTCCATCCATGCATGCGACGCCGCCTCTACTCATTGTATCAAACCCAAGCACGCCTGTGGGTGCTTGTACGGGCACGTACGGGGTCTCTGTGTTGCGTGCAACTGAACCTCATGCCAAAAGTGGACCACCGCTTCACCAACCGTATCCACCACAGAACCACCCAACCGAGGCGCGCATGCCAAGGCAGGTGCGGGCGCCCAGGGCTGCATCCCAAGGAAGGTCGGCTACCCACCCCAAAACCTGTCGTATCCGCATGCGGTCGGCTATCCACCCAAAAGCCTGTCGTATGTACGTCCACTTCTTAGGCCCTTTATATACTCTTATATAACCCAATGCTATATACCTTGGACTGCAACACACGTCCACGCGGCCCATTCATAGTATTGACTCCTGCGCATGCTTGGGCAGACGCAGAACTATTACGGTACGCCCAGTAAGCAGTGGGTTAGGAATTGGAAGAGCACTGTGACCGCCAATACCGGTAGACAATGCAAAGCTACAAATCGGCGCACAGTGAAAAACATGCCGTACAACTGCCGTGTAGCTAGCGGTGCCTGGCGTCCAAAATAAGATACATAGGCAAGGAGGAATTGAGCAGCAATGCTTGTGTCAAACCCTCGGCTAACTTGGCAATGTACGGAGCGTATATCTAGTCGTGCATGCAAGCAGTCATCTTCATCCCCATTGCAGCCCGTGCACACCTGTAATCCATAACGCTGCCGGTTGCTGCAGCAATGGTAGACAGGTAATCCGTCAAACCAAGTGTCCAGATACATTGCCCTGGCATCCAACACGTCGGCTCCAGCAGCCCAGTTTTGCTCCAGATAGGACTAAAAGCGTCCGCCCATTCATGCTATCTATGGTACCCACAGCAGTATCACATTCAAATGGCACGCTTGCACTGGCTTACGCCCCATTTACGCGTGCGCCTTCATACATGCAAGCAGCAGGCCCCTCTGCTCATGCAGGGGTTGGAGGTGGTTTTCGCTTTGACGGTAGTTTAATTTCGTCCTTCCTGTCTCCAGCCCCTAAACACAAGAAGGAAAAGCCCATTGAGTTCCTGGACGTTGCTTCAGCCACTAGTAAAGCAGCTTCAGGTGCCGTACAATAATGATCTACACTAGCAGGTAGACACCCCCAAGCAATGCCCCCAGCAGGCATGCAGGTGCAAGATCCTTTACTAACACAAGCATGTACACCTTTGCTTGCCGAAAGAAACCATAAATATGCACTACGCAACAACAGTTGCTTCTTATTGAGTGGACATGAATAAGAACAATTAAGGAACACAACAGTTTCCCCGCTATTCCTCAAGACACAGGACATATCACTTCAGCGTTTTAGCAGCCCCTTTGTCACTTGGCGTTCCGTACTCAAACCGTAAGGCCACTTTGTTAACCACGCACTACTGTGCATCCTCAGGCTTGTTCAGCATCTTTGTCCATCCCTCGAGTGCATTCTGATCTTGCCACGTCAACGAATGCCGTACCAACGGCTGCGGCGGGGTTGACGACGACGGCTCTGGTGACAACCTAACCCTGCTGTTGTTACTACTCTCGGCCTTATTCGCAGTGTCCGCTCCCCGATTCGCTCCTTGAGTAGCATTGACTTTATTGGCACCAACTTTACTCGCACTGCTGTTGTTGCTGGTGCTGGCGCTGCTGCTGCTGCTCGGGGCTGCGGCAGCAGCAACCTCACTTGGTCGCTTTGGGCTTGTGGCAGCGGCGTTCTCCGGAGCCACAGGGGTCGCGGTGACGGCTGTAGAAGTCGAGACGAAACTGGATTCCGGAGAGTAAAACGGCGGAGGGAACTTGCTTAGCAGCCGCTGCTGCAGCGATTGCTGCGTCAGCAGCTGCCTGTTGCTGCTGCTAGGCCCCTGCTGCTGTTGCCCGGCGGCATCCTGCGTTTGGATTTCTGTGTTCTGGCGTTGCAAGCTCACCGATGGTCGTAGCTGTTGCTGTTCCGGTTGCCGCGGAGGCTGCTCTTCCGCAACCACCTGCCGGCGAAAACTCTCTTGCGGTTGCGGCGGTTTGTCGTACGACAACTGTCGTGTAGTGGATCGAGACAGCAGCTGCTTCTGCGAATGCTGCGGCTGCAGCCTACTGCCCTGCTGCCCCAACTCTGCCCCTGGCCCTTCTTCCAGCCAAGCGCGACTGGCCTGACTGCGGAAGCGTTGACTCCTCTGCCGTGACAGCTGCTCGAGCAACTCCCGTGGCGTCGGCGTCGGCGACGGCGGCTGGTCCTGCAGCTGTAGCACCACTTGCTTCGTGGACGGCGCACGCAGGGAGGGCGGCATGATGTCCTGAATGCGGCTGTGCGCTTTCCAAAGCCTGGGCGGGGCTAAGGAGCGTTGGGGCGAAACAGGCGGTGCAGCCTCAAGGGCAGCCGGTGATCCGGGGGTCATGCTGGGGCTTGCGCCCGTAAGGCCCCGACGCAGCGGCGGCATGCCGAGGATGGTCCCAGGGCCTGATGGCTCGATGGCCGGCGGCCCTAGATGCTGTTCTTCATCGGTGCCGCCGCCGTCAGCACCGCCGGCGCTTCTCCTTCCAGCCAGGAAGCCGGGAAGCAGCAGGGCGCTGAGCCGCCGAGGCTCACGTTTGGCGGCTGCTGGCGCCGCCGCACCACCAGCAGCACCAGCAGCACCCTTAGAAGCAGCCACATTCGCTTCCAAGGCCGCTATCGCGTCTTTGAGGCTGGTCATTGAGCCCCTGGTGACTGACGCTCGCGTCGGTATGGCCAGCATGCTTCCTCGCGTGCCCTCCACCTTCCCGTCTGCGCCCTCGCCTGCCGCCGCTGCTTGTCCTTCTTCTACCAGGCCAAGCCCCTTCAAGGTCACCGTCCATGTGGATGCGGGTGCGGACCTTGCCCCCACGCCGCCCAGCGTGCGTTTGGGCAGGGGCGGCAGGCCGGCGTCCTGCATGAAGGGCAGCCCCAGAACTTTGTGGGAGATGCGGGTCCAGGGGCTCAGCCGCGGCTGGGCGCCTTCGCCTCCGCCTCCCTCCAACATGCCCAGCTCGGTATAGGTGCGGGCGTAGGCGCGAGCGAGGCACCTGTGCGGGAAAGAGAGGCGGCGCGCAGCAGAGGGCGGGGCCGAGGGTGGGGATGCATGGTGAGGCAAGATGAAATGAGGCAGGGAAGCGGAGGGCTGGGATGCGGGTGCCGGCGTTGCCGGAACGTATATGGTTAGTGCCGGATCCCAGCCGGCCGGAGCATGTCGTATGTAGCTTTCATTCCACCAAGCAGTCAGACGGTAAAACCCAGACGCGTGCACGCACGGCCCCCTTGCTCACCACTTGAGGTTCTCCACCGTGCCCGTGACGAACGCCACCACAATGCCCGCGATCAGGAACACGAAGGCGCCCACCATCTGCTGCACACCCAGCCGGCTGTTATCAAGTGTCGAGCTGGCGGTGCTGCACTGGCTCATGCCGTCGAACCAGGCACGACGCAGCGTGGTAAGTGTTCCGTCCTCAGCAAAGCGCTGAAGGTAGGGGTGAGAAGGGTGAGGGCAGACGAGGAGAGGGGCGTGAAGGCGGGTAAAGAGGAAACAACTAACTAGCTGTGTGCAAGTGCGTCACCCTGGTTTGCAACATGTGAGCCGGCGTGCGTAGCGGTTCAGTGCAGGGGTTAGAGAGACACCTAACGAATTGAGTAACCACTGCGCACCTGAATGGCCGCGTTAAATAGAGGAAGGAGCGTCGAGTTCTTCTGCAAGCCAAGCACCAGGTTTCCTGCGGGATGCATCGCGTCATAACAACAAGCAGCATGGAAGCAGCATGGGGGGAATTATTGGCAACATGTGACGGCATCCCACAACCTGCAGAAGAGAAGGCATACACTTTAAAGCACGCAGGCTACAATCCCTTAGGCCGCATTCCTCCTGCCCACAGCGGACAGGCAATGGCACAGTACTAAGTCGAATGAAAGACCTGTCACCCCAGTTGTCACCCCAGTTACCACCCCAGTTGCCACCCCAGTTACCACCCCAGTTGCCACCCCAGTTACCACCCCAGTTGCCACCCCAGTTACCACCCCAGTTGCCACCCCAGTTGCCACCCCAGTTGCCACCCCAGCATAAGGTCATCCTTACATCCTGTCTCCCCACGGCTCCTCTGTCTTCCGCACGCCGTTCCCCGCTCCCTGCTCACCTGGTCCGAACGGGTCCCCCACCACTGCCAGGTCGCATGGCTGCTGCTGCGCCAGGTACGCCAACGCGGGCTGGTCGCTCACGAAGCCGGCGATCGCACCCGAGCGAAGCCAGGACACACAGGTAGCGGAGTCGCAGTAGCGGATGTTGGGCTGCAGCTGCGTGGCAATGGTATCATGGCTGCTGGCGAAGTAGGCTGCGGTGGAACCATTAGGGTTGACGCCGAGCTTAAGGTTTCCGTGAATGAGGTCCTGTGCGGCGGGGAGGGGAAAGGGAAGTCGGGCTCATGTGCAGAGCTGCAGGCATGCTGGCGGCACTTTGGGTGTGGAGGCAAACGTCTGTGGGCAGTACGGGCGTCGTGAGCATGCCTTCTTGCATGCATGCGTGCAAAAGTGTGGCGCAGGGTGTATAGGATGGAAACCTGCGCCCCTGCCGCACAAATGGCTACAGCTTTGTGCTTAGCCAGCAACGCTTGGGCTGCAACAACAGCTCTATCTGCTTATCACGACGCAGTGTCAGGATGTCGGCTGTCGAGGCCCCATCAGGTGTTTCTCAGGTAACTTACTGTCAGTCCTGCGATGCCCTGCTCCGCTCTCCGTACGGCCAGGAACGAGGTGAGGTTGGCGGTGTAGGCGGACAGCACGATGAGGCAGAAGAAGCAGTACATGACGTACAACACCTGCGAACATGGGGCGTATACCTGTAGCTAAGGGGAGGACGCTGGCATTCTCTTGGCCATCGGTGATACCGGACGCGCACTTGCCTGTACTCCCCAGCTGGATCGTTCTGGCCGCTCTGGCGCCCCGGCAGCAGCCATGAAGCTTATAAGTACGTGGCTGCGTTCATCTGCCAGTCGCTCATGCATGGGGGTGTATGTAGGCGGTTAAGACTAAATCAGTGAGGCGGAAAAGGAAGTTGACAGTTTGGAGGTTTGCGCACTGATCATCTGCATGTTTGAAGTACCGGTACGCGGCTACAGTAAAGCGGTGAAGGTTAGAGAAAGGACAGTAAATTGTTACCTCGTCTCGCTCTTGCTGCTGCTTTGTCCGATATCACGCCCGTCTCCCTCAGCGCCTCCGTCTGTTTTGCACGGATCCATCTGCCGTACGCATCTAGTGCCCAAAAGACGAGAGCCACGCCAACAACCGTACATAGAAGCGTCATCCACAGGGAGAGCTTGAAAGGAGCGAGCACCGATAGAGCGCCGGGTCCTTTCTCCTCGTCCCTGTGTTCATTATATATGGTTCGTTCAGGGCGTAGCGAAGGTAAAGGAACTTAGAGATACATAGCGAGGTAGCATTCCTTTAACTCTGCTGATTGGACCCTGCATGAACGGCCTGGGCACTTTCCAGGTTCCCAAGAGCCCACATGCATCGTTGCATTCGCCCGTGACCCAGCAAGCTAATATGATTTCCTTGCCCCAGCCCCCGGCTCACCTGACAAGCAATGATAAGCCTTGGTCGAGGTAGGAATACGTGCAGTCGATGGCGGTCAGGCGAGACGCCGTTCTAGTGAGAGGGAAGAGTGCGACATCGGCACGGTCTTTTACCAATTCTCCTATGACACCTGCAGTGAAAGGGTGAAAATATGAGCCGCATTCAGTTTAGTGCAATATAGAAGCAGAGGCTGCAGGATTGTAAAACCAAATGCGAACCGACTCGTATCTATCCGCCGCTGCCTGCAACCTACCGCTCCAACCAGCGCTAGAGAGCGTCCCTCCAGCATTCGTTGGAGATTGGTAGGCATCATATTGATATGTAACATTGCCACTGGCCAGTATCTTTTCTAGGAGGTCTATCAACAAGCCATAATAGGTTCGGCCAGACAAGTTATCCGCGAAGACGAACGGCGGTCTATGCGCCACAACGACACGAAGGCGAGTTGACATTGCTGTTGGCGGATATGTTGCTGTAATCTCTTGTCGTCTCCTGAGAGCAGACGCCTCGTGACGTTGTTCGTTGATAAGTACCGGTAGCCCATCCAGTGGCTACGTTTCTGCGATCATAGGGTAAGTTGCAATGGCTTAACTTGTACATGTTTGCTGTATACCGGTACTGAACGAGTACGAGAAAGTCAGTATTGCGCTCTTGCGCTGCTTGACTGGGAACACTGGGAGATATGACTGGGAGGTTTCAAGCCTACCGCCTAAAAACTATGTATCCCAACCAGCTTGACGGGAATTGTGTATTCGTTATGCAGCTCTGCGCTGCGAGGTACATGTATCGCGAATGCAGGTTTCACGACAAACATACAAATCCCATCTTTTTCAAGCATTTGTTTACCGGTATGCTGCCGATAGGTAAATGTTGTAATTCGGGCGCAAGGCCGTGCGTTGTTGTGCAGTATCCCCACAGCCGCAAGTTGCAGTGTTGCAGTTAAAACGACTGTTGCCAGAAACTGTTTGCCACCATCCCCCTATTGCGGATACACAGCAGGATCTATAAAAGGTGTGCCGCTGCCCTTGACTGCTTTTGATGCTGGCAGGTTTGCATTAGGGCTGGTCGTCCTGCGATCAACAGTCAACACTATTGCATACGAGGCCTTCATTATTTTAACTCACTTTACGCTTGAAGAAGGATAGGTAGTTGCAGCCCGACAGACGCGCTATAAGTGGTAACCGTTCGCATGAACTTTTATTGATCCGGCTTTCTTGAACTCGAGCTTGGAATTATAAATCAGTCACACCAAGCTCATCCATAATAGCCGCTTTGGACTTCTCGTCAGCATCGGAAAGTTTAACCTGTCCTTTGGCAGAGACCAGGAACCCAAACCAAGCCTTGACAATCTTAAGAATGGCTTTCAAAAGAGTTCATGTTATAGGCATTGCCTCGTAAAACGGTATCACAGGGCAAGAACTCTTCTATGTCGTACACGGCAACTTACCAAGGCCAAGGGGGATTGGCACAGCAATACCGTCATGACTCCTTTCCCTGAGGTTCTACTCCTTCATTGCATATTAGGTTCTAATTTGAGGCTCCCGTATGCCGTTGCCCCAGGTTACATTTAGAAGTACAGAGGAAGCAAGAATATGGCTACCACTGCGTACAGAGTTTATCCTAATGAACCAGTATTTCTCGGGTGGCTTTGACTATTTTGGCCTCTACTAACAGCTAGAGACGCCGTTATCCTTACCTTGGTCCTATGAACCGTCTTATACCTCCTTACTGGGCTTCCATTAACGGTAACTGCGATGACTTCAGACGCGCTTAGAGTTGTTGCCGCACACAGGCCGCCCTTCGTCTTTGCTATTAATAGCACCGATGGCCGAATTAACTTTTCTGGAATGCTGGTCGACTTACTTCAAAAGATTTTGTTGGACGGCAACAGTACACTTCAATACAACTTTTATTTATCGCCAACCAACGCCGGCGGGTCTTCCACAGGAGGTGCGTGGAATGGTGAGTTGCCGAACAACACCATTCCTTGGTAGTAATCGACATTGACGGCTGTTAGGTTCAGTGGGATGCTCTTACCAACATCTGCAGGCGTGGTCGGTGAGCTTGCTGCCAACCGTGCCGATGTGGCGCTGTTTCCGCTAACGAGAACAGCAGCTCGCCTTGAGGTCATTGATTGCACCTTCTCATACTTGGACCAAGGACTCTCACTGCTCGTAAAGTGAGAACGGGGTGCGGTTACTGTACCCCTGTAAGGGTTCATGGGGGTGCTTGCAGCTAGAGGCTCCAATGCAGCCTGCGGACGGGAATCAGTGCATCTCTCCCTTATGGGCTGTGGCTCCATCCCTCTTTAACTCCTTACGTACCTACCACACAGGAATGCCGTGGATGGCCCCGGGCCGCTGTCAGTGCTGGCTCCCTTTCGAATGACGCTGTGGGTCACACTGCTGTGCACCGTCATTGGTGTAGCGCTCATCTTTTGGGGCCTAGACGTGTACGGCAGATGGATCCGGACGAAGCAGATGGAGGCGCTCAGAGAGTCGGGGCTCATATCGGACACAGCGGTGGCCAAATTCAATGGAGGTATACCGTTCTGGTTGCGGTTGAGGGTAGGGAAGATGAAGGGACGCGGCGGACGACGGGCTGGCTGGCCGGCTCCAAACCAAAAGCAAGGTGCTACAACTGTACTCTGCCATCCCCTGCTATGCAGAGGCACGCAGCCACGTGCTGACCAGCTTCATGGCGGTCGCGGGGGCGCCGGAGCGGCCGGAACGCTCCAGTTGGGGCGTGCAGGCAAGTGGAAACATCGACTAACTGGGGTGGACGCGGTCGTGATGGGGCTTGGTGGCTTTCTTCCGGAGCGTGGGCCCAGCGCGGCTTTGCAGCTTCCGCCTGCCTTGCGTTGCGACCTTGACTCAGGGCGTCCGTCCACCAGTGTCACTCTGTCATAGACAACTTTCATCCCTGTTTCCCAAGGCATGGCAGCACATGCCAGCCGGGCCGACTTGCTCCTCAGTCGTCAGTGTTGACGACTTTCGGCCTACCTTGAGCTTCTAGCCCGCTAGAACGCCATAATCGAGCTGCATAGCCAGCATTCCAATACAACTAATGCGGTTACCGCATACCCACCGTTGCATGCCCGTACATGCCACCCTGTCTACATGTATGCCGCCCCACCTCCCAGGTGCTGTACGTGGTGTACTGCTTCTTCTGCCTCATCGTGCTGTCCGCCTACACCGCCAACCTCACATCCTTCCTAGCCGTGCAAAGAGCAAGCTCAGGCGTGTCAGGGCTGCAGGTGGGTGCGGCTGCAGCAGCCAGCCAGCCAGTTTTGCGGAATCGGTTTCAGCAGGCGTGTGCCAGTATGCAGGGCAGGGAATTAGGCAATGCATGAGGAATAAAAACTCCTTCCTATACATATGGGCTTCTGAGCCCGTGTACTGTGAGCCAAGGTGACGCGTGACCCACCTAAGTGTGTGCCTTCCTCACGCGCATCCTTCCCTGCCGGCACCCATCGCCCTCCTCCAGGACCTTGTTCGCGGTAATCTGCAGCTCGGCGTCAACCCCAGCGGCTCCACGGCCGCCTACTTTTCCAACAGTCGTGACACGCTGGCAATGCAGCTGCAGCCCAACATCCGCTACTGCGACTCCGCTACCTGTGTGTCCTGGCTTCGCTCGGGTGCGATCGCCGGCTTCGTGAGCGACCAGCCCGCGTTGGCGTACCTGGCGCAGCAGCAGCCATGCGACCTGGCAGTGGTGGGGGACCCGTTCGGACCAGGTGAGCAGGGAGCGGGGTGGGGGATGGGGCCGCTGGGCGCAGGCCTGGCCTGGCCAGCCTGTGCTCGGCGTGGGGGGCCGTATTGTTCAGATTGGTGGCTGTGGTTCACGCCCGCGACACGCCATAAGGCCTGCTTGTGTTAATGGATACAAGATTAAAACAACCCGGTCGGAGAACGTGAGTGAGTTCTTGGGGCAGAGGCAGTCGGGTTCGGGAGCGGCGGACCGCCACAAGGTTTGTTGCAGTGTAGTGGCCACACCGATGCCATGGCGGGAGGGACGATGAGGCAGAAGGGCCGGTGCTCATTATTTACCCAGTCACGTTTTGTACCCCCGTTCGTTGGATGCGTCCTATACAGGCAACCTGGTACTTGGCCTACAAAAAGGCTCCCCGCTTCTTGACATGTTCAACAAAGCATTACAGGTAGGAGACAGCGTAAAATGGAAGGTGCTTTACAGTCGTACTAGGACGGCCCAGAATCCAGGGATCTGCTTTTCTGGTGCCACCATTGTCACAAACCTACAGCGTCAAAACTGTCTTCTGCTCCAGCTTTCAACTTGTTCTGTCAGTCACACGTGCGGCACCTAGGCTGCACCTACTCGCGGCACCTGTGCACCCTCCTCACACCCACCCTGACCTCTCTTTCTTACCTCACCGTCACCCACTCAGCGCTTTTCTGAGGACGGCACGCTTACAGCGCTGCGTCGCGCCTGGTTCGACGGCCTGAGCCAGTGCGACTCGACTGGCTTGCAGCTGGACAACAGCCAACTGGACGTGGGGCACATGCTGGGGGCGTTCGTGTTTCTGCTGATGGGCGTGGTGGCGGCGTTCGTTACCGGCACTGTGGAAAACCTCAAGTGGTGAGTAAACAAGGGTGTGCAGATGCATACCGTATGCATGGCCGATATGAATGAAGCAAATTTGTTCCAATGCTTATCTGTTTAACTAACCTGGTTTCAGCTTAGTGCATGTGCACTCATGTTTGTAACACCCACCGTGCTGCTGCCCTGATCTCAGGTGTCTGGCTCGGGCCTACAAGCACCAGGTGCGGTTCAAGAGTCCGAAAGCAGCAAATTTGATCCTTGATCCTTATTAGTTGGGCTAGTAACCAGCAAACAGGTGGAAGCTCAGAGGTAAATAGCGGCAAATCCTTCTCTGCACTGCAGAGACCAGAAGTAGCATAGCAGGGATAGCACAGTAGGCACAATGCTGACGCTTTCCTGCACAGGAGGTATTTAGCGCCTTGGACCGCGAAGGGCCTGTCGGTGCTTTATGCTGCACACAATGCCTGCTACCTCCACTCCAACGGGTATCAGTTCTCAACCTCCGCAGGACCGCCAGGAATCTGGAGCTGCGGACACTGGGGGGCCTTTAAAGCACCGCTCAAGCATGTGGGGCCGCCTGATGGCTGCCGTACAAGCTGACGTACAAAGAGCTGTGGCGGAGGAGTTCGTTGAAGATGCCACGGCCGCTGGCGGAGAAATCGCGCACCGGTCAACGTGGCCCACGGGGCTGCGCTACGATGGCGTGGGCCCCAATGTCAGCGTATACACTGCCAGTGGTGCAGGCAGGGGTTCTGGTGTCCATGGTGCCAGCGGCTGTGCCGTAACTAATAACAGTAGCTATGGTTCCATCGCCGGCGGGGGCAATATCAGCCAGGGCGGCACTGCATTCGCTGGAGTTGCCAAGGCCTTGTTGACCGCAGCTGCTGCCTCTGCTGGAGATGCGGCTTCTGGAGCCGTACCCTCTGTGTCTACAACAGATGGGCCAGAGCTGGCAGGAGATGGCGGCAGCAATGGCCAGTGGAAGCGCGCTGGTTGCCCGACAGGGCCGATGTGTACGGCACCCATCAAGCAGCACATGGTAAGTCAGCAGCCGGGAGGGCTGCTGCAGGAGGACTGGAGGCTGCAGGATGTCGTGCACCACAGCTCCCCAGTGGAACAGCTGTCGCCATCGTCATCGCCGTCACTACCCCGTAGCTTCCGACCAGCCTCCTCGAGCTTCAAGCGCAACAGCAACAGTGTTGTGCCCCGTCTGCTACTGCCGCCGGCAGAACCAGCATCGCTGGCCCTGCAGCCAATTTCACCTCCTGTGCAACGTCGAATGGAGGTATTGCTTTCAGTTGGACAGGATGAGGGCGGGACTGAGGAGACCATTGTCTCGTCGGCACAGCCGCTGACAAAACTCAAACAACAAGCCCCGGGTGATTCATCGCCCAGCTTGGACAAGCAGTTTCGCAGGAAATGGCCTGTAGAGGACTCAACGGCTGGAGCTGCTGCCCCGGGCTCGCTCTCAACAGTGGCAAGATGAGTCGGCAAAATGAACGAATTGATAACTCAATCTGCCTTGCATATTTGCCAGGCTGGTGCTGGCCACTTTTGTGCATATCATGGAGAGTTTGAAATGCGTGAGGAAAAGTGAGTCCGTACACTAATAGTGGGAGCATGTGAGCCCGATGTGTCGGTGACGTATGCCGTCGTCTGCATGTGGCAGTTGGTTCCCGTACTTGTTGGGGGCGGGTTTCAACATGTATCTACATGTCGTTTGCATTAATGTTTATGGGACATTCTATGTTATTGTGTTGACAAATGACTGTGACTATTCGCCTGTGTTTGTCCTAGCCTTAATGCGGTGCGTGCCATATGCCTTTTTCGTCTGAGAACAAAATAAAGATTGCAGCATTACGCTGAAGAGCCCATGCATGTGGCATTATTCTTGGTTTGCTAAGCAGTCAGTGGTATGGTCGCTTGGGCTGCTTTTGTAGGAATTAGGGACAACTATGTGCTCTGAACTGTGCTCCGGGCTAGAGAGGCGCGTTAGAGATATACCACGAATGTACCAGCCTGAAAAGGTTGGTAGGGTCGTGTCGACACCACTTACACGGCGTGGGCATTGCCGCGCTCTTCTTTCGAAGCTGCCTTGTTTCGGTGTACACAGGCCGAGTACAAAGATATGCTGTACAGCCTGGTTCATTTGTGCCGGGCCGGAAGCTTAGCCAGGTCCTCATCGATGTCTCCGAAGAGCGGGTAACCCGGGTGTAAACGCTAGCGGCTGGGCACCGAGACTTTCCTTAAGGCCACCCAAATTTTGAAATTGTAGGCAACGGTTCAGCCGTTCACAAAGCATTGTGTCGGACGATTACTCAGCCGTGCCTCCAGAAGAGGTGAGCGCGCTTCGGTCTCGCCTCCTGCTGACTGACGCCCATCACCCACGCCTACTCCTGCGATGGCATGCAATCGGACACTCCATACCCCCCTGGTTCTGTCCCTACCTACATGCATCCAGCTCCAAGCACCTCCATACCGTGTCTCTGTGTGCCAACTCACATCATACGGCCTTGATGTTGTGCCAGAGATCCGCGTCCCCCCACACGGAAGCCGTCTCCCTACCTCCCATTCTCTATGCGCCAATACTTGCCCCTCTATATACCAAACACCCCGACCCATTTCAAACCCCCAGCCCGAATGGCTTACCAAGATGGCTGCACGAACGAAAGGCCGCGACACCGCTGCCAGCATTGGCACAGCCTCATCACCCCGTGATCCCCGCCGCAAGCCCCGCCGAAGCTCCATGACTCCTATAAGCACTGCCGGCAGGAGCAGCGCCCTCGCCGGCTCGGCAACAGCAGTGGCGGGGCCTAACCTGGGTAGGGCCTCAGCCGTGATCTTTCCGTCCCCGCTCCGCAGCAGCGTCAGCGCCTTCAACCTGGCAGCTGCGGCTGCTGCAGCAGACGAAGCCGGCAGCAACAACAGCAGTGCACTGTCACCGCGCGCATTAGACGCCATGGCAGCGGCTCGGGGATCAGCGCAGGATGCCCTGTACGACAGGTTTGTGTTAGCTGGTATGACACCGGTGTCGTGCAGGGGGCAAGAAGAGGAATTTGGGGGCTGCTTGGCCACCACCATCACCAACGTGATCAAGCGGCCACGTGCCCTAACCGGCCTTCGTTACGGCAACATCATGCAGTAGTGCATTAGCACTTGGAAGGCATCTTCGTTTTCGTTCTTTCCGCATCCTTCCCTCGGCGTGCCTCTTGCCCGTTGGCTTCCTTGTCCCATATCTCTCTCCGTTGTTCTTGTCCTCTGTCCTTATCCCCCCCGTCGGCGGGCTCAACCAGGTTCGGCACGTTTGAGGGTCTGTCAGCTGCGGTGGACGACTTCTACCACCGCCTCTGCAGCGACCCACGAGTGGGGCCGGCCATACAGGAGGTCAGGCATCCGGGGGACCCGTGGGACACTTGCCTGCTGACAGTGAGCGAGCCGCTCTAGCTACGGGGCATGCCAGCTCGTGCAGTAATGCTGTATGTGAATTTCGATTATCAGCGAATCGGCAGATACCACACTAGCTGCAGTCCGCGGCCCAGCTGGCTCCACCCCACACCAGTCGGGATATGGGATTGGGACTCGTTGTTTCACATATTTAATTTTTTCCCACACCAGCACCTGCCCTGCTTCTGTTTAAGTGCGCCATCTAGCACCGCAACGCCCAGTGATATACTGTCACTGTCACTGCACCCAACACACGCATTCCATGCTGCTGTCTTCCTGCTTCACAGGTTCCGGAGCCGGCTGTGCGCCAGGTAATGATGCAAATTATGGCCATGTCGTTGCAGCAGCGACAAGAGGAGGCGGTGGGGAGCGGGGGAGGAGGCGGGGAGCTGCAGGTGGTGAAAAGCGGGGACGCAGAGGAGGAGCAGGGAGGAGAGGAAGCAGCTGCAGGCGGGGCGGGAGGAGGAGGTGTGAAAGCGCACTACCCGGGAAAGGTAGGAGCGGCGGGCAATGGGATAGGGTAAAGGGAAATGCGTGGAGGAAGGAAGGAGGAGGTGTCGAGTTTTGCGTTGTAGGATAGCAATGGGACGTGGATGCATAATGACTTCTTTCTCAGAGCCGGCGTGTACGGCATATTATTAATCCTCCTTGCCAACCGAAATTCAGGATACATTGTTGGACGGTGAGCTAGGCGGCAGCGTCATTTCTTGTCCCGAATTCGCAGCATCCCAACATGGCCATGACGCGATTGTTGTTCAAATCCTCCTCCACCACCCCATGTCGCTGCCGCTACACTGCTGCGCCCACGACCCCAGGACCGGCACGTGTGGATGCAGAGGTGCCGTGCGCTGCTGCGGGACGCCGGAGCTGCCTCCCCTGTCCTCCACGACCCCTGCACCTGCCACCGGAGCATCGCCTGCCCCTGCACCGGGGGCGAGCGCGAGGAAGTAGAGGAAGGCAACCCCGTTCCGCTGCTGAAAGACCCGGATATGGACCCAAACCTGGATCGCAACGCTTCTGACCTGATCACGGCCAATAGCAAGCAAGGAGGAGCAGGAGCTGCAGGAGCCGAGAAAGGAAAGGGAGCAGGGGCTGAAGACGCCCTTATCAGTGGTAAGGAAGAGGTCCCGGGGGAGGAGAAGCCCCTCAGAATCGGTGAGTTTTCATACAACTTGTACGACGATGCGGTGTACCATGCCGTTATGGACGCCATGGCTGCAACGCTGGAGGGGCTGGGGGCCGCGGAGCGAGGAGGCGCGGATGGCGGAGATGCGGAAATGGAGGAGGGGGGAGCACACGCCGGAGGCAGCAGCGATGGCGAGGAGGAGGAAGGAGAGGGAGTGGAGGGGGTCTGGCAGCAGCTGCGACGTGGCTACTGCAGCTGCGTGGGGTATGATGCAGGCAGGTTGGTAAGTGGTGCGGACGGTGGCGTCGCTGGCAGCGGCAGTGGTGTTGTGTCAGAGCCACTGCTTTGGAAGCTGTGAAACGGCTTGACGTCGCAAGCCGCGCGCTTCACAGCTTCCTGAAGTGTTGAGAGGGAGGACGAGAGGTTGGATAAGCCAAGCTGCCTGCATTCGGAGGAGAGGAGAGGGTGGGTGTAAGTCGAATTGAGGCCTTTGTGAGGTGTGCGTAGTTGGGCCTGTCATCTAAGGCTGTTAAGTTTGCTCCTGTGGTTTTGTCCTGTGGGGTTAAACAGAAAGATATTGCAGGGTAGGCAGTATTTTAAAAACATGTAAACTGAGCTATGATCGTATGACTTGTGTGCATTGGAGTATCGGTGTGTTTTTGTTGCTGTTGGTGATTTGTCACTTGGTGCTTTGGAGTTGTTTTTCAGCTGTAGTAGATGTGGCGCTGCTCCACTGGCATGGCGAGGAGTGTGAGAGGCAGGCAGGCGGTTTAGTGCATGGGTGTGGGAGCAATAGCAAGGTGCAAGTCGTGCTGTCATCGCGATCGTGCTCACTGTAGTGGCCTGGGGACGAGGCGCGCAGCTCGGCGCCCAGCTTGCGAATCCTTGGAACCCTTCCGGCAAGGATGGACATGCATTCTCTAGGAGCTGTTGACTGCTTAGCCTTTTGTTGGAATGCGCTTCCCAATGCGCTTTGCTGTCTGTGCTCACATCATATAATTGTCTGGGTTTCTATGGTCGAGTGAAGATGCTGCGGTGTTGATGGGGCTGGACTGCTGCGGGAACAGGGCCTTCCGCCGTGCAGAACAGGGCAGCCGGCAGCAGCAGGGCTGTGGGGAGCTGTGATCATGTGCCTAACCTTTGAAAGCCCCTATGCTGCCGTACCCTTACCCTGATCGTTGCCTCTCCCACTCTTGATCAGGGAGACAGCTACTGCTTCCCTTTTTGGTGATGGATGCTTCCTCGCAGCCACTCGCCATGCAGGCATAGAACCAATAATCACAATGTACTTTCGGCAGCGCGTGTGTTTTAGGTGCTTGTTCACTTGCTGGTGGTGGCGGTGCACTGGCGCCCTCCGGGACAGTGTGTTCCCTGAAATTGACGCGCTACTCTCTGTCCTAGGTAGTGTATTGGTTGCTTATGCCATCACGTTCTCGTGAGGATTTAGTTGGTTGAACGTTGATATCGTTTCCATGTTAAGGTTATTATTTTGGGAATAATACACCTTGTAGGGCTCTCCTTGTCCTAAAGCCCTCATCACCTTCTGCGGGCTGCTAAGTCATGGTGCAAAATGTTGTGTGGGATTGTTTTCGTTGGGTTCGTTTGGCGCTGGGAGTTGTGCAGTGTATTCCCCGGGAGATGCACGACGTGTATAGTGGGGGGTGGGCGACCATTCCAGCTTTCCCTGCTACGGTAGGTGATGGTATTAGCTGTCTGTAGTAGCTCTGTATGTTGGTTTACTTCGGGGTCCTTGGCTTCTGCGCTTTTCACAGGTCATTTTCATAGTTGTCTGGCCGGTTGCTGATGCCCCACACCTACCAATGATGCCGGAATTACCACAGCCCTATGGTTCTTATCACCTTAGGTTACAGTTCCCCGAATTTCCGTAGCTAACAATAAGCAATTTGTCCCCCTGTACGTACGTACGCTAGGTGTCATTTCAACTTTGGTGTTTGGTTTGTATCCGTTCACGTTCCATTACGTGGTTGTTTGTTTGGCAGCGGTTAACGTTATGTGCTTTGCTTTGCAATGGACAACGCCAGCGCAGGTGCCATCAGCAGGCACTTGGCTGGGTGTGGGTCACGGCTGCAGCGCCCGGGTAGCCATCCTATCTGCTGCAGTGATTGCTCCCCTCAGCCGTACAGGTGCCTTTCCCGCATAGCTAGCTTCGGTATGGCTTGGAGCTTTGCATGCATGGTGGACCGGGATTTGGTGCTGGGTCCCGCCTACTGTACCTATGCGCGCTACTTTCTGGTGCAGCTCTTTGTGACTATGTGCGTGCGTGCGTGAGGAGCAGTGGTGCTGCGGGGGTGCCGGAGGGGCTGCGGGGAGCATGGCGGCGCGCGAACGTGCGTGTGTGTGTTTTGCTGGGCAGCTTAAGTTGTGTGGTTAACCACCTTGTGTCGTAGCCATGTGTACAGCTGCTTTTGTTGCAGCATATACACTTTGTATCCCAAATAAGTGTTTCCAGTGTATAGTGCTGTTAGCTGGTGTGATTCAATGGCAGGGCCTCCTCTTTACCATCGGCATTTGTCATTAGAAAGGTGTCTGGCACTGATGTTAATAGTAAAGGAGAAAGCCGGCTGGCTTAACACATGCCAGGTATGAATAATTGCTTCCATGCCGTAGGTATTACGTTAAACAGTGTGGGCCCGGTTCGAAGGGCCCTAGCAACTGGCTTTATCTCTCCAGGTGCCCGCTTTCCGGCCGTCTCTTAATTGGCCTAGCGTATGGGTCAGCACGGCAGCCATGGCTGTACATCATTAATTGAATAGGAGAATTCAGCTGGTTATACACAACAATACATGGGTGTATGTGTGGCGGTAATCCAAGTGCTGGGCTCGTACATTACAGACGTTCATGTAAGCCTGCGGTATGATAATGCTACCGCCTCCTCTCGTTGTCCCGACCTCCTCCATTCTTACGTAAAGCATGCATCCCCCTGTTGAGGTGTGGGCGCCCAACACACACAGCTCCGGTGCCGTCATGTTGGCCTCTTCTGGACCATGCAGTTGCCCTCTTACGTGTTCCTAAACCAACTAGGGAAAGAAGCCACACTTATGTTTAAAAAACGCCAGGTGGCAGGCAGATTTACCATCTGCTGCCATTTGGGTGTGTGCCTGCAACAACCTGCACGATCCTGTCCCTGCTGCATGGGACAACCGCCATGGGCCTGCGGACCAGTCATGCGGACCAAATCCATGGGAAACAGTGACCAGCACCACACAACCACCACTATACCACACACAACTCAGCTGCAGTGCTTACTAATGCTTGGTGCTCCAATGCTCGCTTCCTTTCCGCATACAACAAATGCTGTAGCAGCAGCTGCTGCTGCACTTTGCGTCCTCTTCCTCCTCCTCCTTCCCGACTACCACGCTCCTCCTCCTCACGCGCTGAAGCCAAGCTGCCGGTCAATGATGCGCACCATGGCGCGTGCATCACCCTTGTTGTACGGCAACAGGCGACTGGCGTCAAACTGCCGTACAGCCTCAAGCAGGTCATCCGGCGTTGCACTCACCTAGAAGGGGCAGTGGCGAGGGGAGAGGGTGTCCTTGAAAGCTACTGATACTACGTGGTGCTATGTCGTGTCTTGTGCAGTAGTGGGGGCGAGAGGAAGTGGGGAAGGGGAGGAACCCCGGCGGGCTACGTACAATGCATGGGGGCTGCACTGGAGCCGAGGACAAAGCCACTGACAGGTCAGAAGAGAGCTGAGGTGCAGACGTATGAGGGCGTCATGCAGCAGCAGTTGCTGCTACTGCTGTAGCTGCTGCCAAGCTCCGGAGCGCGCATAGAGGGAGAGGGGCAGCCCCTCTCCATGCCGGCCTGCTGATCCACCCAATCCGGTCAACCAGCGAACTGACCTATAACAGTCCAGTGAGCGACCCAATGACCTACGGCACACGTGCAGCATTTCCCTTCCTATGACCACGGTCAGTGTTTCCTTGCGGCTCAGTCTACACAATTCCCTCCCCATCAAAGTATGCTTTTCCCCTTTCTTTTCCCTAACCACCTCCCTTCCCCCGCCCATGGTGGAGCCTTGCCACACGGCCAGTCAGCTGCTTCCCCAGGTGCGTCCATCCCTCCCCCCCTCACCAGGTGCCCCATGCCCGCCAGCTGCTCCCCCAGCTCCACCTGGTGGTTGTCCATCAGCAGCGGGTTGGGGACCACAACCAGCGGCACGCCCGCGGTGAGGGTCTCGAAGATGGAGCCGGAGCCTGGGAGGAGGGGGCAGGTGGGGGCAGGAATGAGCAGGTAGGGTGGTTGTGCTGGTTGTGCTTTGCTGTTGGCCTAACCGGGCTGTTGGGAAGCATGCGCATGCTAGAGGGGTGGCAGCTGCTGTTAGGAAAGGAAGGAGTGCTGCTGCAGTGCACAGCTGTTCGTTGTAATTTGCAGCCGCTGGTGTTGTTGATATGACTCGGCATGGCTATTTGTGTGGAGGGAAGGTCGCGGTACTTTTGTGTGCTAGCAGGGTTGTGTAGTTGCTACCTGCATGGCTGATGACCAGCGCCGCTGAGGTAATGTAGCTGGCCAGGGAGGGGGAGTAATCGAAGTATCTGGAGCCAGGAGTGAGGCAGGGGAGAATCGGACAAGGGTGGGGGGAGGTTAGGTTTCAGGTTTGCCTCACGTCGGGGGCCGACCTGGGAAGCAGACTGTGGCCAGGCGCAAGAGTGAAGTGGTAAGGACAGAGCAAAAATGTTGCCAGGATGGGGGTATTGGAATGCAGCTGGGGTTGCAGCTAAGATGAAGTGCAGTGCTTGATGGAAGGGCTGGGGACTGCCGGGGTAACTTACTCAACATCAATGCCTTCTGTTCGGGCCTTCGTCTGACCCTTTGGAACTACTTTTGTTGGACAGTATACTCCATTTCCCTTCTGAATGATAAGCCTAGTGTAGCCCTTGTCACGGAGGATGTGCAGCAGCTCGATCGAGTCCACGCGCCTGCGACAAGTTAACTATTACGCCACGAAGGTGACCGCAAAGCCTGAAGTGAATGAGGATAAGTACTTACTCTACGAGGGCTTCGAATTTAGTAGTGCCCACGGTCACAAAAACTATTCGCTCGGTCGGGGCCATTGCATATTATCGCTTACAACCTAAACAGAACAGGCTTTGGCCTTTCATGAGATAGGTATTCACGGCTGCGGGTGTCAGGGTCTACTACCAATTATGCAAGCAGCAACACCGCGAACGGCAAGAAACCACAGGGAAAGCTCGGCTCAGGCTTCACAAGATAGATCATTTACCACTGAACGTTGACTACAGTTACATACCGAGAAGCAAGGCAATCTGCGGGGAGGCCGGGGACCAACCGTAGTATTACGACACGTGCATTCGTGACCCTTTCGTCTCACCTCATTGCGACCTTTGGATGATTAGTAGCATAGATCAATGCGCCAGGCGCAAGCCTGACTTCCATTGGCTGCAGCCTCTTTCCTTGTCATGTTCAGCCGAGTCCATTCAACCCTAGCTCGCCGCACCCGCTGCGCCTTGCATTCCCACTTCCTATCAACCAACCTAGCCAGGTTACCATCTGTCTCCGAGCGCCCTGCCGCGCTGCCCCTCATTGCCCAAGCCATCCGGCCCAGCTCGAGCTTCCCAGCTGCTCGCGGCCCAACCGCTTTCCAGCGCCCCCTTTCCTCCGCTCGCCTTCTTGCCTCCCATCCCGCCTCCACCTCCTCAGCCCATTCCCAGCAGCTCCAGCCCTTCAGCAGCAGCACCGCCCCAGCCACGCCCGCCCCCGCTCCCACTGCTGCTCCATCCCTCGACATGTCGGCAGTCGTGAAGGACCACTCCAGTCAGAGTAACTTTCATGAGCTTCGTGTCGTCCACAGCTCTTACGGTAGGGTGGGGGTGCAGGGTGGGAGGCTCGGCTGGGGAAAAGCTTGATCACGATGATGCGTAGATCTTATATGGCTTGCTGATATCTTTTTTTATGCAATACCTCGTCTTACAGAGTTATAGTACAGGTAACCCTCTCCTCCCATCCCCTCCTTTCCGACGTGCCACTCTGCGCTGTCCTGCCCCGCTGCTGCTGTGGTTTCAGAGCTGGATGTCGACTTCGAGCGGCGAGTGCTGGAGGGCTATGTGGAGGTGTGTGTGTATGGGGGGGGAGAGCGGGGAGGGGGGAGGCGTGCGTTGGGAGCCGTGCATGGGGAGGAGGGAAGCCGGTACACCGCTCTTGCTACCTTGATCCCATCCTACCCCCCCCCCACCACCACCACCACCTATTAATCGTCTCTCCCCAGTCTGCGTGTCTTACCCGCTCACATGCTCCCGGCTTATACGAACCGGCACCCACATCGCCTCCTCCCTCTTTCTCCATCACCTCCTCCCATCACCCCCTGCCCCCCCAGCTGGACGCAGTAGCCCAGGTGCCCGCCCCCTCCCAGCTGGTGCTCGACACCCGCGACCTATCCATCACCGCCGTGCACCTGCTGCCACTGCCACTGCCGGGGGAGCAGCAGGGGCAGGAGCAGGGCCACCCGGCAGCTGACCCGGTGCCGCTGGAGTTCAATCTGGGGGAGCGGCACAAGGTGGGGGGCGGAGGGGTGGGGTGGGTGGGCGCTGGGGGTGGCGCTGACGTGGCCACGAAGAAGGGGAATGGACACTGAGGGGCTGTGGGCTTCACCCCCACCATGGGGGGGGGGTGCATACATGGTAGCCGGCCCATGCCGCCCTGCCTGGGAGGAGGGCAGGAGGGGGCTGGCTGCTAGGGGGGAGGTGCTGGGCCCCGCTCTGCCGCAAGCCAGCTGCGGTCGCACAGCCGTACACGCACGCTATTGCCGCCCCGCCCACCTGCCGCCCACTCGGGGGCAGCGGCCGCAGCCATCATCCCAACCACGCGCAGAGCCCACGTCCCCCGGCCACCCGCCACCCGCCACCTTCCCCAACCCGCACCACCCTCTTTCGCCACCCCTACCCCTGCCCCACCACAGGTCCTGGGCTCGCCGCTGGTCATCCGCCTGCCTCCCGCGCTGGCCCCCTCCCTGCAGCAGCCCGGCGGGCGGGTGCGGGTGGCGCTGCGCTTCGCCACCTGCCCCTCCTCCTCCGCGCTGCAGTGGCTAAGTCCGCAGCAGACTGCGGGCGGCAGCCACCCCTACCTGTTCACGCAGTGCCAGGCCATCCATGCGCGCGCACTGGTGCCGTGCCAGGTGCGGGCGGGGGGTGGGGGTGGGGGTGGTGCTGAACACGACGTGGGGTGTCAGGCGGACTGGTTTGTGTGCGTGTCTAAGGAGTGTATCCGCTTGCGCCGCTTTCTTTCCAACCCCATCCTTCACTTATACACACACGCCACCCCTCTCCGCCCCCCACCCCACTCACCCCAGGACTCCCCGGGTGCCAAGATGTCGTACGATGCGGTGGTGCGGGTGCCGTACCCGCTGACCGCCCTCATGAGCGCCGTACCGCGGGAGGAGGCGGGGCAGGGGCAGGGGCAGGGGGAGCAGCCGGGTAGGTTTGGGTGAGATGGGGGGGATGTTTGGGTCCGCTGTGGCTGCCAAGTGTATTTGCCCCTGGTTGCCTTCTTCACGGCGCTTCCTGCAGCCCTGTCTTGTCTTCCTTCCTTCTTATGTCCTTCTTCCTTCCTTCCCTTGCCGATTGTGTTTGCAACCCTCCGCGCTCGTACCGCACCCCGGCACGCCATTACCGTCGTGCGCTGGTTGTGCAACCTTCCCCCCCTTAACCCACACTCGTTCCCCTCCCCCCTGCTCCCCCCCACCACCAACAGATGTCCCCCACCTGGCATCCGTACAGCACCCCTACCCCACCCGCACCTTCGCCTTCATGCAAAAGGTACGGCATGAGCTTCCCGCCGGAGCGGTATGCTGGGTTACCTTGTACCTCCCTCCCTCCCTTCCCCTACGCCTCGCTCCTCTCCACCGTGCTTCCTCCCCCTTTTAGGTGGGAAAACTGCTTCCCTCTATCCCCATTGCTTTGCCCTAACCTGCGGCTTTGGTGAATCTGCCACCCGCTTAGGTCCCCATCGCCCCCTACCTGGTTGCTCTGGCGGTGGGGGAGCTGGAGAGTCGCGAGCTGGGCCCCCGCACGCGAGTGTGGAGCGAGCCCAGCATGGTGGAGGCGGGGGCGCACGAGTTCGCGGATACGGGGAGCTACCTGGAAGCAGGTGGGGGGCGGGGGGTGGTGGGGAAAAAGAAATTCCAAGGTGTGGGTGGTGGGGGGGAAGGGCTGGGGAGGCGGAAGGTGTATCGCGGGGGAGGCCGCGGGTATCTGAATAATGGCTCTGCATACATGTGCAGAGCTTTCGGGCCTACCGTAATCACGCCCTCCCCTCCCGGCCCCCGGCCACTGCCCGTGCTGCCCGTGCTGCCGTACAGGCGAGGCAATCGCGGGGGAGTACGTGTGGGGGCGGTACGACCTGCTGCTGCTGCCGCCCTCCTTCCCGTACGGAGGAATGGTACGGCAGGGGCGGAGGTGTAGGGGGAAGAAGGGAGGGGCGTGGGGGCTGTGTGCTTTGGAATGAGCGTGTGGCCACATGTAGCCAAATGCGATCCCTGCTTTTCGGGGTTTGCTGATTAGCTAAGCCCCCACCCACCTCGCCTACGGCCCTTCGTATCCTCTTTACCTTCTTCCCCGCCCCGCCCCGCCCTCTCCCACCCCCCGCAGGAGAACCCCTGTCTGACCTTCGTCACCCCCACCCTGCTGGCCGGGGACAGGTGGGGGCCGCTGCTGGGGGGGGTGCTAGAAGCGGGGCGCAGGGTTAGGGGGTGTAGGGGCATGGGCTTGGGTGTAGGCTTGGCGGGGCTTACCAATGCAAGGTGCACACCAAGGACTCCAGCGAGCATGGGCTTCTTCTCCTGCTCCCTTCTCCCCCTTCGTTTTTGTCCACCAGCCCCTTCCCGCTTGCCCATTGGCACACAACACATAGGGTATTCTTCTTTCTCCCCCTCCCCCGCTCCCCGCCGCAGGTCCCTCACCAATGTGGTGGCGCACGAGATCGCGCACAGCTGGACCGGCAACCTGGTCACCAACGCGTCCTGGGAGCACTTCTGGCTCAACGAGGGTGAGGCCGGCGTGGGGATCGGGGCAGGTTCCTGCGCTCATCCACCATTAGGGTACCTCATCACATCTGCATTCCTCGCCCTCCCCACCTGGATGTCGTCCTTCTTCCCTCTCCCTCTCCCTTCCAACCCCGCCTCCTCTCCCCACTACCTCCCCACCCCCCCAAAAGGCTTCACGGTGTTCCTGGAGCGCAAGATCGTGGGGCGGCTGCGCGGACCCGCCGCCTTCCACTTCCACGCCGCACAGGGCGCCCTCACGCTGGAGGCGGAGCTGGCGCGGCTGGGGCCCGACCACCCGCACACCGCGCTGGTGCCCGACCTGAGCGGCGGGGTGGACCCTGACGACGTGTTCAGCAGCATCCCGTGAGAGGGGGGGGGGGCGGGGGGGGGAAGGGGCAGGGAGGGGAGGGAAGGGGGAGGGTATGGGGCATATAATGGTTGCGGCTTAGTGGTGGAGTGGCCTGGCCGGCAAGGTACGTGTGAGAGCTTCCTTCCAGATGACAAGCCAACCAGCTGGAGATGCGATTGCCTTCTTGCAGGGCACCCCGTTGGTGCGGCGGCGAGAGCTTTTTGACATTCCCCAGCCCTGACCTGCATCCCCCCTATATCCATCCCTGCTGCCCCCCCCTCCCGCTCCCACATACACACCTAGCTACGAGAAGGGCTTCTACTTCCTCTTCTACTTGCAGGTGTGGCTGGCTCCCGGTGTGGGCTCCCCGGTGTGGGTAGCGCGGGGGTTGGGGTCTAAGAGGCCTGCTGCGTCGCCATGAAGCCGCGCTGCTGCCATCGCCTCACCCATTCCCTTCCTCGCCTCCCAACCGCCTTCCTTCCAACCGCCTCCCTTCCAACCGCCTCCCCTTCCCCCTGCTGCCCAGGAGCTGGTGGGCGGGCCGGAGGTGTTCGACCCCTTCCTGTCCGCCTACATCTCCGCTCACCGCCACCGCACCCTCACCAGCGGGCAGTTCCGCGACTTCTTCCTAAACTACTTCAAAGACGTGAGGGGTGCAGTTGGTGGGGGGGAGCGGGTGCAGCAGACGGCACAGAGCCTGTTGTGCAAAGTCAGTAACCGTTTAACACCTTCAAGGATAGGTTGAGGCAGGGCAGGGCCGGACAAGGGGGGGGTTCCCCAGCCGCTGCCCTGCCGAACCCGCGCCCTCCGTCTCCCCGCCTCCTCCGCACCCCTCCCTCCTTCACCCTCCCCCTTCCCCCCAGGTCCCCGCCTCCCGCACCGTGGACTGGGACACCTGGCTGTACGCCCCCGGCCCCCCGCCCGCCACCAACACGTACGACACCTCGCTGGCGCAGGCGGCGTACGACCTGGCTAGCAAGTGGCACACATGCGATGTGATTGGCCTCGGAAGTGAGCAGCAAGGGGGGTTGGGGGTGGGGAGAGACAGGGGCACCCGCGGGCGATGCATGTGCGTGTGAGTGTGTGCGCATGTGCGCGTGCCTACATGTGTGTACCGGCATGCATGCAAATGGATGCATTTCATGGATGCAGATGCTCATGTATTTTTACCCCTGCTGCATGTGTGCGCATGTGCGCGTGCGTGCACGTGCACCTACATCATCCAGGTGCGCATCCAGGTGCCTGCCTGTGTAGATGGGTGCCGTGCTGCCTGAGCACCCCCAGCTACATGCGTCAGGGAGAGGGTCCTCAATAGCTTGATGTGAAAGCGCAAGTCACCTAATGTTTATTTTTTATAAGGGCGCTTTATTGGGACCAACGCATCCCTCCCAACCCGCACCCCCTCCCACCCCTCGACCAGGCGACGGCCCTCCCGGCGCCTCCCCCGCCGACGTGTCCGGCTGGTCCTCTGAGCAGCTGGTTGCCTTCCTGAAGCGGCTGGGGCAGCTGAGGGCGCCGCAGCCCATGCACAAGCGTACGACAGCCAGGCTGGCGGAGCTGTACGGCATCTACGAATCCAAGAACACCGAGATCCGGTGTGTTGGATGGGTTGGCTTGAGGATCAGCAGCGCAAATGAGCACAGACTCACAGCTGTCCTATAGATGGGAATGAACCCCTTGATGTGACTTTACAACTTAACCCTCATACCCTTTTTACCCTCATTATTAACCCCATCGCTCCACTCCCAACCAGTTTCGCGTTCTTCAAGCTCGCCATTCCCGCCAAGGACGAGGCCGCCATGTCCGCAGCCTCCGACATGCTGCGGTCGCAGGGCCGCATGAAGTTCTTGCGCCCGCTCTACCGCGCCCTGTTTAGCCAGGGCGGACCCGTGGGTCGGCAGCTGGCGCTGGACACCTTCGCGGCGGCGGGCGCCTCCTACCACCCCATTGCGCAGAAGATGGTGGCGGCGGACCTTGGGCTGTGAAATGGGGGGAGAAGGTGTAGGGCTGTGAACGAAGTGGCTGTTGGGGGTGGTGCGGGGTTGAGGAGCGAGTGGTGGGGTTTAGGGGGAGGCGCTTGGTTAGGAGTGCTGGGCGGCGTGCTTGTTGTGCCATGCAAGGCAACGTGCGGTTACACGCATGAAGGTGATGTCAATGGCTCCGTTGATTGCGAGGCGTCCGCCGGGCCGAGACATACACTAGATGGGGGAAGTGGTGTCGTGGGGAATATATATATAGCGGTGTGTTTACGGCAGAGTGTGTCAGAGGATCTGAACAACTGAACGTTTCCCGCTTACCCTTGGTTATCAGTGGAATACGCTGTGCGGAGAGGGCTTGGTGCCAAAGGGGATATAAGGTGTTGGTAGTACTGCAGTGGATGGTGGGTGAGTGCTGATACAGAGTCATGCTATGTGGATTTCTTGGCTGTAAACTAAGCTTTTATGTGTCCTTATGTAACTAAGGACAAGAGCAATGTGTGCAATGTGTAGCGGCTAGCAGCCAAAGTCAATAATGCGTGGCTGAGCAATTGTATGCCAATGCATGCCATGCACATGCTGGGGCGCATGCTGGGTGCTTGCTGGGCCCATGCTGGGTGTATGCTATCTAGGCGCATGCTGGGGCGCATGCTGGGTGGATGCTGAGCACGTGCTGCTGGGCGCATGCTGGGCACATGACGCATGGTTCATGTACACCCCGTATAAGGGTAGTAAAGGCATGGCAATGCCTTGCTTTGCAGTACAGATACGATAGGCGGTTACATGGTTGTGCATCACTTATACAACATGTACGGAAGCATACCGTCTCGCGCATTATGTTTGCCTCTCAGCTTCAGGGCCTCACAACAACAACAGACTAAATGTTTGCCCTTAATGGGTGAACTTTAGCAGTAGTACACCGACGGAGTTTTCAAAGGTACACATGTCGCTTCCCCATCCATTTCAGCTATAGCAACACCGCCCGAGCAGCATAGAGCAGGCACGAGGAGACCCAACCGTGTCCATCATCAACAAATGCATCCTCTCGTTCCATACACCCACCTAGAAGGCAGGCAGGCCATGCAGCCGTGCCGCTGTGCGGCTGTGTATGTACCGTGTACACGAACCCTCCCTCTACGTACCTAGCGTATCTTCCGTACAACCTGCACAACTACCACCTCCCCTACGTCTTCACGGCAGGTACGGCAGGAACTGCATCCTCAGCTTCACCTCACCACCCCGTGCACCTCGCCCCTGCAGCCGCACCCACCCCTCCACACACCCCGCCGACAGCACCCGCAGTCCCACTCCCTCCTCCTGCTGCTTCTCCTCGCCCTCACCATCCTCTGGCTGCACCGCGATGGGTGCCGGTGCCCTTGCTGCTGCCCGCATGTCACCGCCGGTAGAGGTTGTGCCAACAGTTGCTGCCGGAGCCGCCGGGCTGCTACCAGGTGTAGTTGCGGGTGCAGGTGCAGCTGCAGGCAGCTGCAGCAGGCAGGCCAGCGGTAGCACGGCTGAGCCCAGCCGCTGGTCGGGGCGGAACCAGCGCCGGTGCCACACCTGGGGAATCATGGCGGCGAGGGGGAGGGGAAGTAAGGGATATGGGGGAGAGGGGAGGTGTGTGTTCAGGCTTTCCGGAGGGTTATCGATATCACTGGACAGGAGGGAAACAGCAGGCGGTGGCGGACTAGCGGGAAGCTGCGAATAGGGCTTCCAGTGACTTCCTCACATAGGTAACCCAGGCAGCTTCAACAGCTCCACTCCGCCGCTCCCTCACCTTGATCCTCAGCTCGCTGCCCTCAGCCGCCGGCGTCACCTCATCCACCTCCGCATGCAGTCCGAAGCTGGGAGCCACGCTGGCGGGAACCGGAGAGCCGCGCTGACGGTACGGCGACCCGCCGCCGCCTGCCGTACCGCCACCGCCGCTGCCGGCGGCAACAGCCATGAACTCAGCATCCGCTGGCGTCGCCGCCGCCGGCGGCGGCGGCCGCCGTACTTCAATTTCCACGTACGGATCGCACTGAATGCGACCGTGTCGGTCGCGCGGTACGGCAGTGGCGACATCGACACCTGCGGGCGCCAGGTCGGCGGCGGCGCCGACGGCCCTGGCGGCGGCGGGGTTGCTGTGCAGTGATCCCCCCGGGTGGTGGGTGGCGGAACCGAAAGTTAGCGGCGCGTCGGAGGCGATGATGCTGGCGGCGGCGAGCATGGCTGGGCTGCTAGCGGCGGCGGCGGTGGCAGGCGGTGGTTGCGACGACGGCACCTGGCTGGTGGTGGTGGTGGGTGCGTCCTCGCTGCCGCCGCTGCTGCTGCTTGTCTCATCATCGCTGTAATCCTCCTCACCCTCGTCCTCGTCATCAGAAGAGACTTCTTCCCTGCCGCGTCCTGCAGTACTAGCACTGACGTCGGTGCTACCAGCACCAGCAGCAGCACCCGCAGCCTGCTGCACCACTCGGCCCATCATGTGTCGTCCCTGCAGGATGTCAATCAGCAGCAACCCGCGTACGGCAGGCAGCCTCCCTGCCGTACGACCTGCCGCCGCCGCCGCCGCTGACGACGTCAGCACTGCCGCCAGGCGCTCCGACAGCACCTCCGCCGACAAGTACGACATGCACACCAGCAGCGCGCCGCCTCCGCCGCTGACAAATTCCGACGGCTGCGGCGGCGGTGGTAGCGGCCAAGGCAGCGACGCGGTCTTGTGCGTTATACCATCGTACGGCTCTGTCGTACCCTCGGCGCCGCTGCTGCCGCCGCCTCCGCTGCCGCTGGTGGGGGGTGCCGCCATGCCGCCGGGCGCCAGCGGGGCTGCGCAGGGGCGACGTGTTACGTGCAGCGGATCGGGAAATTCGGTGACAACAGTCGTCAGGTCATAGTCAGTTGGGGCTCAGGATGAAGAGAAGGAGAGATTGACCAACACCGTTACCAAATACCATTCAGTGTGCCGGAACACACCGAGCACCTAGGAAGTGCCCGCCCTCCCGCCCCACCTCCCCTTCGCCCCCTACCTGCCCACACCACCGCCCGCCCAGCCGCTCCTCCTCCTCCTCCTCCGCCGCCGCCGCCACCAATCCCGCCGCCTCCCTCCACCTGCAGCCGCCCTGCCACCGTGCCATGATGTACGACACCTCCTGCTGCTGCCGTACCTCCTCCTGCCGTAACTGCCGTACCTCCTTGGCCGTGTCGTACCTCCCCCGCCCCCACCATGGGCAGCGCCGAGGCGAGCAGGAGCCCCTCGTCCTCA